>CM067365.1:63529678-64135702 GCA_034401795.1 Chaetoderma sp. LZ-2023a
TAGTCCAGAGGTGGCCCAGTTAAACGTGATGTTGAAGGGAATGAGCAATCTCCGCCCGAGACAACCGGTAGTCATTCCAGCCTGGAGTCTATCTTTAGTGCTTAATGTACTGGCCAAGCACCCATTCGAACCGTTGCGTTCGGCTAGTCTAAAGCATTTGACTCTAAAGGCGGTCTTTCTATTGGCAGCTTCCTCAGCTAGAAGGCGCAGTGAGATCCATGCGCTTTCGGCAGAGAGGAACCGATTTATTGTTTCTGGAGAAGGTCTGCGTCTTCTGCCAAGAGCAGGATTTATGTCAAAGAACCAATCTTTGAGATATCCCGGCAAACCGATCATTATACCGAAGTTAACCAGGTTTGATCGTGATGCCAGTGTCTGGTGCCCGGTCCGTGCTTTGACTAAGTACAAGAAACGGACTGACTCGTTACGGTCGAACGATAGACATCTGTGGATCTGCCATAAAAAGCCTTATGGCGCCGCATCCATGGATACTATCTCTCGTTGGGTGGTCGAATGCATTCAGACTACTCATGATATGGCGACTGGGCACCAGGTGCAGGGCGTAAGGGCACACGATGTTAGAGGAATAGCCGCCTCGACCGCCCTTTACAATGGTGTTCCGTTAGAGGACATCATGGCCCGTTGCACAATGGCACTGTAAGTCCTCATTTACGGATTACTATATGAGGGATGTGTCAGACTCAGCCAATCCACTCGCTTTAGCTGTTTTGAAACGATAGTTAGTGACCACACTGCTTTTCCCCTTTTTTCACTTTGGTAAGAAAAGAACCTAAAGCAGGCATGGTCAAGCGAGAGGATGTCAACCAGATTGTGTCACTGATGGCCGAACCGGTGAATGGTTGTAGGCGGTACGTCTGAAGTCCTGTTATCATAAGGTAATTCAACAAGTGAGAGTTTTTTGTATTATGTATATGTATCATGTTCATTCATCTTATATATTCATGCTCATTCCCAGGCTAATACAAGCGATATGCAGGGAGTAGTTAACCCTCTTGGCATATTGGTGTTTCAGGCGAGATACATGTTCGTTAGTTCTCTCCCTTTTCTTAGGAGGAAAAAGGGGGGGGGGGGGGGGCTGTGACGCGAATGTGATTCGGTTCCGTGAACTTGACGGTCCTTTTAGGTCTCCGTTAGTCAAGTTTGAAGTCTAAAATCTTTCTCCAAGGGGCAAAATTAGCATGTATGGCTTGCCCCTTCCCACCAGGTTACTGATCAAATCTGGTGTATATCAGAAGTAACAGAATGGTGAGTATTGATCGAAGGAGAGTGCAGGAAATGTCAATTTCCCTTTCTCCGAGATCTAACAATACTCACCATTCTGTTACGGACCCAGCCTCCCAGCCCCACGGAGGCAAGCCATAGTTTTCTCTTGTTTGGTGGCTATGCAAACAATATGAGCTCTATGGTAAACGGGTACTCGGCAGTGGGGAGCCGAGTACCCGGTTCCCAGGAGTCGGTAAAGCTTTCTAAGTCTATAATCCTAGAGCCGCTGTCAAGGCCAGCTGTATATCAGAAGTAACAGAATGGTGAGTATTGTTAGATCTCGGAGAAAGGGAAATTGACATTTCCTGCAATCTATCTTTCATGGGTCATTGAACTTGAAAGAAAATTTTCCCCCAGGGTGTAATTTTAGCATTTTCAATGGATGAATCCAATCTGTCAATCAAGTATATATGATGTCATGATCAATTATGTCACATGTAGGCTGATGTCATGATTAATTATGTCACATGTAGGATGATGTCATAATCAATTATGTCACATGTAGGCGGATGTCATAATCAATTATGTCACATGTAGGCTGATGTCATAATCAATTACCTGGTAGTTACATGTAACTATATTTGCCTAGTCGAACATGTCTTTAGACCTATTTCCATCTTAGGCAATCAGATTTGAGCTTTGGGAACTCCATTTTGCAAATGGCGAATGTACTTTTATGACATAAATTCGTTAAATGGTTGAATAAAACATCGAGAACGGCATAAAATATGAAATTAATGCTTGGTGTATATATCACATGTGACTTTTAGATCACCGTAATCCATGCTAGTGGTGATCAGTAATGTCAGATGTTTAGTTTGTTCTATGAGCCATGGTTTTCGTAAGGGTTGAGCTTTCGTGGCAATTATTACCTATTTGAAAAAAGTATCTTATCCTAAAGCGCAATCACCTAGACCGTATACCATAATACCGCAGTATTTTCCAGATACCGTTACCGTCTACCAAAATTCAATATCGCCCAGCTCTAATTCAGAGTAGGACATTGGAATTGTGTGGGGTGCAATCTGCTATATCACTCACTGATACACAAGCTTGTTCATGTTGTTAGTTAATTATTGACTGGTGCATTTATGTGTTCTTCATTTCAGTCAGTAAAAACAAAATTAATTCAGAGTTCAGAAAAAATCAGGATGAAACTGATGCTGATAAAGTGGCTGAGGTAATATTCAGTGTCAGCCTGGGACCTGGGTTTGTATGACTCGTGTGTCCGAGGTAAGGCACTAATATTCAGTGTCACCCTGGGTTTGTATGACTCGTGTGTCCGAGGTAAGACACTAATATTCAGTGTTAGTCTGGGTTTGTATGACTCATGTGTCGGAGGTAAGGCACTAATATTAAGTGTTAGTCTGGGTTTGTATGACTCGTGTAGTTGAGGTAGGTTTGTATGACTTGTGTAACTGTGGTATGTTTGTATGACTCGTGTGTTCGAGTTACTTAACTCGGACACACGAGTCATACAAACATACCACAGTTACACAAGTCATACAAACCTACCTCAACTACACGAGTCATACAAACCCAGACTAACACTGAATATTAGTGCCTTACCTCGGACACGAGTCATACAAACCCAGACTAACACTGAATATTAGTGTCTTACCTCTGACACATGAGAAGGCACACTTCCAGTCTAATTAATTTCAAATTTATTCGAGAAATTGTGCACTTTGCAATAAAAGCATGAAATTTGGAACACATCTACTGGTATAGCATTGCCAGTAAATGTCTAATATTTAGATGTGACCCTCAGTGTTAGCCTGGGTTTGAATGAGTCATGTGTCCTCAGTAAGGCACTAATATTCAGTATCACCCTGGGCTTGTATGACTCGTGTGGCTGAGGTAAGGTACTAATAATCAGTGTTAACCTGTGTTTGTATGACTCGTGTATCCGAGGGTAAGGCACTAATAATCAGCGTTAGCCTGGGTTTGTATGACTCGTGTGGCTGAGGTAAGGCACTAATAATCAGTGTTAACCTGTGTTTGTATGACTCGTGTATCCGAGGGTAAGGCACTAATAATCAGTGTTAGCCTGGGTTTGTATGACTCGTGTGGCTGAGGTAAGGCACTAATAATCAGTGTTAACGTGTGTTTGTATGACTCGTGTATCCGAGGGTAAGGCACTAATAATCAGTGTTAGCCTGGGTTTGTATGACTCGTGTGGCTGAGGTAAGGCACTAATAATCAGTGTTAGCCTGGTTTTGTATCACTCATGTAACCGGCAGTGATTCTCATAACGGTCCTTTTGAGGGTATATGCTCCCAAAATTCAGCCTGGGCCCCCCAAAAGTAATGGCAGTGGGTCCCATGGGACCCTTGAAAATCCTGTATGATTGTTAAATACTACGTAGTTTTATAGACTTGCATAAAAAAGACCTACCAAATCTAGCATGGGACATGCATAATTGATAGTTGTGGGTTAATGGTACCCTCTAAGCATGGGTGAGGTAATACTGCTTGAGTTTTGGGACACCAAGATTTCAGCTAGGCCCCCCCCCCCCAGATTTCAGGGTGTGGGGTCCTTGGGACCTCCAAAATTTATATGCCATGAGAAACACTGGTAACTGGGTAAGACACTAATAATCAGCATCAGCCTGGGTTAAGTAACCATATTCAGTACATGTATCATGTGTGTGTGTGTGTGTGTGTGTGGTGTGTGTGTGTGCCCCCAGATTTCAGGGTGTGGGGTCCTTGGGACCTCCAAAATTTATATGCCATGAGAAACACTGGTAACTGGGTAAGACACTAATAATCAGCATCAGCCTGGGTTAAGCAACCATTATTCAGTATCATGCATGTTTATATGCGTGTGGTGTGGGGTGTGTGTGTGTGTGTGTGTGTGTGTGCAATGGATGAAGCCAGTTTATCGATCAAGGGCCAGGCCTGCGCTGTTATGGTAACCTGTTGAAAACGTTCTCCATGAGGTTGCCTTAATTTGTTTTAGGGGATCTGAAACAGGTTACCTTAATCTGTTGATATTAGTATGGACATCAATGAGCTTTCTACAGTTAGGTTACCATATGTCGCCTTAAAACATGTAAGGTAACCAATTATAGGTTACCATTGGAAATATTACAGCACAGGCCTGAAGGGCATATGATGTCATAATCAACTAGGTATGTCACATGTATGCTGATGTCATAATCAAATGAATGACATGATTTAGTCCGTTACAAAGGCCTAATAGTCTGTCAAGTTGTATGAATTGTATGTCTTTACTATTTAATAACTGTTCCGTTGAATATTTCGAAACTAATTTGACTGGGTGCTGTTGCTGACAGCACCCAGTAAAATTAGTTAAAAAAATATTCAACTACTTACCTGTATTGTTCTCTGGAAATTACGATTCAGTGTGCATGGATCGATTGACTCCAATACTGGCATGCAACTAAAACTGGATTTATCCATTTATTCTGATAAACGATGCTGTTTCAGGTTAATCAGCATATACATGTATCATTCATGGCGGATATATCTTGTGGTCATTCTTATGATCACAACTATGCATGTTATGATATGTGTAAATAATATAATTTTGTTTGCTTCCAGCTCGTGGGTGTGGCGGTAGATGCTGAAATGCTTCTGAGAACTATGGTCGTACAGGCCAGATTGAAAAAGGAGGGAACGTACGGTGAGTGACCCAATTCCTCGCACATTCTATCATTGTCTCATCCATTACATCCCAAGGCGAAGATCTGCAAATTGGTCACCGTCTTCAGCCACTTAGTGGAGCGATCCATTTCTAGCAAAATTTCATCAACTTTGTAGGAATGTCTGAATTTTAGTCATTTGAACTTTAAGCTCCCAGAATTTCAATCTCTGGATATATGTAACAATATACATGTATGTGTGCTGTTGACTATTTTGAAACTAGTTTAACTGTACCTTGTTGCTGTCTATGGCAGCAACAGCTCCCAGTCAAATTAGTTTTGAAATATTCAACAGAATGTTTATTAAATTGTAAATACATGTATATATCAAAGACATACATACAATGGACCTTTCCAGTTTATTCTTCCATCATATGACATCATAATCAACTATGTGATGTGTAGGATGATGTCATAATCAATTACAGTATGAATGACTGGATTTAGTCTGTCTTAAATGCTTAATAGTCTGACCCATTGTACGAATTGTATGTCTTTACTATTTAATAAACATTCTGTTGAATATTTTGAATACAAACTAATTTAACTGGGCAGTTGCTGCACGCAGTCAAATTAGTTTCAAAATATTCAACAGCTTACTTGTATTTTTCTGGAAATAGATAGTCAGGGAGTTCAGGGATCAATCGATCAATCCCAACCCGAGCGAAGTGTGGGTGTAGTAATTTAATAGGTGGCCGAGATCTACAAATCTGAGGCCTGTGTTGATTTCTAGGAGTCCGGGATGTATCAGGGCAGAGATCGATGTAAAGTAGAGGGATACCATGATGCGATTGTTATTAGCTCACCTGGCCTGAAAGGCCAAGTGAGCTTATGTCATGGCGACCGTCCATCATCCGTCCGTCAACTTTTCCTTTAAACGACTTCTCAAGAACCACTGGGCCAATTTCAATTATATTTGGCATGAAGCATCCTTAGGGCATAGGGATCCAATTTTGTTCAAATGAAGCCGATCGGCCAATTAGGCCGGCAGCCATCTTGGATTTTGGCTGATTTTTAGAAATGTCTAAAAATCTTCTCCGAAACCGCTTGAGAGATTGAAGGAAACCTCATGAAATATGATCTAGGGCAAGAGCTCAACCAAATTTATTCAAGGGCACTTAATTGGTCAAATAGTTTGGCGGCCATCTTGGTTGACCTAGTTTTAGCGAAAATAACTTCTCCAGAACCGCTGAAGGGATCAGGCCGAAATTTGGCAGATATGATTAGGGACTAACGGCCGGTAAAGTTTGTTCAAGAGAAGTTGATCCGTCAAAAAACATGGGCCAATCAAAATATAGCATGTTTGGCGGCCATATTGGATTTTTTATTTGATGGATTTTGAGTCCAAAATTGGTTTTATATAGGTTTTTGGGTATTCTGATCTCAAATTTGCAATTTTCGAAACTGTCGGATAAATGATTTGGCGGCTGTCTTGGATCATTTTCCCGCCAAACGCTCCCATACTAAAGCAATGGGAAATTTAAAATATCTTCTCGAGAACTGCTGGGCCGATTTCAATTATATTTGGCATGAAGCATCCTTAAGGCATAGGGATCCAATTTTGTTCAAATGAAGCCGATCGGCCAATTAGGCCGGCAGCCATCTTGGATTTTGGCTGATTTTTAGAAATGTCTAAAAATCTTCTCCGAAACCGCTTGAGAGATTGAAGGAAACCTCATGAAATATGATCTAGGGCAAGAGCTCAACCAAATTTATTCAAGGGCACTTAATTGGTCAAATAGTTTGGCGGCCATCTTGGTTGACCTAGTTTTAGCGAAAATAACTTCTCCAGAACCGCTGAAGGGATCAGGCCGAAATTTGGCAGATATGATTAGGGACTAACGGCCGGTAAAGTTTGTTCAAGAGAAGTTGATCCGTCAAAAAACATGGGCCAATCAAAATATAGCATGTTTGGCGGCCATATTGGATTTTTTATTTGATGGATTTTGAGTCCAAAATTGGTTTTATATAGGTTTTTGGGTATTCTGATCTCAAATTTGCAATTTTCGAAACTGTCGGATAAATGATTTGGCGGCTGTCTTGGATCATTTTCCCGCCAAACGCTCCCATACTAAAGCAATGGGAAATTTAAAATATCTTCTCGAGAACTGCTGGGCCGATTTCAATTATATTTGGCATGAAGCATCCTTAAGGCATAGAGATTCAAGTTTGTTCAAACGAACCCGATCGGCCAATTTGGCCGGTAACCATCTTGGATATCAGCCGATTCTTAGAAATGTCTTTAAAAATCTTCTTCTCCCAAACCGTTTGAGGGATCGATTCATAACTCACGAAATATGATCTATGATAAGAGCTGAATCAAGTTTGTTCAAGGGAACTTGATTGACCAAATGGTTCAGCGGCCATCTTGGATGACATAGTTTTCACAAAAACGACCTTCCCCAGAACCGCTGAAGCGATCAGACCGAAATTTGTGATATATAATTAGTAACTAAAGTTTGTTCAAGAGAATTTGTTTCGTCAAAAAACCTGGCCGCGGTTGACCAATCAAAATCTAGTATGTTTGGCAGCCATATTGGATTTTTTTATTTGATTAATTTTGAGGCCGAAATTCGTTTTATATAGGTTTTTGGGTATTCTCATCTCAAATATGCAATTTTCGAAACTGTTGGATAAACGGCTTGGCAGCCATCTTGGATCATTTTCCCGCCAAAAGCTCCCATGCGATAGCAATGGGAAATTTAAAATGTCTTCTCGAGAACTGCTGGGCCGATTTGAATTATATTTGGCAGGAAGCATCCTTAGATAGAGATTTCATTTTGTTTAGACGAAACCGATCGGCCAATTTGGCGGGTGACCATCTTGGATTTTGGCCGATTTTTAGGAATGTCTTTAAAAATCTTCTTTAAAACCGTTTAAGGGATCAGTTGAGACCTCATGTAATATGATCTAGGGCAAGAGCTCACTCAAGTTTGTTCAAGGGAACGTGATTGACCAAATGGTTCAGCGGCCATCTTGGATGACCTCACTTTCGCAAAAACAACTTCTTCCCCAGAACCGCTGAAGCGATCAGGCAGAAATTTGTGATATATGATTAGGGACTAAGGGCCATTAAAGTTTGCTCAAGAGAAGGTGATCCGTAAAAAAAAAATTGCCGCTATAGGCCTATCAATATATAGCGTGTTTGGTGGCCATATTGTACTTTTTTATTTGATTGATTTTGAGGCAGAAATTGGTTTTATTTATGTTTGTGCATATTTTGATTTCAAATTTGCCATTTTCGAGACTGTCGGATAAACGGTTTAGCGGCCATCTTGGCTCATTTACCCGCCAAAATCTCCCATACTCAAGCAATGGGAAATTTAAAATGTATTTCCGCGACATCTTGGATTTTGGTCAATTTTTAGAAATGTCTTTAAAGATCTTCTCCAAAACCGTTTTGGGGGCCAATTCAAAACACCTGAAATATCATCTAGGACAAGAGCTGCACCAAGTTTGTTCAAGCGAACTTGATTGGCCAAATGGTTTGGCGGCCATCTTGGATAACCTAGTTTTTGCCAAAACAACTCCAGAACCACTGAGCGCATTGGGCCGACTAAACCACCCACCAACAATTCTGACAAAAATACACCGTGCTCCAAGTGAGCGACACAGGCCCGTTGGGCCTCTTGTTATTATACATGCTATTCTTACAACTGTTCTTAAAAGAAGTTTTCGCCGATACAAACTGCTAAGTTAAGGGGTGGGGGGGGGGCTTCTAATACAGAGTTTTGCCGTTTTAAACTACTAAAAAATCATTGGAACTCATATGTCAAAGTTAGGGGTGGGCTTCTATTAGAGCATGGGCTTCAAATAGGAGAAATACGGTATGCCTCGTCCATTTCAACATATACCTCATCCATTTCTAGCCATATTCCAGTCACTATGTTAAGTGTATTTGAATTGATTTATACACCTTGAACAATGAAGTCCCCAAATTCTAAGTTTAAGACAGACTTTTCATCGTTCGTGACAGGACTATGTCTCGTTTAACACAACGTGGACTCGTACAATGACAATCCATATTGGGCTCAACAATGTAAAATAACCTAATATTAATTGGACTGGAATATGTTACTGTCGTACATGTCCTAGGCAGAAAGTGAATTATCTGGAAAGCACGACTCGGTACATTCAAATCAAGAATGGATCTGAGCAAGCTAAAGAATTTGTCTGATGACAAGTCACAGCGGCCAAAAGCGAAGGACTGATTGCTGCTGTAGGATGTTTCTACTACTACTACAGCCGCAGAATACAGAAATCATACATTTGTACTATAATCTGTCAGTGCAATACAACGTTTGAGACAAAATTAGTATCCCTTTAACATTTGGCTAATAAAATCCCAAAATATGTTCATTTACTGGCTAAGTGAGTTAATATTTGGCTAATAAGATTCCAAAATAGTCTAATGATTTCAGATTTGGTAGGTCACTTCCTCCTGGGCTTTAGATTATCCCTTGGCTATGACTACAATTATGCCCAAAAGAAATTCGCCTGAGCCCAAATTAACATTCTACTGGCTGCTATGAACACTAATTAACTGATTTACAGTCGATTAAATACTCAGAGATGGATGCTGTGGCATTTTATGGCTATTCAGAGGTCTTATTTGTCCCCCGATATCGTCGATGGGGACTATTTAGTCTACCCCGCCATTGTCGATGGGGACTATAGAAATGGGCCCTGTCTGTGCATCCGTCCGTACGCCTTTAATTTCGGTTCGATAACTTCAGTTAGCTTGAATGGATTCATTTCAAATTTGGTATGTCAACTCCTTATGACAAGCCCTCGGTGGGGATTGCATATCGGCGAAATGTGTCCAGACCCCACCAGAGTTATCCCACTTGATTTCTTGAAAAATTGTAAAATATTTTGTCTCCTTTTGATACATGTAACTTCAGTTAGCCTGCTGGGATTCGTTTCAAATTTGTAATATCAACTTCGTATAAGAAGACTTTGACCAGGATTGCATTTGGCCGAAATCTGTCAGTAATCACCAGAGTAATCCCCCTTGATTTCTTCAAAGACCGTACAAAAGTGGGTTTGTACTAAAAAGCTTGTGTGACCAGAACTGGTCTTTTATTGTGCTATTAAAACTAATATGGCTCAAAATCAATCACTAAGATTTCAAAATTCTCTAGTTTCTAGGAGCATTGATGGATCCCAGACCAAACAGCCGGTGTGCCCAAATGAGGTAAATCTAAATCCGTCTTCAAAAGGTTATGTAAATGTATGTTTTTCTGATTTACATTTTCAGAGCTGCGGATCACAGAGGACACTGTGTTGGGGGATAATTACCCATTTAATTCAGATGCAGAGCTGCCACAGCACACAAAGGACAGACGATGCAAAGATTGCGAAGAGAAATCTTAGTTATGGCCACTTAAACAGTTTCCTTCTCAATAGTTCACTACTGTGTGAGGGTGGGGGGGGAGGGGGGGAAGCTAGTATGAAATCTGCTGATGATACAGGTTTCGTGTTTCGTACTGTTCCTGGAAAGAATTGGAATCTGTTTGGAATCAAGACATTGAAAGCTGGAAAATCATCATGTTTTCTCATAGGTCATGACAGCTTCCTGAAATATTAACCCTCTGAGGCATCAGGTTCTGAACAGCATTTAAAGACAGGCATACAGTACAGCTCATAGTATATAAGATGTTTCCTAACCAAAAACAGAAACATGTTAGGCAGTACAATTTTGAACACGATGTAAGAAATGTTCTGTTGAATATTTTGGGCTTAATTTGATTCGAAGTCATTGCTGCCTACGGTCCAAAATATTCAACAATATGTTTTAGGGTGTTTTTTTTGAAAACCTGTTAAATTATTTTTGAGCTTTGTTGTACATCTAACCTGTTGAATAATTTTTAAAACTAATTTGACTGGAAGCTGTTGCTGCCATAGGGAGCACCAGCCAGGTAGGACCAGCTCCTAGTCAATTCACCTTTTCAGAGTATCCATCTATCATCTGACGTCATAATCAGCTTAGCGTGTGTAGAATGATGTCATAATCATTACGTCTACGACAGCACCATCTCCCACCAAATTTGTTGAAAAATGAACACCATTTCATCTTTTAATTAATTTGGATTTTAAAGGTTTGACACAAGAGTGATAAGGGTTAATAAACATGATGTTGAATATTTTGAAACTAATTTGACTGGACGTTGTTGCTGCCATAGTATTCAATAGCTTAGCTGTATAATTTTCTGAAAATTGATAGTCAGGGAGTTGAGGGATCGATCGATCCCAACATGAGCGCGGTGTGGGTGGAGCTTAGCTAGAGATGGGCGGGGCATAGCTACAAATGAAAGGTCCATTTACGTTCAACATACTCATCAGTCCTCAGAGCCATTAAACTCCGCAATTCTGGTCATGTGACGTGATGAGAATTTTGTGATGTAATATGATTGAATGCTATGATAGTTGGCCCATGCAACGACCTTCAAAACAAGAGTGATCCGAGATTGCAGACCCTCGCCCTCCAATTTTTGTAACAGTTTTCAGATTTTTTCGGATTTTCCAGATCACAGCCAAAGTAGTGGAATCCTAGTGCAGGATCACTCTTTCTTGTGTTAAAATTTGAGCCAAATCAGACAGGAAGTTTCTGAGATATCCATAGATACCGAATTGTATCTGATCTGGACCGGGGTCTTTTATCCGGATCATGGTCAAATTCTAGAGATCCTCTTACAGGGCAAATTCATTCGTTGGGTTAAGTCGGATCAGTAGTCAGACGTACACATGGACACGGGCGGACAGACACACACAGACACACATGCGTGGACACACACACATGGACAGATGGACCTGATCGCAATACCCTCTTCCACATCCTTTTAACACTCATATCAGCCAAAAACAGCTTCCGCGGTGTTCTTGAGAAATCTCCATTTGCAGACCAAGAAAAGGCTATTTTTAAAAATTTACCACTGGAATGACTGGCTCGATAACCGAGCCAGTCATTCCAGTGGTAAATTTTCAAAAATAGTCTTCTCTTGGTCTGCAAATGGGCATTTTCTATGAGAAAATTAAATTTTTCTTGAACAAATTCGATGGTTAAAGGGTTAAGGAACAATGTTAATAAGCAGGCCATTTTGAGCTGCCTAGTAGGTGTATTAATAGATGTAAAGTGTGACTAGATTGATACATGTTAAGGTAATACGTAAATATGACATATAAGATGTGTTAGATTTTTATAAACATTTTAGATGTGTGTTTATTACATACATGTATATAAAATATATAATTTGTATTTGCATTGTTCAATAAATTAGCAATAGCAACCATCCATCTGTCTGTCAACCTTTCCTTTTTACTAGGTCATGCAAGATGGCCGCCGAAGAATTTGGCCAATCTAATTATCTTGAACAAACTTGGTTCACCTGTTTCCCTATATGATGTTTCGTAAGTTTTGAATCATTCCGCCAGGCGGCTATGGAGAAGATTTTTAAAGCTGTTTCTAAAAATTTCCAAAATCCAAGATGAGCGACTTCGTTTCGTTTGAACAAACCTAAGGATGCTTGCTTCCTGCCAAATATAATTCATTTAAAGGTGCATATTTTTATAGCTTTAAATTATGTGCCTATGTGTAATGAAACAAAATAGATCTTAACATATGATTATTTCATTACGTATAAATTAATATAATTTTTTAAGTTGCGAAACTGAAATAGAGGCATGAGCCTCTATTTCAATTTCGTAACTTAAAATTTTTTATTAATTGATACGTAATGAAATCATCATAGGTTAAGATTTATTTCGTTTCATTGCATATAGGCTCACAGTTTAAGCCTCTAAAACTATACAATACAATCAATTTTATTTTCATTAATTTTGCTGTGAATATGCACCTTTAAGAAAAAGTTGACAGACAGGTAGATGATGGATGGTCGCCACGGTATAAGCAACAAGAGTTTTAGTGAAACTTGTTTGAGGAATGCTAAATGTGAACAGTTAGTCTTTGATAATGCTCTGAGGAAGGGGGGGGGGGGTGGAGTTCTATTAGGTACACATTTGGAATTCATGGCAAAGACGTCACTAAAAATCTTTAAAGTCTTCACAGCTGCATTGATCATTACAATTACAAGACAATTTTTATGAATTTTAATCTTTCAAGGGAGATAACGCTGGTGAATATGGGCAGATTTTGACGAAACAAAATATAACACTTCGTCTATCCCTAAGACATCTGCTGAAAAAAGGAATTTGAATTTAGGTTCAAAACTCTTCGAGATCTGGACATGACAAAATTTTGAATTTTAGCATTTCAAGGGAGATAACTCTGACGAATGTGGGTGGATTTTGCCGAAACGAAATCATGACACTTCTATCCCTAGCACATCTGCGGAAAAAATAATTGTGAGTGTAGGTTCAAAACTCTTCGAGATCTGGTCCGGACACGAAAATTTTGACGATAACTCTGATGAATATGGGCGGATTTTGCCGAAACGAAATCATAAACACTTTGTCCGTCCCTAACACATCTGCTGAAAAAGAGATTGTGAGTGTATGTTCAAAACTCTTCGAGATATGGCCGGACAAGAATCAGACAGACGCAGGGACGGAGAGCGCCATCACATAATACGACCCCGCTTTGCGCGGGCGTATAAAAATGACTGCTCAGTAATCAGTGAGCTGCTTCTACTGAAACGTAACGACAAGTAGGATTCAGACGTTTTATACAGTACAGAAGGTTGATTAGTCAATTTTTTATACGCCCATTGCACAAGATGTATTATATGATGGTGTCTGTTAGCAAAATATTTAAATTTATTTTCAGTAATGCCATTTCATGTATTTTCAGGTTGTCCGCCGCAGATTAAGGTTGCCCGTATATGTTAAGCTAAATGACAAAGAAAATTAGAATCACTATTGCTTTGTCAAGTAAATTCTGAAGAATAGACATAATTATTGAGAAATGGCGTTAAGCATACTGGTTACTCTTTCTAATAATTAAATAAATAAATGCCATAAAATGAAGAGTTAGTCAGTAGGTATCAAAAACAGTATAATACTATTAGTCTGAGTATGTATCATGGTTGCCCTGTGTACCATTAAGAGCCAAAGTTTAGTTGACCTTTTGAAAATCAGGTTGCCCCGGGCAACAGGACAAATGGACATTTCGATCCCTGCGAAGTGTCACTCCTGAAAAGCTTAGAATTCACACAAAAATTTCTTGTCCGGTCCCATTTTGAACATACCATTAAAATTTTTTCAGTATCATGATTTCGTTTCGGTGAGATTTATCCATATTTTTTAGGAATTACATGTATCCACCGTGAAAAGCGTAACATTCTTGAAAGACTGGCGTATTACGCCCGCTAGGCTAGTCTTATTTGGTAGTCTAGGAGTTTCCAAATATTTCCAGGAAATCATCTAACACCACTAATTAAGCCCTCTTGTGTCAACTTGTCGTTATAATGGTAACACCGCCTCTGTAGCAGTCTTGAGGTCCGTCTATCTGCAGGTCAAGAGAATACTATTTTTGAAAGTTTACCACTGAAATCAGTGGAATAACTGGTGGTAGATTTTCAAAAATAGTCTGTTGGCCTGCAAGTGGACACTGACTAAGTACAAATGTAGATTCCCTAGATGATTAACCCTATAAGCGGCAAGCCGAGCAAAAGACCAACTTAAAATAATATTTTCCTAAATTCCAGTGGTAAATTTACAAAAAAAAACCCAGTTCCCTTGGCCAGCAAACGGTCATTCACTGAGTATATATTTGAATTTTCATTTAAAATCTTGACAAGTGAACGGGTTAATTGATAAAAGTAGGATTTTGAGGCACTGTTGAAACATGATGGGTTAGCTACTGGGCCGCATCCACCAACGCAGCACTCATCATTATATATCACTCGGGGCAATAAATCTGATTGTAATAGCAAATGCTAATAAAATTCATATCTGGCTAATAAAAAGCAGGATTAGCTAAGTATAAGTTAATTATGCAGAACATCTTGGGATAAATATTTATCTAACTGGTACTTATTATGCCCTATATAGCATTTGCTTAGTCCGTCCTTCAGTTTGGGTTTCATTTCCGGACGATAACTCTATTTCTATTCAAGGAATCATTACCAATCTGCTGTGGGAGCTTGTCCATGGTTGTCCGAAGAACCCTATCGATTTTAGCATCAAATGGTCAAGGTCACAGTGACCTAATTAATTACGTAATATTGCATTTCCGGTTATCATCTGGAAATGCAATATTACGTAATTTATTAGATAACTGTGACCTTGATCTTTGCCCATTTGAAGATATCGTTATCAATCTGGCATGGGAGCTTGTCCTTAGTGGTCCAAAGAACCCTATCGATTTTTGCGCTAAACGGTCAAAGGTCAAGGTCACAATGACCTAGTTAATTATGTAATCTTGTGTTTCCAGATGATAACTCAAGTTCTATTGGAGGGATCATTTTGGATCTGGTGTGGGAGCTTGTCCTTGGTGGTTCGAAGAACCCTATCGATTTTTGCGCCAAACTGTTAATGGTCAAGGTCACCGTGACCTAATTAATTACGTAATTACGGGTTAATAACTCAAGTGCTATTGAAGGGCCCAATCACGCTGATTGGTAATCTATTCTACCTTTGGTAGTAAAACTATTAATTGATTACTCGGTTACCAAAACTTCCCACCCTTGGTCACGCTTATGACGCCATAACATGACCGCTTATGACGCCATAACATGATGTCACACCTGAATAACGCTGCACAAGACCAACAGTCACTCAGACTTTATTAAATCAGTCTTGCCTTAGTAATGGACAGGTTCGCCTGTCCTTTTTGTACACAATCGTTCGCACATAGAACATCCCGCCGTCGGTACATAAGAATTATCCACGAAAAGAAGGGCCACTGGACCTGCAAACTTTGCAACCACCGTTTTGGCAGGACCGAGGACTTGAGACGACACCTCGGCCCAACTCACGAATTGTATCCTTCAACGATCGCTATCCTCATCTCTCAAAACTTAGTGAATCGCATCATCACAGCTGACGGGATCAGAGAAGCCTTATACCAAAGCCCACCTAGATCACCTATAGCACGCTCTCCACCAGAACCTGTCTTGGATGCCAACCACTTTCCTGAAGCAGACATCGTCCCTATCGAAATTAGGGATCTAGAGAACCAGCCGGCCTACTCATCTCCCCTTTCAAGCTGTCAAGTCCCCCAACTCGGATCAAGCCACACCGCCTGACGTTTTTGATCCAGGATTCAACAGCCCGGACAGCGGAGTCGCCAGCCCATCAGTATGTCAGGTGAGAGGCTGTGTTGCAGAGTACATTCACAAGGTATGCGAGGTGAGATGATGTGTTACAGATTACATTCACAAGCTATGTCAGGTGAGATGCTGTGTTACAGATTACGTTCACAAGGTATGCCAGGTGAGATGCCGTGTTACTGATTACATTCACAAGGTATGTCAGGTGAGAGGCTGTGTTACAGATCACATTCACAAAGGTATGCCAGGTGAGATGATGTGTTACAGATTACATTCACAAGGTATGCCAGGTGAGAGGCTGTACATTCACAGTGTGTCAGGTGAGATGCTGTGTTACAGATTACATTCACAAGGTATGCGAGGTGAGATGATGTGTTGCAGATTACATTCACAAGGTATGCCAGGGAGGTATGCCACGTGAGAGGCTGTGGTACAGAGTACATTCACAAGGTATGTCATGTGAGAGGCTGTGGTACAGAGTACAGTCACAAGGTATGTCAGGTGAGAGGCTGTGGTACAGAGTACATTCACAAAGTATGTCGGGTGAGATGCTGTGGTACAGATTACATTCACAATGCAAATACTTTTAGCCCTTACAACCCTCAAATTTATACCTTTAACCCTCGAATTTATTCAAGTAAATTTCTCATACAAAATGTCCATTTGTAGACCAAGAGAACTGTTTTTGAAAATTTACCACTTGAATTACTGGCTCGGTTATCGAGAAAACCCGATTGGTCGAGCTGTCTTATCTTGGATGATCCATTTTACTTGGTTATCAAACCAGTTATTTCAGCGGTAAATTTGCAACAATAATTCCGCGGAATTAAATGCCTCGCCTGCCTCCTGTTTGTCACATGGCATTGACCTTTGACCCTGTGACCTCCGTATTATCATGCTGCTTCCTAACATTATAGGTAACCATCTATTCAAGTTTAGTTCCAATAGGATTAACCAATCCTGAAATATAAATGATTTGCTGAATGGAAAAATTAACCCTAGGTTGAAAAAGCAGAGGTCAAATAGCAATATTAGAATGGCCTTGACCTTTGACCTGGTGACCTCCATGTCACCATCCTGTATCCTCTTGACATAAGCAACCATGTACCCAAGTTCCATTAGGATTAAGTAATCCCGAAATATAACATGTAAGATTTGCTAAGCCTAAAACTTAACATTGAAAAATAGTTTTGTAGAGGTCAGAATGACCGTAACCTTCGACATTGTGACTTCAGTGTCAGCATGCTGCTTCCTAACATCATAGACAACAATGTGTCCAAGTTTACATCCAATAGGATTAACCAATCCTGAAAGATAAGCCAAGAAGTTTTGCTAAACACAAAAACTTAACATTGAAAAAACAGAGTTTTGTATCAGGGTCACAGTGACCTTGACCGTGTGACCTCAGTACCATCATGCCACTTCCTGACAGTATAGGCAACTGCATAGCCAAGTTTAGTTGCAATAGGATTAATTGATCCTGAAATATAAGCATCAACCAACCATGAACCGAGACGAGGGCTACTGTATACCAGCTGTCTACCAGTCCATGCTGTCACGTGACCAGTGACATTGCCAGCGATCATCAGTTAGTGCTAAAGAAGTGACCGAAATGGTCACGAAAGCTACACTCAAACAATTTCTACATCCTGGAGAGGTAACAAATTTTCCCTTATTATAAGCTGAGAAAATTAACATTGTTGACATCGTCACCTTCAGAAAAGTGACACATATGTCTCGTTTTCTGCTTCGCAGATGAGACAAAGATGGTCTTGGTCTGCAAATGGACATTCCTCAAGGCCATGCGTGGTTTTGGTCGGCGTGGCCCTTCAAGAGTTACGTTAACAATCATTTTTAACCCTTGGTCAAGATTTTTCAGAAAAATTGAAATTTTTCACCAGTGTACATCCATTTGCAGGCCAAAATAAGGCAATTTTTAACATTTTTATCACAGGAATGACTGGCTCGAAGTGGTAAATTTTCAAAAAGTAGTCCTATCTTGGCCTGCAAACGAACATTACTCAAGTCTACTGAAGAAGCTGGTTTTGGCCAGCTTGACCATTAAAGGGTTAAAATTGATTCAAAGATAAGATTATTTAGAGCTAACTAGACTTAGACAAAAGTGAATAGACTAGGATTTGCTAAACATATTTTACATAGATGTATTTAATTGTACATTGCAGTCCTCAGTTAACTGGACATGGCGGGGGGGGGGGGGTGGGTGGGTGAGGATTGATGCCTGTAGGCTATCCACACTAGGCGGCATCAGATCAATGGACTTTTCCACTTTATCCATTCATCATATGACCTCATAATCAACTATGTGACATGTGGAATGACATCATAATCGATGATGTCATTATGATGGAGATAACTACATCACAAATGCATAATTGAAGACAGACTATGCGTGTTTGTACGAATTGTATGTCTCCTATTTAATAAATATTCTGTTGAATATTTTGAAACTAATTACTGGGCGATGTTGCTGCCATAGGCAGAAACAGTGCCCAGTCAAATTAGTTACAAAATATTCAACAGCCTACCTGTATAGTTTTCAGGAAATTGATAGTCAGGGCATTCGTGGATCAATCCCAACAAGGCTAGGTGTGGGTGGAGCTTAGCTTGCGATGGGCGGGGCATAGCTAAAACTGGAAAGGTCCATACTAAACCCATGGTGCCGAAAATTGGTTAAAATAGAAATTTCCCCAATGACTAACTATCCACTCGCATATACTAGTACGAAATACCAGTATTTCTGAAAAATTACTATTATGACTATGGTTAAAGGGATGCTAATGTCATCTCAAAGGTTATATTTCACCAACAGATTAGGTTTTATATATTCCCTCTCACTCATATCCTGTCACATTCTCATTTCTGTATCACAATTATTACTTTGTAATATCCCGTAAATGTTGACCAGTGATCGCCACCATTTTGTCTCCTTAAGTGATAGCGCTTGATATCATGCGAGTGCCAATGCATTACATTCTTTATTATGTAATAGTCATCTCGTTGAATATTTTGAAACTAATTTGACTAGAAGTTATTGCTGCCTATGGCAGCAACAACTTCCAGTCAAATTAGTTTCAAAATATTCAACGCTTGCCCTTATGATTGCATTTATACCATATTGCCAAACTATAGCTGGCACCTCTATGACTGAGAGCATATCCTGAGGCAGACATGCTAGGCGTTTTCTGATTGGTTGAAAAGTGAATCATGACAGCCATTATAAGCTGGAGAAATGTATTAACATTTATCTACTAACGCATGAATATCTTTTGTTCTCGGCATGATAAAAAGCTAACATGACAGGGATGGATTATGGGTGGCAAATTCTATTACCTAAATGGTTAGTATAAAGTGAGATTTCCTTTAAGTAGTTGCAGTAGTGTTTTTTCTAAAATATTCGCTTGACTTACAATTTGGACATGACCATGTCACATAATCAGAAGCCATTTTTGGCCGGCTTGATCATAAAATGTTTGACATACAAAATTCTGCAATTAAACTTCGTTTATTAATTGATTTTATATATAGAATACAATATATATTATTAATTGAGTTTTTACATAAAATTTTACACAGCTTATGTATTATTCGCAATTGACCTTTCCAGTTTATCCATCCGTGATATGGCATCATAAACTATGTGATGTGTAGGACAATGTCATAATCAATGATGTCATGAATGACGTAGATAATTACGTCACAAATGCATAATTGAAGACGGACTAAGTATTGTTGTATGAATTGTGTGTTTTTACTATTTAATAAACATTCTGTTGAATATTTTGAAACCAATTTGACTGGGCAAGCAGCCAGTCAAATTAGTTTCAAAATACTCAAAAGCTTACCTGTATAGTTCTCTGGAAATTGATAGTCAGGGCGTTTGGAGATCGATCCCAACATAGGCCAAGCGTGGGTGGTGCTTAACTAGAGATGGGCGGGGCATAGCTAAAACTGGAATGGTCCATTATCCACAATCATTATAGCCCATTACCAAACCCTTTCACAGATAAACTCCCCCGTATCTCAATCTCAGTTAAAATCTCAAAACAGGAAAGCTGTTGAATATTTTGAAATTAATGACTTCCAGTCATATTAATTTTCAAAACATTCAACAGAATATGCTATACATCGTAAAGAATAATTTTTCAGTGATTTGTTGTTGAATGAAATTGAATTTGTGTACCTTTCTTTAGACTCTCAAACTCAACCTTCAACTTCATTCATATATCATTTCATTATCAACGATTAGATTCTGTGTGGAATTACACAAGTTCTCATACAATTTGATTTGTTTCACTGCGTAAATCGGCCATTGTGCACCAAGAGCATTCAGTGATATTACTTTCAAAATATTTAACTAGATTGATCATATACCTGTACATACAGTATCTGCCAAATAAAAGTAGTTGTTGCGGTGTAACAATAACTTTCAGAGCTAATCAGAGGTATTTCAACACTGTCATCAACTACCTCTTGTGATCTAACAGCATTTTAAAATACTAACCCTCAAATTCCGTGAAGAAAATTAAAATTTTCTCATAGAAAATAACCATTTACAGACCAAGAGAAGTGGGGTTTTTTTTAACTCAAGGCCCGGGCTAAGTGAGCTTATGTGACCATCCGCCGTCCGTCCGTCAACTTTTCCTTTAAAACACTACTCATTAACCATTTGGCCGATTTCAACTAAATCTGGCTGAAAGGACCCTATGGTCGTAGGCTCCAGCACATGCATTCGGAATTCTGATTCATAAATCCTTTGGGTGAAAATCTTAGATTTTATGAAAAATGTACCGGAAATTGTCAAATTGCTTCTTACCATTCGGAGCGATTTCAACCAAATTGCCTGAAAGGACCCTATGGTCAGACTCCAGAACCTCCATTTCAGAAATTTGATTCATCAATTTTTTGGGTGAAAATCTTAGATTTTATGAAAAATGTACCGGAAATTGTCAAATTGCTTACATTCTGAGCGATTTCAACCAAATTTGGCTGAAAGGACCATATGGTCGTAGGGTCCATAACTTCCATTCATAATTTTGATTTATCAATTTTTTTGGTGAGTCTTAGATTTTATGAACAAGAGGCCCAAGGCCCAAATTTGGCTGAAAGGACCATGTGGTGATGGGCTCTAGAACTTCCATACAGAATTATGATTCGTCAATTTTTTGGGATGAAATCTTAGATGTTATTTAAAATGTACTGGAAATTCTCAAATTGCTTCTACTTATCGTCATGACAGGTTTTAACCAAATTTGCCTGAAATGATCCTATGGCCATAGGCTCTAGAACGTCCATTCAGAATTTTGATCGATCATTTTTTTTGGGTGAAATCTGATTTTATTAATAATCTACCAGAAATGGTCAAAATGCTACTCCTCCTCAGCTGCGAGACATATTTCAACTAAATCTGGCTAGAGTAACCCTATCATGGTAGACTCTAGAACTTCTATTCAGAAACTTGATTGGTCAATTCTTTGGGTGCCCATCTTGGATTTTCCAAAATTATCGATCATATCTATTTATATGCAAATAGTTCAAATGCTAATGGTCCAGGTGAGCGCCACAGGCCCTTGGGCCTCTTGTTTAATTTACCACTGGAATAACTGGCTCGATTATCAAACCAGTCATTCCTGTGATGGACATTTCTCAAGACCACAGAAGCCAATTTTGGCCGACTTGAGTGGTAAAGTGTTAATGATTTAATGGGCATAAATGGAATGGTCTTGAGAGAAAATGTTCATTTGCAGTCCAAGAGACGACTATCTGAAAATATATCACTGGCATGCCTGGCTCAATGATCACTCCAGTCATTTCAGTGATACATTTTCAAAAATAGTCTTCTCTTGACCTGTAAATGGACATACACTTATTGAGCGCAATGTCATTTTTGTAACCAATCACATTAAAGAGCGATTAAAAGGCAGGTTTTAAAATAGTTTATGCAATAAAGATTATTCACGATTATTTAATTTTTAATTATTTAAATTCAAGACTTAAATGATAATCGCAATTTTCGATTTAATCCCATAAACTCCCATTGCATTAACTCATGGATTGCTTCATCGATGTTTCCGCTCCCTGGAGCGACTTCTTCCTTCTTTTGACCGACTACGCTCCATTGACCGACCATGCCTATGTTCCTTTGACCTACTTCTTCGCTCTCTTGACCGACTACGTTCCAATGACCGATTATGTTTACGTTCCTTTGACCTACTTCTTCGCTCTCTTGACCGACTACGTTCCAATGACCGATTATGTCTACGTTCCTTTGACATATTTCTTCCTGACCATTCCACGTTAGCACACTCATCTGACCCGTAGTCATTTTTCATTGTCCTATGTCTGTGCTCATTAGTATTACGCTCCATGGATCTATCCCTGTGCTCTGATGACTGCCTATTTTCTTGGGATTTATATGAATCGCTATGCTTTTTTGAACCGCTTTTCTCTGAATAACCATGCTCATTTGACTCATTACTATGATGCTCAGATTTAGATTTATTTCCATAACCATTTAATCGTTTTGTACGCTCTTCCTCAGAACTTTCTTGATCATCTTTTCTTGTACTTTTTGATTTCTTACTATACTTTTCTACCTTATGATAATATTTTTCATTATCACTATATTCCGGACTTGCACTAGTTCGCCTCTCTCTCGCTTTCCTTTCATGCTGTCGCCTAGACTCTGGGCTTCTAGTCCTTACTCTATGGTCAGCCACATCCTGATCCTCAGGTGAGTCATGATCGCTAGAAGCAGCAGCAGATTTGTGGTATCTTCTCGACGGGTATTGGTGTCGACTCTGCTGGCTATGATGTTCTCTACCTTGCTGCCGTGATGACTTTGGTGAACACTCAGAATTGCTGCCAGAATCTAAAAACAAAGCCATCAACAATTGCATTAACCTATCTCATCCATGTCATATGGAATACATAAAAGAAAATATTTCAGGAAAGATAGGAAATCTAATTTAATATCATGAAACCAAGTTAACTCTACTTTGTTGATGCATAATTCATGAATCCATTTCCTGACTCAATCATATGACGTCATAATCAACTATGTGACTTGTATGCTGATGTCATAATCATGATGTCATGAATGATTCGATTATGCCCGTCTTTAACGCTTAATAGTCTGACACATTGTACAAATTGTATGTTTTTGCTATTTAAGAAAAATCCTGTTGAATATTTTGAAACTTATTTGACTGGACCAATCAAAATTCTGTATACAAGTTCTGAAATCTACCAGCCTAGTATCCTTCCAGCAGTCCGGTTGAAATTGCTCAAGCAGTTAATGAGTAGCGTTTTAAATGATTTCCCTTGGAAAATTCAAGATGGCCATCGGAAAAATGGACCACTCAAAATTCTGTATATATGTTGTGAAGGATACCACGCTAGTGTTCTTTCATCCAAGTTTGATTGAAATCGGCCCAGTGGTCATCGAGAAGTTGGCTTTTAAGTGATTTCCAGAAAATTCAAGATGGCGGCCTGAAAAATTGACCAATCAAAATTCTGTATATATGTTCTGAAACATACCAGCATACTATCCTCCCAGCTAAGCCTGGATGAAATTGTCCAAGCAGTTAATGAGGAGCAGCGTTTTAAACGATTTCCCGCAATTTTTTGGAAAATTCAAGATGGCCGCCGAAAAAATTGACCAATCAAAATTCTGTATACAAATTCTGAAGCCTACCCCCATAGGGTTCTTCCAGTCAAATTAGTTTGACATCTGCCAAGCTGTTGATGAGGAGTGGTGTTTTTAAGCAAAAGTTGACAGACGGACGACGGATGGATGGTCAGGTGAGCTAAAAACTTGAAAATATGATACAGACAAAAAATCAGGAAACACAAGCACGCACACACAAAGACTGACTCCTATATAAAAAAACCTGCCCCTTTTGCTGGAGTATAATCAGTTGTTATAACCATGGAATGGACAGAAGATTAAGACACATATCTCTAGCCATTTCATGGTAAAATTGTCAAGAAAATATTTTCATTTGAAAATTTACCACTGGAATGGCTGGCTTGATTTTTCAAGCCAGTCATTCCAGTGGTAAATTTTCAAAAATAACTTGGCCTGTTAATTGACATTCCTCAATACTACTGCAGAGACAAGTTTTGTTTGGCTTTTGCCACTGACCGCCATGCTTTGTTTGTAATCAAATTAGGCTTGCACTATTACTAGATTAAGTCAAAAATCGCGATTTTGTTTTAAATCGTGAATTTATATGATTAAAAATTAAATAATCGAATCGTGAATATTTTCTATTGCGTAAAATATTTCAAAACCTAACTTTCAATTACTTTTCAATGCGATCGGTCATGAAAAATGACATTTGGCTTAGTGACTATGTCCATTTTGCAGATTCTCGAGCCAAGCATTCCAGTAACACATTTTCAAAAATAGTCTTCTCTATCCCTGCAAATGGACTTTTCTAAACACCATTGCAATTTTCGTCATTGACATTCTTTTGCTGTTATGTCTTGGTAATTTGTATCCAAGCTGATTAATCGAGTAATCACGATTATTCTGTAATAATCGATCACGTTCACTCAAGGCAATAATCGCATACGCCTAAATCAAATCATCTTTTACAAACCTGATTGACTGTTATTGCTGCTCTCAGACTTTCTTCTCTTTTTCTTGTGTTTTCCTTTCTTGGATGTATGTGACTTGGAGTGTCGCTTCTTTACTTTGCCATCAAGGCCACTCTTACCGCTACTCGTCTCTAGCTTGCTCAACTGTCTAGCGGCAGAAAACAATAAAACATGTATTAGAGTAGTGGGTAAAGGTAGAGGAGGTTTCAAACAAGATCAGTTACAGTATAATACACAGGTAGATTAGCTCCCCGGGATGAACCATTTTATTGTCAAGATTTGTCTAAAAATTTGACAAATCAACCATGTGCTTCAAACCTGGTGAAAGTTTCTTCCGTAGAACCGGAGCCATGATGTTGACCTTTTGACTCCAAAATCAACAGACATGTTCATACTCACAATAGTGGCCTCCAACCCAACTTTTGTCAAGATCATTTCACTAGACAGCCACCCATATAGACAGACAAACACTAAAAGTAAGCGCCAATGTATATCCCCATATATAAATGGGGGCATAACCGGCTCTTCTTGATTGCAGCACACATTGCTGTATTTGAATTTTATGTTACAGACACATACTTTTACAACATCCAAAGTCCAGTCTAGCATTCCAGTACATGTATATGATAACATAATGAATTATGTCACACACACACACGCACGCACGCGCACACACGCTGACGTCACAATCAAATATGTCATGAATTGCATGTCTAAGTCTCTCATAAACACTTAAGTCTATTAAGCTGTATGAACTGTATCGCTACCATTTAATAAACATTCTGTTCAATATTTTGCAACTAATTTGACTGGGCACTATTGCTGCCATAGGCAGCAACAGCACCCAGTCAAATTAGTTTCAAAATATCCAACAGCTTACCTGTATAATTTTCTGAAAAGTGAGATTCAGCGAGTTCAGCGTGCGATCGATACCAACACGGACAAAGCGTGGGCGGAGCTTAGCTAATACTGGATTCCTCCATTCAGTCACTCATACATATCATATGAACTCACTTGAGGAGCTTTTTCTTCTGCTTACTGCTCAGTGACTTCAGAAACATTGCCTCCGGATCGTCGTCATCATTCGGAGCATCACTCGGGAGAATTTTCTGTAAATGAAACAGGCACATTATTCAGGGTTAGTTATCATTCAAAAATCAAAATGAAATGACGTCTTTAATGACAAGAATTTCGCAGAATTAAATGTCTCGCCTGTCATATTTTTCACAGTGTCAATGACCTTTGACCTTGTGACCTCCGTGTTATCATGTTGCTTTCTAACATTATAGGTAACCATGGATACAAGAATAGCTCCAATAGGATTAACCAATCATGAAATATAAATGATTTGCTGAATGGAAAATTAACCCTAGGTTGAAAACGCAGACGTCAAATAGCAATATTAGAATGGCCTTGACCTTTGACCTGGAGACTCAAAAAAGCATCCGCTTTTGTTTCTACGAGAATTCTTAATACTTACCAGATGTACTATTATGATAATGTCTATTATCTAGTCTAGCTCAAAATAAACAATTAAAACTCCGCACTCTCCTGGTCCTGCCCATACTGTGTCCGGGAATACCATAGCCGCAGGTACCGAGTCAATTCCCAATCACAGTCAGATTCGTCTTATGTTTGCCTTGGCAAACTGCGAAAGCAGCTCAGCCTCACCTCAGCGGGGCGGCTGAGGCAGGGCCATAGTACATCTGGTAAGTATTAAGAATTCTCGTAGAAACAAAAGCGGATGCTTTTTTGATTCTACTTCGAATAATACTTACCAGATGTACTATTATGATAAACTCCGGATTTCGACAGCCAGAAAATGCCGGTGGGAGGAGGTAAGGCTCGAACCAGCACTCAACTACCATCCTACAGAGAAGGTTGCGAAGAGACTAGAACCCTGGCATACGCTTGGGTTCTGCTATCTGACTCATAGAGTGCTAAACTTCCATGGTCTAGACCGCGCTCCCCCCCTCTTTTGTCCGCACAAAATTCAGAGGGCTGTCACTGGGGATGCAACACCCACCAGACCCGTGTCAGCCCCAAGTCTCAGCTAGGGCAGTCCAGTAGAGTGCAAAGAAGCTACTACAACTTCTAACTTTGAACAAATATCAGTATATCGACTAGATTTTCAAATTGGAATGAGTCTAATGTCTGGTTGATAGGATAAGAACACTCTTGTACCAGACTATTTACCTAAGCAGTCTGGTATTTCGACTGTAAGTAAACATATTTATAGTCACTTAATTAATGTAAACACTCACCATTTTGAGTGCTTGATCTTTTCTTGATCATCACAGGAGCTCGGCCGAATCCACGGTCGTACTCAGTCATGTGCATAGCGTTTGTTCAGTGTAGGCGGAAGACTTTAGTGATGTGTGCGAGTAGTGGTCGGACGTGGCTTAGTTTAGGTTTGACAGATTGGCGACGGCTACCGGATTAAGTGAGCTGGAGATGTCGCGAAGGTAGAAATCAGTGAATGACGACTCGGTATGCCATTGTGCTACAGACATCACCTCCTCTAATGCGACACCCTTATAAAGGGCCGATGATGCTGCTAGTGCTCGGATCTGATGGGCATTCGCATGATCAATTTGCTTTCCTGTAGCGATTTTGTGTGACATCTTAATAGCGTCAACTATCCAACGAGAAATAGTATCTTTCGAGGCACGTAAATGGGGAGCTTTGAGACATAACCACAGAGATTTTGGGTCGTCCCTCCACTCATTAGTACGTTTCTTATACATTTTAAGACATCTGACAGGACACCAAACAGAAGAGTTTGGGTCATGTCTAGTTAAACTTGGCAAATTGATCGGCTGACCTGGATATTTAAGTGACTGATTCTTTGCCAGGAAACAAAGACGCGGAAGTAGTCTTAAACCATCACCCGTGACGACAAAACAGTCTTGTTCGGCAGAAAGCGCATGAATTTCGCTTCTCCTTCTCGCCGACGCTGCTGCAACCAAGAAAACTGATTTAATAGTGAACAGTTTAATATCAATAGATCTAATCGGTTCAAAAGGAGCCTGTCCTAAAACCTGTAGAACAAGATATAGATTCCATGATGGGATAGGAATTGGCTGTCTAGGTCGCAGATTGCTCATTCCTTTGATAACTTCATTCAAAGTGTCATTCTCCACTCTTTCAACAGTGAGACTGGGAATGACTGAAGCTAATGCAGACTTATATGCTGCTAGGGTAGAAGGTACAAGTTTGTCAACTTCGTATAAATGACAGATAAAATCTGCTACGTGTTGAACAGATGCAGAAAAGGGATTAATATCTCCTCTCTCACACCAACTGTGCAAATTTGTTGATTCTATAATTATATGTCTTTGTGGTTGAAACTCTTCTGGCTGAAGCAACAAACTTCGCTGCTTGCTCAGAAAAGCCACTCTCAATTGCACGCTGCTTGACAACATCCATGCAGTCAATCTGAACATTTCCGGTCTGTCGTGAAGGTACAGACCCTTGTTCTGAGAGATTAGATCTCTTGCGTCTGGCAGAGAGACTGGATTGCAGACCAGAAGGTCCAGCAGATCTGTAAACCATGATCGGCCTGGCCAATAAGGGGCGATCAGTAGTACTTGGCACATCCCCTCTTATCTTTGCCAGAACTTTCGGGATGAGAATTGTTGGCGGGTACGCATACGCGTACATTCAGTCCCAACTTATCGCCAGTGCGTCTACTGCTAAGGCTAGCGGGTCCGGGATCGGTGACACGTAAGTGACCATCTTTGCGTTTTGATTCATAGCAAACAGGTCGACATTTGGCTTGCCCCAGTGTTTGAATAGAACCTCCGCTACCGATTGGTTGAGCTGCCATTCCGTCGGACGACAAACCGTCCTTCGACTGAGAGCATCCGCTAGGATGTTCAATCTTCCTGGAATGTGTGCTGCCTGAAGAATAATATTCCTCTCTTGGCACCACAGCAGAAGGTTCCAAACCATCATACACAACTCTGGTGATCTCGTCCCGCCCTGGCGGTTCAAATAAGACACCACTGTTGAGTTGTCTGTCCTTATTAGGACAATTTTGTCTTGAATTAGACTCTCGAACTTTTGAAGTGCAAATACCACCGCTAATAGTTCGAGCACATTGATATGTTTCTGCGCATTGGTCCGATCCCATTCCCCTGACACTAACTGATTGTCCAATACCGCTCCCCACCCCGTCAACGATGCATCCGTGAAGATGGACATCTGAGGTTGAGGAGGTTGTAGAGGAACACCTCGCAGGAGATTCTGTTCGGATAACCACCACTGAAGGTGGAATATCAATGGTTCTTTGACTGGTATCCTCAGAGATAACGGATCCGTTTTCTGAGACCAGAATGACATTAGATACATCTGAATGGGCCTGCGCCTGAGTGCCGCATATGGAACCACCTTCTCCAGAGATACTAGTAACCCCAGTATCCTGAGAAACTGGCGCGCCGTCAGATAGGCTCCTAGAGAAACCGACTCCAAAACTGCAATCAGGCTTTTGACTCTGCTCTCCGCCGGAAAAGCTACGCCGTCCCTGAGATTGAAAAAGATTCCCAGATAAACAAACTCCTGGGATGGAGTCAGTTCTGATTTCTCTAGATTCACAATCCACCCTAGATCCTTTAATAAGTCTAGGACTACCTGCAGATTGCTGCGCAGAGTGACTGGATTCCCCGCCTTTAGCAGCCAGTCGTCTATATAGGTGTGAACAGCTATGTTTCTCCTGCGAAGTAAAGAAGTCATGGCGAGAACCACCTTGGTGAAGACCCTCGGAGCTGTGGTCAGGCCGAACGGGAGAGCATTGAATTCCCAAACATTGTCTTGGAATGCAAAGCGAAGGTACTTCTGAAAAGGAATTGACATTGGAATATGAAAATATGCATCCTTCAGATCTATCGACACTCCCCACATGCCTTTCCTCAGCCCTGTCATTACCGCTGCTACCGTCTCCATCTGAAATTTGGGAGAAAGAATAAACTTGTTCAACGGTTTGAGATTGAGAATTGGTCTCAATCCTCCGGTACGCTTCGGAACGAGGAACATGATCGAATAAAATCCCAGTGAAGACTGATTCTTGACTAGATGAATGGCCTTCTTCTGATGAAGAGATTCTATTTCTGACCGAATGGCGTCTAGACGATCTGATTCCCTTGGAACAGGAGTCCATATTGGAGTCGAGGTTAACGGAACTAACGATTGATGGATGAGCCAGTCCGGATCGTAGCCGTTTCTTATCCACTGACAAACTAAACAGTCGCGCACAACCTGTTCCCATTGGTTTAGGAATAATTGAAGTCTGCCTCCGACGGATGGCATCTGCACACAGCTGTCGGTCAAGATTGGCCGATAAGACGCTAAGTCGCTTGGGTGAAGATTCTCGACTCCATTTGCCTCCAAAGCCACCGGTACTGGTTCTGCCGGAAACCCGTCAGGAGCGAGCCCCACGGCCGCCCCTCGGTTTCTTGTAGTACGACGGTCCGGAACCGCCGTCACGGCTATCCTTACGGTAGCCACCGCGGCCCGAACCGCCACCCTTCCTGTCTTCCTCATACGGCCTCTTATTAGAGGACTTGTATGAGGATGAACGGCCAGGTCCTTGTGATCCGGATGGCCTATGGGCATCACGGCCAGAAGGACGGAAGGGCGATCTAGGACGCTGTCGTTGCTGCTCCTGACGATGTTGCTTGTAGGACTGCTGCGGCTGTGTCCTCTTAGTCGATTTCCACGACTTGCCGACTACCGCCTGCTCTGCAACCATTGACGCGACTTTGGAGAGAGCTTGTCATGCCGAGCCGCCGAAACAAGCCTGGACCTATGAAAGGCGCAGAAGACAATGCAGCCCTCATCTCTGGTCCTGGTTCTACGGAATCGAGAACCATTCTCCGTCGCTCTGCCAATGTCCTAGTGATCACCCTGGCCAGGCAATCTTGAGACAGGCGCATGGTGTCCCGAACAACGGCGGGAGCAGCCTCTGGCACCTGTCCACCCTCCGCCGTGCAGTCCAGCGTGAGCTCATTGAACAGGTCTTTGTTGGTCTGGGAAACCAACGGACGCGAGCGTCCCTTAGCTTTCCCAGCCAACGGCCTATTCAGCGCCTCTCGTTCCGCAACGGAAAGCCGTGGAACCCGGGCGTACTGATGATAGGCCAGCTCTGGAAAACGGACCCTACTCCTTATCCCCTTCGGGGCCTTTGGCAACGCATAGTCTGGCTGAACCAGACGGTATGCCGCAACTTCCAGCATGTCGGAAGTCTGCGTGTCCAACGGGAGTGTCGACATGGCAGAAGAGCCACTTGACAGAGCGCTAGCCACTTGCTCTGACATCCGTTCCATCGCCGGATCGCGCTGCGATCCTAGATCAGATGCCAACCCGAGACGATTGGTCATCCACCCAAGGACCTGCACCCATTCAGCTTCGGTGCAAAAAACGGACTCGTCCATCAACGAACTCCCGTTTTCATCCTCCCTCTCACCCTTAGATGAGAGGGCCACCGACGATCCATGCTGAGCGCTATGCGACACGTCTCTGCCAAGACAGAGCGCATCCATAACGCGACTACCAGCGGCACCGGTGTCTAGCGAATCGCCAGACCCGGATTCACCGCAGTCCATCGGCTCCAGCACGGGAGTCGGGACCACGACCGCTTTTTCTGCGGCAGGCGACGGCATTCCGATAGGAGCCGCACCTAACGCCGCCGGGATACCAGCAGGAACCGCAAAACACGGCTCCGCCGACCCCTCCGGTTGCACAAATAGCGGATGGAAAATGCCCGACGGAACGTCGACATCACCATCCGCCTGGCAAACCCGTACTAATCCCGAGAGCAACCCCTGGGACGTACCGGGCATTGACGTCTTCGAAAGATCCGGCATGCCGGAATCTTCCATTAACAACAAATCTTCCTCCTCTATCGTTGGCTCTTGAGCCAAGGACAGAGAAGGGGCAGGTGCATGACCCTCAGCAGAACTAGCCGGACCACCTAATGGTTGTCCTGCACCAGCTTGCGTCACCGGGACCGTGGACTGCAATGATTTAAACATTGCCTTGAACTGGGCTGCCCATACGCCCAGAGCTGAATCCATCCTCTCATTCAGCCGACCTTCCAGTCCCATCAACGACGCCTGCTGCAACTTCGCTGCCTTATCCTTCGCGATCCTCTCCAGTCTCGCATGCCGATCCCTGTCAAACTCTGCCACCATTGCCGACGACCACTTAACACACACATCACAAGGGCTCCCGACCTTACACTGGGCGCACGCCACGCAGTGATGTCCCAAATACTTCCGTTTCATGAACCGGTTGCACTTCTGGCACAACGTATCCGGATTCTTCGGTTTCTGCGAACACAGAGAAAAATTAAAACGCTGCACATGACAAATGATGACGAGCAATACGCACAATCGACTTGATAGTTAAGATTTCTTAAACACATTAACTTTCTCTTAAATTAATGATAATCAAGTTCCTAGGCAGGAAATATTTGACTTTTTTTAGTGAAAATTTTTAAAAACACACAACTCAGCCTTTAACTAACGTTAAATAACCAAGGCTACATCGCCGATCGCTACAAACACCCTCGACAATGAAGTGAAAGCTAATATCGGCGATAAACAGAGTGCATAGACACACCAAGCCAAGAACGACATAATTCATGGGCGCCGCCATCTTGGCCAAGGGCGCATCCATCTTAAGAGGAACCGAGTCGCAAGAGAAAATTAACCGAGTACCCGAATTAAACTAAAAGTTAACGGGTACAGAAGCGACTCCAACAATGGCTAACATTTTAAAACAATGTGCCAATTTAAGGAAAATTCAAACAGTCATTATGGCACGAATGTATAAATTCTAGATTGATACAACCTGCCCCTGTGATGATTTTCCTAATTCCTCCATGAAGCCAACGATGATTTTCCAAAAACAACGCTTAATCCGCTTAAATTAGACTAATTTGAGCACGACAAAAACATGCGACTTGTAAAAGCGCAAAATAGACGAATCTGACTGTGATTGGGAATTGACTCGGTACCTGCGGCTATGGTATTCCCGGACACAGTATGGGCAGGACCAGGAGAGTGCGGAGTTTTAATTGTTTATTTTGAGCTAGACTAGATAATAGACATTATCATAATAGTACATCTGGTAAGTATTATTCGAAGTAGAATTCCATGTCACTATCCTGTATCATCTTGGCATAAGCAACCATGTACCCAAGTTGTGTTTCATTAGGGTTAAGCAATCCCGAAATATACACCTGTGCAAAAGTTAAGCACCACCCTATTTTTACGCACATGCGAGGGTATATTCATGTGCTATGAAGAAAGCAATAGCATAAACATTTATGTACCCATCCATCTTAGTGCAAGAGGTAATAATGCAACTAGAGGAATGCTGATTATGATGGTGGGGAAACACTGTATGTTTTTGTTTGAACTTGAAAACGAGGCCTGAATATGGTTACGTTGACACAACTGACAACTATTGCCCTACAGTTGACACACGTGGCTAGATTGTCATTAATGGTGTCTGAAAACGAAGTTTAACATCTGTGCACGAGTTTGAGACTGTCATTATTAATACCGGCTATATCCACCTTGTGCCTGGATGACGGCCTGGACACGACGTCTCATGCCGGTCACCAACCGACTGATACGCCATTGTGGTATTCGTTACCATTCAAGATGGAGTGCGTCTGTTAATTCCTGTAGGTTCTGCACAGGAGGATCCCTCCTCACCATGTTTCCCAGAATGTCCCAGATATGCTCAATAGGGTTCATGTCAGGGCTCCTTGCTGGCCATGGTAGGGTTTCGATGGCATTCTGGCGGAGGTATTCATGCACAGCTCTAGCACGATGTGGTCGGGCGTTGTCATCCATGAATATAGGGTGGGTTCCAGGTGCATGATTTACAAAATGAGGGACCACAACTCTATCCAGTATGGAATCTTGATATCTTTGTCCATTTAGTGTTCCAGGTACAGTCAACAAATCCAGCTTACAATCAAATGAGATGCACCCCCATATCATAACGGAACCTCCACCAAATGGAACTTCTTCCATGATGTTATGTTGGTCGTACGCCGTGCGTCTGGACCTCCATACACGAGTTCGACCATCTGTGGCATGAAGCAGGAACCGACTTTCATCGGACCAGTGTACCCGTCTCCAGGATCTCATGTTCCAGTGTCTTCTTTCGTTGCACCACCTCAGACGCTCCTCTTTGTGGTGTGCAGTGAGGAGAGGACGTCTGACAGGTCTCCTAGCTTTCATGCCAGCAGCATACAGTCTCCTTTTGACGGTAGACATTGACACTCTATTGCGCGTTTCCCATTGCTGGCTGAGCACTCTGTTGTTGGTGAATGGAGATCTCCTAACAAGGCGTACTAGGGCTCGATCATCACGGGCAGTAGTCTTCTTCGGTCTTCCAGATCTAGGCCTGTCCTTCACCTCGTTAGTTTGCCCATGTTTTGCAATCAAACGACTGATTACAGTATGGTTAATGTTCAGCTGTCTGCCAATCTCTCTGCATGACATACCAGTGGTATGCATGCCTATGATTTGCCATTTCACACGATCACTTAACCTTCGTCTTGCCATAGCGGTTCACAATCAAGAGCTAATTCTCTCTGTACAAATAAACCACGGTCATGAACACAAAATTTCTAATCTTGTCGCCTAAATCTGTATGTAATGTTCTACACCTCAAACTGGACTTTTACATAACTGAACACGTGTGCTGTTTCCCGCCACGCACGGACATCAAGCGGCGTGAAGTCATGCATGCATGTGCATTTCGTACTTGGAATTATGTCAGCTAACGCGGGGACAAAAAGTATGGCAGCCTAGTTGTACCATCATGTTTCTACGTTCTATTGTTTTTGCTGGTGCTTAACTTTTGCACAGGTGTATATAACATGATAAGATTTGCTCAGCCTAAAAACTTAACATTGAAAAATAACAGTTTTGTGGAGGTCAGAATGGTAAATGAGCCAGTCAATCCAGTGGTACATTTTCAAAGATAGTGTTCTCTCTGCCTGCGGATGTACACTGCCTAAGGAAAAATTTGAATTTTCTTAACCATTAACCCGTTACTGGTCAAGTCGGCTAAAACGGCTTCTGCAGTTGTCTTGAAAAATATCCATTTGAAGAACAACAGAAAACTACTTTTTATATTCCAGCGGTAAATTAACACCATAGTCTTCTCTTGACCTGTAAATGCACAGTCATTTGGTAAAGAATTTCTACTTTTATGACAAATCGACCATTAATGGGTTAGTTGAAATAAATAATATCTTAAGTGTTTTGAGGCGCTGTTGACACAAGAGGGGTTAAACTAGAACACATTTACAAGGCATAATTTTGAATTTGGCATGGCTATTTAAATTATAAATTGTATAGTTTTGAGCAAAAATATATAGCAATTAGAGGTGCATATTCGCAGTAAAATTTCTGAAAATTAAATTAAATTAGACACTTTTAGAGGCTTAAACTGAGCCTATATGCAATGTAATGATGTAAATCTTAATGTATGATGATTCCATTCCATATAAATTAATATAATTTTTTATGTTGCGAATTTTAAATATCATTGCAGCTTTCGTCATTCATATATACTTAATATTTCAAGTTCGCAACTTAAAAAATTATATTAATTTATATGGAATGTTATATGGAATGGAATCATCATATGTTAAGATTTATTTCCTTTCACTAAGCATATAATTTACATAATTTAAGCTTATAAAAGTATGCAATTTTAACAATTTTATTTTCAATCATTCTGGGGTGAATATGCACCTTTAATGCTAAAGTAATGAAAATCAATGATTAATCGGAATCACATACAAATTTTGCATAGCAACTGCCAAAATATGTGTAGCAAATTGAGATGCGATACCACATAGATTATGTCCTGTCATGATTTACTGAAGTACATAACAGTATATCTGTCATCGTCCTATTGCACGGGCCTCGCCCTCCCGCTCTGCTCCCGTATCGAGTACCGTGCTTGCAGGCTTTTCATGTCTGCACCAAGTTGATAAAACTTCATAAATATAAATGAGCTGGCGGTCACTGCCAATAAAATTGCCCGATAGGAAATAAATGAAATTTGATTGGCGGATGGCAGCCCACAATGTAATGTTACTTCACATAGCAAGAGATCAACGGGCTGCAAGTACGGCCACGGAGGTATGTGAGCAGGTGTATGTTAGTACGATACATACCTGTGTGCTCTCACAAAGCGAAGCCTGGCAGTGATAACACTATCAGTGTGTGAATAGCATATAGCTTATTACAACCCCTGTTTTGATTTTAACCCTGCCAGATAAGTCGGAAAGCCCTTTTGTTGATTTTGTAAAGTTGATTTTTCACTAAAGTGAGAATATTTCCAGAATGGCTGAGCTGATAATATTTAGTTTCTAAAATATCCTCTTGGAAATGGGAATTTCAAAGACGACTGTGGAGGAGAAAACATTTTCTCCGGCTTGAAAATTAACCCTTTAAGCTTCAATCCGGCCAAAAACAGCTTCTGTCTTGACATGCTTGAGAAACTGTTGATTTGCAGACCAAGAGATTATTTTTGAAAATGTACTACTGGAATGGCTGGCCCGATGATCAACCCCCTCATTCCAAGGGTACATTGTTTTAAAATAGTTTTTAAATCTTGAATACATTTGAGGGTGAAAGGACTAATGGTAGGCATGCACGATTATTGCTTTGAGTGATCGCGATCGATTATTTACAACTAATCATGATTAATCGATTAATCAGCTTGGGTAGTAATTACCGAGACATAATAACAAAGGTATAAATGAATGACGAAAGCTGCAATGGTATTTAGAAATGCCCATTTGCAGGCCAAGAGAAGACAATTTTTGAAAATGTATAACTGGAATGCCTGCCTCGCTACTCGAGCCAGTCATTCCAGTAATACATTTTCAAAAATTGTCTTCTCTTGGCCTGCAAATGGACATAGGCCTACATTCACTCATTCCGGGAGCAATCGCATTAAATAGTAATTAAATTGCAGGTTTTGAAATATTTTATGCAGTAGAAATTATTAACAATTATTCGATTATTTAATTTTTAATCGTATAAATTAACGACTTAAAGAATAATCGCGATTTTCGATTTAATCGCGTAATCGCACAAATCTAGCTATTGGTCATGAATGTTCAAGAAAATCTAACAATTTTTGCACGCCAAAAGAACACTATTTTTGAAATTTTACCACTGGAATGACAGGCTCGGTTATCGAGCAAGTCATTCCAGTGGTAACATTTCTGAAATATATTCAGTTTGGCCAGTAACGCATTAAAACACTTTAACACTCATATCAGCTAAAAATGGCTTCGACAGTAGTCTTGAGAAATGTCCATTTGCAGACCAAGAGAAGAATATTTTTGAAAATTTACCACTGGAATGACTGGCTCAATAACCGAGCCAGTCATTTCAGTGGCAAATTTTCAAAAATACTCTTCTCTTGATCTACAAATGGGCATTATTTAGAAAAATTTTATTTTCTTGAATAGATTTGAGGGTTAAACCGTGGTTGTACTTAGTCTGGATGAGGTATTAGTCATCAGGAATAGTGATCACTAGATTCTAGTAGCCTTCCTGATTATTTATTATTCCCCATTTAGCAAATTTGTTGATGACTTTTAATACCTATACTACAGAATAGTAGCCTTATGTCACCATCTGTTGTCAAATTCTGCTTGGTATGAAAAATATTGTAAGTAAACTCGTTAATTCTGCCGCTGATAATTCCCCATATCTCGATCTTGGGCAAACACACAGGAAATCAGTTGAATATTTTGAAATTGAGATGGCTGAATGCCACTGCTACCTTAAGCAGCAATGACTTCCAATCATATTAATTTTGAAATATTTGAAACAGGAAATATGATATAAATCGCTAAGAATTTACTTTTTCGGGATTTGACATTGAAAAGGTCATTAAACAAATTTGGCAAAGAAAATTGCAATTTTGTCACAGAAAATGTTCATTTGCAGAACAAGCAAACTTTTTTTGAAAGATTGACAGATTACTGAGTCAGTCATTTCAGTGGTAAGATTACAAAAATAGTCTCTTTGGTCTGCAGATGGACTTTTTTCACAACCGCAGGCATTGGCCTTTTTTAGCCATATTGGCAATTAGACAAAGATATCAAATTGTTACTAGCCCACAAGGCTGGTCAGTCACAAATGGTACTGGTCCTGGTCAATTTTAACTAGCCTCGGGATAGAATTCTAATGTTAACTTCAACCCCTGTTAAATGGTCATGGTCCTGTGATTTATAAAGAGATGACCCCTTTCCGTAGCCGGCACAAAGGAGGTCGCTTAAGCACATGCTGAACTGTAACATTGTCATTATATTGGATTCCTCATGGCGACATAAGTCTGTCATTCAACAAACCTGATTGGACTGCTTTGTATCGACTTGTCTTCCAAGGAGACTCTTTTTCAGCATATAGCCATCTTCCTTCAAACCATCAAGCATATCTTTGTAACTGCTACCAGCTGAAAGAAAGTCAGCATTTTACAATTCTTACTATCAGTTCCACAGACCAACATGGTAAAACTAAATGAGATCTTTTTTTTTCGGTTTCAATTTTTTCGGGTGGATGCAGGGGTGGGTTGAGGGCCAAATCCAAATGCAGACTTTATACACTTTCTGTAGAATGAAATTTAATACATTTTCCAGAACCAATCTGCCAAGGTTCAGACTCATTTTATGTCTCCAATCAGTGTCAATTTCAAAATTGTATTATTTTGAAGAATTAGTCAAGATACACCCTATTTCGAGGATCATCTACATGTTATGCAAGTAGTTTTAAGCTTCCACACTTTTTCGAAAGCTTTAGCAGAAAATACTTAATTCATTTGATACCTTCAAATGAATGTTTGGAAATGGACTTCTTAAACTGCCTTATATTTTCCAGACTAGAGTACGAACTTTGTAAATGAAATGTTTCAATATTAAATGGGAGAAGTCTGCTTGAGATTTGCAATACCTTGTATATTGTGACTAGAACATGGCGTTTGCTAATTGAATACACACAGGCTTGCACGATTATGTGATTAAATAAAACATCATGATTATTTTGTTTATCGTGAATTTTTATGACAAAAAATTTAGTTAATCAAATAATCGTGAATAATTTCTATTGCATAAAATATTTCAAAACTTACCTTTTAATTACTCCTTAATGCAATTGGTCATAAAAATTCATTTGACATTTTGCTCATTGAATGTATGTCCATTTCCAGGGCAAGAGAATACTACACACATGTATTTTTGACAATGTAGAACTGGAATGACTGGCTTGAAAATCGAGCCAGTAATTCCAGTGATACATTTTTCTCTTGGCCTGCAATCTGAGAAATGTCTATTGGTTGGCCAATACAACATTATTTTCGCAAATTTACAACAGGATTCACTCACTCTATAACAGCGCAAGTCATTTCAAAAGTAAATTCTCAAAAATAATCTTGCCCTGCTAATGGACAGTTATTAAGCAGAAAAACTCTATTTTTTTCACCAAACCGTTAACACTCAATATATCAGCAAAGATGGCTTCTGCACTGGTCTTCAGAAATGTTCATTTTCAGAGCAAGAGAAGTCTATCTATGAAAATTTACCACTAAAAATGCCTGACTCGATAACCGAGTCAGTCATTTCAGTGATAAATGTTCAAAAATAGTCTTCTCTTGGTCTGAAATTGAAATTTTCCTGAAAAAACATGAGAGTTAAAGGTACATATTTACAGTAAAATTTCTGAAAATAAAAATTGTTTAAATTATGCACTTTTAGAGGCTTAAGCTGTGAGCCTATATATAATGAAACGAAATAAATTTTAACATATGATGATTCCATTCCATATAAATTAATATACTTTTTTAAGTTGCAAAATTGAAATTGAGGCACAGGCCTCTATTTCAATTTTGCACCTTAAAAGATTTTATTAATTTATATGGAATGGAATCATTATATGTTAAGATTTATTTCGTTTCATTACACAAAGGCACATAATTTAAGTTTATAAAAGTATACAATTTTAACAATTTTATTTTCAATCATTCTGGTGTGACTATGTACCTTTAAAGGGTTAACTCACTACCCATTGATATTCCAATATTGAATGAAGGAATGCAGTTTAGCTTATGCCCCCCCCCACCCCACCCCCCACCCGCTCTAGCTAAGCTCCACCCACAGTTTGTTTGTCTTCGGATCGATCGACCCTACACTCTCTGAATCCCAATTTCCGAAAAAATATACAGGTAAGCTGTTGAGTATTTTGAAACTAATGGCAGCAACAGCGTCCAGTAAAATTAGTTTCAACATATTCAATGGCATGCTTATTAAATAGTAACGACATACAATTCGTACAATCTGACGGACTATTAAGCATTAAAGACGTATTGACATAGATTATGACATCGCATGATTGATGGATAAACTGGATTCCTCAATTTCAAGACAACCATACATGTACAGGAGAGCTGACCAGTGAATATTTTGAAACTATTTTACCTGGAACCTGTTAAGTACTGTCATCTAGCCAGAAACGGTTCCCAGTCAGATTAATTTCAAATTATTCAATTGAATATGCCATCACAGAGTATCTGTCAAGTCTAGTCTATGAGGGTTGAGTTATCTCCCTTGTTATGATTATCTCCTGTCCTCCGTACTTACGCAACGTTGGCTCGGCAGTAAGGTCCTGACCAAACAATGGGCAGATTCTGTCCGTGTTCACGTGACCCCAGCGACGACATTTAATACAGCGAACATTACGTACTTCAATACCAAATGGCTGATCCAATATAGTGTCATCATTCTTGGCATACCTAGAAAAAGAATTCAAGATAAAGATAATCTATTAGTCTTTTTATCTTATAATGGTCAAGTTGTCCAAAACCAGGCCCTGCAATGGTTATGAGGAATGTCGATTTGAAGGCCAAGAGACTATTTTTGAAAGACTGTGTGAGATAGAAAGAGGATACTTCTAACCAGGAGACAAAGACTGTGTGAGATAGAGGGAATTTTAATGCTAGTCAGGAAACAAAGACTGTGTAAAACTAAGATAGAGGGAATTTTATTTCTAGTCAGGAAACAAAGACTGTGTAAAACTAAGATAGAGGGAATTTTAATGCTAGTCAGGAAACAAAGACTGCGTAAGATAGAAAGGATACTGCTGACCAGGAAACAAAGACTGCGTAAGATAGAGAAGATACTGCTAACCAGGAAACAAAGACTGCGTAAGATAGAGATAGGATACTGCTGACCAGGAAACAAAGACTGCATGAGATAGAGATAGGATACTGCTGACAAGGAAACAAAGACTGCGTAAGATAGAGAAGATACTGCTGACCAGGAAACAAAGACTGCGTAAGATAGAGAAGATACTGCTTACCAGGAAACAAAGACTGCGTAAGATAGAGAAGATACTGCTTACCAGGAAACAAAGACTGCGTAAGATAGAGATAGGATACTGCTGACCAGGAAACAAAGACTGCGTAAGATAGAGATAGGACACTGCTGACCAGGAAACAAAGACTGCGTAAGATAGAGATAGGATACTGCTTACCAGGAAACAAAGACTGCGTAAGATAGAGATAGGATACTGCTGACCAGGAAACAAAGACTGCGTAAGATAGAGATAGGATACTGCTGACCAGGAAACAAAGACTGCGTAAGAAAGAGATAGGATACTACTTACCAGGAAACAAAGACTGCGTAAGATAGAGATAGGATACTGCTTACCAGGAAACAAAGACTGCGTAAGATAGAAAGGATACTGCTTACCAGGAAACAAAGACTGCGTAAGATAGAGATAGGATACTGCTTACCAGGAAACAAAGACTGCGTAAGATAGAAAGGATACTGCTGACCAGGAAACAAAGACTGTGTAAGATAGAGATAGGATACTGCTGACCAGGAAACAAAGACTGCGTAAGATAGAGATAGGATACTGCTGACCAGGAAACAAAGACTGCGTAAGATAGAGATAGGATACTGCTTACCAGGAAACAAAGACTGCGTAAGATAGAGAGAAGATACTGCTGACAAGGAAACAAAGACTGCGTAAGATAGAGAAGATACTGCTGACCAGGAAACAAAGACTGCGTAAGATAGAGAAGATACTGCTTACCAGGAAACAAAGACTGCGTAAGATAGAGAAGATACTGCTTACCAGGAAACAAAGACTGCATAAGATAGAGATAGGATACTGCTTACCAGGAAACAAAGACTGCGTAAGATAGAGATAGGATACTGCTTACCAGGAAACAAAGACTGCGTAAGATAGAGATAGGATACTGCTTACCAGGAAACAAAGACTGCGTAAGATAGAGAAGATACTGCTGACCAGGAAACAAAGACTGCGTAAGATAGAGAAGATACTGCTTACCAGGAAACAAAGACTGCGTAAGATAGAGATAGGATACTGCTTACCAGGAACCAAAGACTGCGTAAGATAGAGATAGGATACTGCTTACCAGGAAACAAAGACTGCGTGAGATAGAGATAGGATCCTGCTGACCAGGAAACAAAGACTGCGTGAGATAGAGGGAATTTTAATGCTAGTCAGGAAACAGACTGCATGAGATAGAGAGAGGATACTGCTGACCAGGAAACAAAGACTGCATGAGATAGAGAGGATACTTCTAATCAGGAAACAAAGACTGCGTGAGATAGAGAGGATATTTCTAACCAGGAAACAGACTGCGTGAGATAGAGAGAATTTTAATGCTAGTCAGGAAAGAAAGACTGTTAAATTGTGTGAGATAACAGATGATAATTTAAGCAAGGAAACAAATACTCACGCTTCTCTTGGTGCATTGTACTTCCTCTGCCATTCAAACTTGATCTCTTGTTGTCCGATATCATCATCTTTCTGAAATACAGCAAGAAATACAAACAGTTATGGAAGCAAACAATAATGGCAACAAAAAATGACAAAGCCTTTAAAACCGAAAACCATCACGGCACTGAACACAAACATGGGCTTATGATATTTGTATATACATGTACAGTGTTCCTCAATAGAGGAATCCAATCTGTCAATCAAGTATATATGATGGCATAATCAATTTATCACATGTAGACTGACGTCACAATCAACTATCTTATGAATGATGTAGCTAAGTATGTCAGGAACTTTTAAAAGTCTATCAGTGGTACGAATTGTATGACTTTACTATTTAATCAAGAATCTGTTGAACAATTTGAAATTAACTTGACTGGGTGCTTGTGCTGCCATCCTAACAAGGTATAGCTTTGTAGAAATTGAGCCATGGAGTTGATGGTTTGATAGATCCCAACACAGGCAAAGCGTGGCCAGAGCTTAGCTAGAGATGGTGGGGTAGAGCTAAAGGTCGAGTCATCCATTTGATTAAAATTTGCAAATTTCTATAATGATAAACTGAAAATATCAGAAAATGACCCACAATTTATGGTGACATGGTGCCTACCTTGACTGGAAGCTGTTACTGCCTAACATGTCTAAGGTCTTGAGAAAAGTCCATTTGCAAGAAGAGATGATTTTTCAAAATATTACACTGGAATGAGTGGCTCCATATCCAAAAGAGACATCAGAGCTGCCAACACCCAGTTCAAACAATCAGTAAAAATCAGGTGAAAAAACACGATTTTCAGTAGTTTCAAACACTCTTTCAGTAGTGGATTTTCAGTATTTTGAGGAACCTTTCAGTAGTTCAGTAGTGATTAAAAAAGCAGCAAAACACATGATTTTAAACAAGGCAAGAGAAGAATATCTATGAAATTTTACCACTGGAATGATTGACTGATCGAGCCAGTCATTCCGGTGGTAAAATGTAAATATAGTCATCTAGTATTGTGTGAGTTAATTTACCATTACATTTTTAGATAGAAATTTTTGTATTGATTTGCAAGCAGAAATGTGCATGTATATGTAGGCCTATGGCATGTATCACCTTTTTCTGTTCTTTAAGACCGGTCATCTTTCTGTATATTCTCGCTTATACACATGTTTTTTTAACTGTTTTTATTGGTATTGCAGCATTATCAGGTTGCGTTGAGTGCTTCCACGAAGTTTGGCGATTAGTTTTCATATTTAGACACCAAAGTCGGAAAACAAAGACTGAAATCCACTATACACAAAATCTCATACTGCGATCACAGAAGTATATATTAACACGAAAGTCATATTACAATATTTCGGTAAAGACTTATTATATTAAAATATAAAAAGATTATTTTGATTTTCTCACGCTTTGAACGGATGATTTCCGATTCACATCGGTATATTTATATAGTTGAATTGCATATCTGTAGCCATCATAAACAAACAAACTTCCAGGATTCTCTCATAATGCTAACTTTCGCATTCCATTAATCCAACACTGTAATAATGCGAAAAATACTGATTAACAAGATTAGAAAATCTTGGTAGGCTGTTTCATAGATATAGAATAGCCGTAGAATGTGTATACTAATTCTATTACATAGTTGATTGAAGTGTCGGATTAATATAGCCTATACAGTTTAATTTCTCATAAAAATATATAAATCTGTCTCTATTCAAATTCTCTTCCAGTTATCAAAAGAGAATTGAGTCCCTTTTGGAGGCTACATGTATATAATACGCCGAAATAAAGGTATGAGCATAAGCCCTTTACTGCCATTTTTAACTCTATCGGCTGTTCTCAAATTCGGCTAGATTGAGCAATTATCACTTCTTGACATAACGGAAGCACACGTGTTTTGATACACGGTCACCGTTTTCATAGACCCACAAACGGAAATTCGTAATTTTACCACCTATTTTCACTTGCCACCCGTACATGCGTAGTTTGGATGCTATTTCCGTACAAAGTACGGACAATCCGTAGGGGTTGGCAGGTCTGAGACATTCAAGTAGTAAATTGCCAAACAAGCATTCAACAGAATTATTAACCGTCTCGCCTGTCACCACTTTGTCAGTGACCTTGACCTTCGATGTTGTGACCTCAATGTCATAATCCTGCTTCCTAACATTATAGGTAACCCTGTATCCAAGTTTATTTCAAAGAGGATTAACCAATCCTGAAATGCTTTGATTTTAATTTGACTGGAAGCTGTTGCTGCCTTAGGCTTCCAGGCAAATTAATTTCAAAATTTGCAAGAGCAGATACAGGTTTTTGAGTGATTCCTCAGTGAAATAGTTACGGTGTTTATAACACTTTAACACTCATATCAGGCAAAAATGGCCTCTACAGTGGTCTTGAGAAATGTCCATTTGCAGACCAAGTAAAGACAATTTTTGAAAATTTACAACTGGTATGACTGGCTCGATAACCAAGCCAGTTATTCCTGTGGTGAATTTTCAAAAATACTCTTCTCTTGGTCTACAAATGGGCAGTTTTGATGAGAAAATTAAAATTTTCTTGAACCAATTTGAGGCTTAAAGGGTTAACTATATGTACATGTATGCGTGTCCGCATTTTTTCTGTTTGATGAAGTAGCAATCATTGGTCCTGAAAGTAAGGTGATCTTAATAGACAGGTCTATATATGTCAATTTATCTTACGTCAGTTTTCTTGAGACCAGGTGGTGGATCATACATGAAGCTCAGACCCACTTTAGCTTTCTCATCTCCAAGTAACGCTCTAGAAAAGAAGAAATATATTATTATTTTGAAAATAAATTAAGCGAAAAGCAAGGTAGAATATTTTGTATTTTCAAGGGGGTAAAGGTTCTGCCAAATAAAACCAATAATTCAAAGCAATCAACTATATTCTAGAGCAACCTTTAAATTTATCCAATTGGACTAAAAACACTGTGACAGATTTTTCTATTTTTTTCAGGGATGAAAACACAAAATTTTGATAGAAATTAATGGAATGATGGAATCTAAGCATCGTCACCAGCAGAGTACGTCTGACAGAAATTTAACTACCTGGGGACTGAATTTCTGCAGACTACATTTTCTATGGGGTTTAAAAATGCATATTCCCACTAAATGCTTGAAAATAAAATTATTAAAATTGCATACTTTTATAGGCTTAAATTAAACTGTGAGCCTATATGTAATGAAACGAAATAAATCTTAACATATGATGATTCCATTCCATATAAATTAATATAGTTTTTATGTTGCGAAATTGAAATAGAGGCCCATGCCTTCGCAGCTTAAAAAATTATATTAATCTATATGGAATGGAATCATCATATGTTAAGATTTATTTCATTTCATTACATATAGGCTCACAGTTTAAGCCTCTAACAGTGTATAATATAAACAATTTTATTTTCAGAAATTTTTCTGTGAGTATGCACCTTTAACTCTGGACCTGTTGAGTATTTTGAAAACAATTTGACTGAAAGTTGTTTGTGGCTAAACCACCAACAACTGTCAGTCAAACTGTTTTCAAAATATTCAACAGGTCCAGAGCTAAACCCCATGGAAAATGTTGTCTGGGCGCTTGTAGCATCCTGACAATTTAACACACTATAAGCGATTGTCCATTTGCAGGGAAGAGATTATTTTTGAAAATTTAACACTGGAATGACTGGGTCGGTTATCGTGCGGTAAACTTTTCACAAATAAGCGCTTGCCCTGCACATGTAACATTTTCCAGACAACTGCAGAAGACATTTTGGGGCAGCTTCAAAGTTAATGGTTTAAAAGCGTTTAACATGACATGTAAATTCGGAGAATCCCAACATTATCCAAGTAACCACACAGACTGAAATTTGGAGGTCTGAAGCTGGAATATGGTGGTCCATGTTAATTTTAGGAAGCTCCTAACATACCGTATTTATCCTAATTTAACCGCCCTCCCAATTATAATGCCACACACACACACACACACCCCTGTTTTTGAGAACAGTGAAGAAAATAAACTGTAAAATCTGTTTAAAAAAAATTGCACGAAAATGTAATACATATACATGTTAACGTCACACATTCTTACCGTCCTACGCCTATGCTTAATGTACACCTTATATCCATCATCGCGGGAGTGAAATATTTAATTAGGACCACCTAAATACTGTATGTATGATGCATGATTACTGTATTCTGTGGCTGTAGTAGTAGAAACATCCTACAGCCGCAATCAGTCCTTCTTCGCTTTTTCCCACTGTGTCTTGTCCTCAGCCAAAATCCTTAGCTTCCTCAGGTCCATTCTTGACTTGAGTGTACCTAATCTTGTTTTCTTGAGGTCACCTCGTAGCACGCTTAGCAGAATTATGCAATGACGTCTTCTCCTGGCTCTGTATTTGCTGGCTCCGAGTAGGGCGAATTCCAAGGCTCTCTGCGCTGGTGTGTCTTCTGGCATCCTTAGCACATGGCCAAACACGGACCATCTTCGCTGGGCGACTTTTACAGACAGCGGCGGCGTATTACACATCTTGTATAGTGCCTCGTTGGAAATTATGCTCTCTGGCCATCAGTGTCCAGTGATGGTGCGTAGGTGTTTGCGGTGGCAGGCGTTAAGTTTGTCTAGAGCTGCCTTTGGAGCTACCCAGCTGTTACAGTTATACATCATCAAGGATACGCAGGTTGCATTGTATAAATGTAGTCTTTTTACCAAGGGAATCTTTGATCTACGAATCCATAGCTTCCAGAAGAATTGGAAAGCTATGTTCCCCACGATGCAGCGAGCAGCAATGTCAGCAGTACTGCAAAGCAGTGGACCCAGGATTTTACTTTTCCTCCATGGTTCGCCGCCACGGAGTGGATCATCATTTTCTTTAGTTTCATTCTTTGTAGATAGGAATATGTGGGTGAACTCTGTTTTGGATTCATTCATAAAGAGATTCTCAATTATTAGTTTGCTTGCAGCTATTGGGTGAAGTTCGTCAAGGGGTTTCTTTTCCTCATCTATAAAGTCCACATCGTCAGCATATTCCATCTCTAGCGGCATGCCCAGTATTGATACCGGGGGGGTTTGGTCTTGTGGAGTTTTCCCGCACGGAATTCAATGCAGCAGCCAGGTAACAGGTGAAGCGCACAGGGGATAAATATGGCCTAAATACTGTGTAGACTTTATTAAACATCGTTTAATTCATCAAATTTAATCCTAATTTTGACATAAAATGTACACCATTTAAATTAGGTTGCCCGACTGTATTTCCAGGTTTCCCCAATTTCTGTAAATTTGTTGTAAGCTTTACAGACTACAGAATCCTTGCGAATAGCAACTCAACCATTAAAGCCGAAAACAGCTTCCGCAGTGGTCTTGAGAAATGTCCATTTGCAGAACAGGAGAAAACTATTTTTGAAAATTTACCACTGGAATGACTGGCGTGATAACCGAGCCAGTCATTCCAGTGGTAAATTTTCAATAATAGTCTTTTCTTGGTCTGCAAATGGACATTTTCTCTGAGTGTTAAATGGTTAACAGACTAAATAGACACTTACCATGAGTACTTATGCAGGCTCTGAAAATAACAAATTATCTAGTTTGGCCCACACACACCCCCACCACCCTGTTAAAGGTTGGTTGCCCTACAGTAAAAGGTGGTTGCCCCGGACTGCAGGAACGTGTAATTTTCGTGGCCTGTCACCCATTTCCATCTACATTCTACATGTAAGCTCTGCCCATTTTTACATGTGTTGGAATCAATTCAAAGAAAATGGGGAATAAACTATCGTGTGTGAGCGCTAGTGTTTCTTATGCACCTACTTTTGGGGGTCCCAAACTGCATTTTGAGGGTCTATACCCTCAAAAGGACCTTTATGAGATTCCCTGGTGAGCGCGCGTACACGAATGGATTGTAATGCAACTCCTCCCAAACGATTGGCTGGAATTCAATCAAATTTGGTGTGTGAGCTACATGTACCTATATGATTGCGGAGTGCAAATTAAAGGACATTACATTTGGCTCCACCACGAAGAGGGGGGGGGGGCAAACGGTCAAAGCTGGGAAGGTGAGAATCTTTGATTGCCGAGCCATCTACCATCCAATCTAGTATATAGTCAAATGAATCATAAATTCAAAAAAAATCCAAATTTCACGGTACAGTTAGGCCATTGAATACTGCGAAACTACATACATGCAATTTGCAACAGTTCCAAACCATTCAACAGAATGTTTATTAATTTGTAAATTCATCACATACGCACAATTTGTACACTTCCTGATGGAATTTCTTATTTTCATGGAGCTATCATTATGGTTGAGACATCATATACCAAGTAGCGTAATTGATTATGATGTCATGATGTGTACTTGAGTGACAGATGGGATCCTTCCATCGCCAATGAAAGCCTAAAGACCTTATATACATACCGGTTGCCATACATCTCCTGTTCTTTCTGATACTGGGCTAACATATCCTCTTGCTTCTTCTTCTCAAACTCGGTCTTCTGTTGTGCCATCCATACCTATAAACACAACAATACTGTACATGATGTACAAGCTCATGTTTCCAAAACCACCATATTAATGTGTTGTACATGCTAGGGCTGAGGTTTGTGAGGATTTTCACAAACTGACCCTGTTCACGATACAGATGTCCAAACCACGAACTGGTTCAGGAACCTTTTTAATATGCTATTGTATGCGAGAAATTACTTCTAACAGAAAATAACATTTAACGGCAGCTGGCTTTAATGGCTAAATGGTAGAAAAACACAAATAACAAGTTCTGACAACAAATGTTAGAAAATAATAAGATTCATAGCCAGCTAAGTTCCATTCATGGTCATATTCATAAATCACACTTAGAGGACATTCAGCGATTGCTTGTCTACATGTATCAGCCCTTTCACCAAAAAATCCATGAAGAAAATTAATTCTTTATTGTATAAAACTTATTCTGTTGGCCATTTTGGAATTAATTTGACTGGAAGCTGTTGCTGCCTAAGGCAATCAAATTAATTTCAAAATATTCAAGTTTTCCTGTATGGTTTTCCAAAAATTAGATATGGGAATTCATCGGTGAAAGGGTTAGCTTATGTATGGTTCACAAACCACACGAATCCCGTGCAAGCGTATCCGACCCATAGTTCAGCTTTGCTTGGTTTGTGATTTTCCAAACCAATGAATGTTCGTTACGGCCCTAGTGCATGTACAACTTGGAACACGATGTAAGAAATGTTCTGTTGATTTCATTGTAAGCCATTGATGCCTTTTGCTACATGACACAAGTTTTTAGGCCATGACGCATCGCCATCCAAGTTTGGTGACTATACATGTACATGTACGTGAAAAACCTTTTAAAACATAGTATGCACAACAAGAAGGACCTGTATCGCTCACCTGTAATTAGTGGCCACTGGCACAAACGAACAGAATGAGATGAGCACTTGAAAAATTTACCAATCTAATTTCTGTACAGAAGGTTTCTAGTCAAGTTTTATTGAAATTACCCAAGTGGTTAATAAGTACAAAATGTAGTCTTTTTATGATTTTCTCAGAAATTTGCAGAAAATACAAGAAGTTTGCCAAAAACGCTAAATTTTTATTCATTCATGGCGGACACTTTTTCACGTATATCAGCTTTTCATAAACAAACTTTACCGGCACTTATAGGCCCTAATCATATCTCCCAAATTTTTCCCTCGAACAAACTTGGTTTAGCTGTTGCTCCAGATGATATTTCATGAGGTTTGAATCAAACCCCCATGCGATTTCGAAGATTTTTTAAGACATTTAAAAAATCAGCCAAAATCCAATTTGGTTGCCGGTCAAATTGGCCAATCTTTCTACCATGTACATGTATTTTCCTTTAGGGTGACAGCTTCAGTCTTCTACCATGGCAATGGACCTGTCCATGTTTAGCCATGCCCCGCCCATGTCTAGCTAAGCTACACCTACACGTTGCCGTATTGGAATCGATTGATCCCTGAATGCCCTAACTATTAATTTCCTGAAAACTATACAGGTAAGATGTTGAATATTTTATACCTATGGCAGCAACAGTGCCCAGTCAAATTAGTTTCAAAATATTCAACAGAATACTTATTAAATAGTAAATACATACAATTCATACAACACGTAGTCAATCTTCAAATATGCATTCGTGATGTACTTATCTACAATGTACGTCATTCATGACGTCAATGATTATGATGTCATTCTACATGTCACGCAATTAATTATGACATCATATGCTGGATGGAGAGTGGAAAGGTCTATTGGCATGCATGGAGTATTGGTATTTTGCATTTGCTCTATCCAAGTGCATCACTTTACATTTCATAGCAGTAAACCTCAATGGAGGAATACAGTTTTAGGCCCCGCCCATCTCTATTTTTGACAAGTAATATTTGAATGATTACGACTACTGGGGTCTCTTAATACAGGTGGTTAGTGCACGGAGGACAACATTGACAAGTGCCATTGATTAGTATTTGTCCATTGTCCATGAAATCTCAACCAATCAGAATCGAAACCTCCATAAACAACGTCATTTGGACCAATTAAATACATTTTTAGAGCCGCACAGCTCCTCCAAAAGAGTATAAAAGGGGCCATCCATTCACGGCTCAGGCTATTCAGACTTTGACGACCACACGTCAGGCTTCCAAATTACTTTAATCCCTATCATCACCTACGTATTTATTAAAGGCATTGATTAGGATACAATAGTGTTGTTCCGATTAATCGATTTGATCAATGATTGATTGGTTTGCATGTTCGACCAACAGATCGATCATGATTTCAGAAATCGATTTTGGTTGTTTAAAAATTGACTTTATGAATATATTTTAACTGGTCAAGCTAGAAAACAAATACTTTTTAGAAAATAATTTTAATTTAATTGTTACAACTATATAGTATTACTCCTTAGTCTAAGACACTAATTCTTTCAGCACTGAAATAGTATGTTAATTTCAAAGCAACCGTACCAATAATATGTTGAATATTTTGAAACTTATTTGCCTATGGCAGCAAGAGCTTCCAGGAAAATTAGTTTAAAAATATTCAACAGATTATTTCTTTCATTATTACGAATCTGTCATACAGACTAGGTTTGAAAGGGGTAATTATCCTTGAACATGCTATAATTACCGCATTCAAAATGGGTAAAAAATGAGAACCTGTTATGATCAATCATTAAAATTGATCATCGGTTAGTATAAAACCAATCACCGATCACAAAAAAGTACCAATCCCCAACACTAGTATACAGTCATGACAGTGGTTATTAATACAGTGGTCTTTTAACACAAATTACCTGTGTAGGGTGGATCAAATTGGCAAGTGGTATTATTGGATGTTTCACGTTTATCTATCAATGATATGATGTCATAATCAATTTACGTGATGTGTAGGATGATGTCATAATCTATAATTATTGAAATACAGATAGTCATCACGAATGCATAATTGATGACAGACTAAAGTATTGAAGATGTCAGGCTAATCATCGTATTCGTAGTTATTACAGACTAAAGTATTGTTGTATGAATTGTATGTCTTTACTATTTAATAAACATGCCATTGAATATTTTGAAACTAATTTGACTGGGCGCTGGTGCTGTCTATTGGGTTACCGGAATAGTTTTCTGGAAATTGAGTCAGGGAGTTCATGGGATCGATTGATCCCAATATGAGTGAAGTGTGGGTGGAACTTAGCTAAAGATTGGCTGGGCATAGTTAAAACTGGATTCCTCTATTGGGATACACACATATAGGTCACTAAATACAAGTGGTCAATGTAGGTATTGATTGGGATAGGTGGTCACGGAAATATATATTACCACGAAATTCATGTTACAATATTTCGGTAAAGATTTATTATATTAAAACATAAAAAGATTATTTTGATTTTCTCACGCTTTGAATGGATGATTTCTGATTTACATCGGTATATTTATATAGTTGAATTGCATATATCTGTATGATTACTGTATTCTGCGGCTGTAGTAGTAGAAACATCCTACAGCTGCAATCAGTCCTTCTTCACTTTTGCCCACTGTGTCTTGTCCTCAGCCGAAATCCTTAGCTTCCTCAGGTCCATTCTTGACTTGTGTGTACCAAGTCCTGCTTTCTTGAGGTCACCTCGTAGCACGCTTAGCAGATTTATGCAATGACGTCCTCTCCTGGCTTTGTATTTGCTGGCTCTGAGTAGAGCGAATTCCAAGGCTCTGCACTGGTGTCTTCTGGCATCGTTAGCACATGGCCAAACATGGACCATCTTTGCTGGGTAACTTTTACAGACAGCGGAGACGTATTACACATCTTGTATAGTGCATCGTTGGAAATTATGCTGTCTGGCCATTGGTGTCCAGCAGGTGTTTGCGGTGGCAGGCATCGAGTTGGTCTAGAACTGCCTTTAGAGCTGCCCAGCTGTTACAGTTATACAGCATCAAGGATACGCAGGTTGCATTGTATAAATGTAGCCTCTTTATCAAGGGCATCTTTGATCTATGGATCCATAGTTTCCACAAGGACTGGAAAGCTATGTTCCCCATGATGCAGCATGCAGAAATGTCAGCAGTACTCCAAAGCAGTGAGCCCAGGATTTTATAGTTTCATGCTTTGTCGATAGGTATATGTGGGTGAACTCTGTTTTGGATTCATTCAGAGAGATTCTCAATTTTTAGTTTGCTTGCAGCTATTGGCGTATATCTGTAGCCATCATAAACAAACAAATCACCGGGATTCTTGCATAGTGCTAACTTTTGCATTCTATTAATCCAACGCTGTAATAAGGCGAAAAATGTTGATTAACAAGATTAGAGAATCTTCGCAGGCTGTTTCATAGATATAGAATAGACGTAGAGCGCATGTATATAGTTGAATAAAGTATCAGATTAATATAGCCAATACAATTTCATTTCTCATAAAAATATATAAATTTGCCTCTATTCAAACTCTCTTATCCAAAGAGAATCGAGTCCCTTTTGGAGGCTTAAATGTATATAATATGCTGAAATAAATGTATGAGCATAAGCACTCTACTGCCATTTTAACTCTATGGCCTGTTCGCAAATGTCAGCTAGATTGAGCAATTATCACATCTTGACATAATGGAAGCCGATCTGGTTTGATAAGCAGTCACCCTTTTATAAACATACTCACAAATTGAGTCATCTATTATGTGTGGACTGCTGTGTCTCCTGAGGAATGTTGTGATAGCAAGGACGAGTCTGGTGAAGACCCGAGGAGCCATCCCATTGGCATCTCTGAAATGTGAATCTCAGGAACCGACAAGAACTCCTCGCAATGGGAATATGGAAATAAGCATCCTTTAAGTCTATGGATGCCATCCACATTCCCTTCTACAACCCCACTAATACTGATTTTATTGCTTCCATTTTGAAACTTGGTGTGTCTCTGCATTTTTAGCAGGTTTAGGTTCAGAATTAGTCTCCACCCTCCAATGCTTTTTGTCACTAGAAAAACAGTTGAATAGAAGCCCGGACAACTTTGTGCCAGTTGAATTGCTCCTTTTAGCATGAGGAAATTTATTTCTTCCTCGATGCACAACCATTGATCTGAATCCCTTGGGATTTGAATACAGACTGGGACCAGAGACACTTGTGATGGTGGATGAGATATCCAGTCGGGATGGTATCCGGCTGAAAGCCATCGAAAGAATAAGCGGTCCTGGGTTAACCGCTCACACTCCTGCACGTGGAAGCCCAGAGGGCCTCCCACTGGACCATCTTGGTTGCGCACAGAGTTGCCCTTATGCGTCCTTTTGCGCGTATATACGCATAAAGATTAACCCTCTGCATCCCCGAGGACGCACGAGGGACGCAGTGAAAAAGTGTAACGGAAACTGGTAACTTTGCATGTGCTTAATTATCGATTATATTATCTTGTGTGTATATTTATTTGTGCATGTTTTTACTTTAAAAGATATACCTAATGTATTGTGTGTTCAATTAAAACAAACTTATGAGTTGTTTAAGACTTAGTATTCCATTTGATCTAATTTTTATAAATAATGAGTTTACAAGCCCGATGTTAGTCGCCTTGTTTGGCCTTCAAATTGCAAAAATACCCGCCATGTTTCTGTCAGTTGTGCAAAACGTCAGTGTGACGTGTCAGTATTTGATTGGATAACAGCGGAATCTCCCTCTAGAGGAACTCACGCTTGAGAAATTCAATACAACTGATCAAGCGTATACAAACGTGTCTGGGCGTCTTAACCCTTTCACAGCTTAGAACATTGGACAGATCATAAAGTTGTTATCAGTAATATGCTGAACATTTTGAAATTAATTTGCGCATGCCTACTTGCCTAAAGCAGCACCGACTTACAGGCAAAATTATTTTTTTTGGAAGATATTGTGATATCTTTTACATTTGAATGGTCATTTGACGGATTAGCGGAGGTGTCTTTGTATTGCTGTTTGAATAACGGTGTCAATACGCGCTATAATCCGTCTTTTATTTAGCAATAGTGGCTGATTGGTTGACTGATGGATTAGTGTTTATAATGTTTAACAATACTCAGTCGTTAGGTGTTGCCAATTTCTCAACTAAAAAGCTCATCCCAGCAGCGATGTTCAACGATATCGTCGATCTACAGGTAGGCATACGTTAAAATATAGATTTTTTCCAAACAGCGTATAGCTCAAAGCTCTCCGATACAAGCGTCCTTATTGGATACACGCTAATGCGTTATCTATGCTTCAACCCATCAGCAATCGCGTTACATAGTTACTCCCTATGAATTAGACATATCCGGTTATTGGCTGGCCCGTGGGACCACCAGATTTTACAGTGGGACCCACAAATCTGAGTGTGGGGTCCTTGGGACCTCCAAAAATCAGATGTTGTGGGCAACACTGGTTGTGCAGGTGATCCAATTCTGATGGCAGATGTGGGGCTGTCCCTGGTCGCACTAGCGATACTGGAGTGGCCCTGGTGAGAACCGGACCAGATCCTCACGCACCCTTGCCTTCACCACACGCTTCTAGTTGCTGCCTGCCAGTCCCCCTCCCCTGTGTGGCCCTCGCTGGAGTGGGCGTGGCCGATGCTATGAAGGTGGTTGGCTGCTAACCCTGACACCACCACCACCTCAGGCCTTCTGGGGACGGAAAGCAGGGGGGGCGCAGCGCGAGCGCACTCTCTACGGAGAACCTCAAACAGGTCCCTGCAACCAAGAAGAGACCAGGACCTGCGCTAGGCATCCTAAGAAGCCTATTGTACAGGTCCTGAGATGGACACATGTTATCCAACACAAATGTGCATCTCGCCCGGAAACCGCGTCATGCAGACCAGAGCCAAGCTTATTCCATCGTGGATGGCTCTCTGGACAGAGACAGGGCTGGCGTGGCACAGATGCTGCTCCAAACCCCCTGTAGCAGCTGGGAGACATGAGACAAAGCCGAGATGGCTGCTCTCGATGTCTCCTCTACAATCAGCAAAGCGGCAGTGCATAAGGGTCCTGTGTCAGCCTGGGACCATGGCCGCATGTCCTCACCTAAGGCCGCACAGTCATCCATCCAGGGCTTAGTGATGACGCTGTACCTCTGAAACTGGCCAGCAGGTGTACAGTAGTGCCTTGCCACCTCATGTGGGGCCCTTGTGAGCCGTTTATTTGGTTGAATGGACGTCTCTGCAGAAGACAACATATATCTACAATATGTTCCGCATATGGCAGAGATGGTACGGTGCTAGATGTCCGAAACCCCATTAGCTACAGACACTGGTCACGATGGGGAGCTGAATAAGTTTATTTTAGAGTCTATTTTAAATTTGCATTTTTATGCGCGTTTTATTTCAGTGAATGGATGCTAGTTACGAAATTGAACAATTATATTAAATTGTTGAAACTGTGCTTACACCCTCGAAAACCCATTATCCGATGATATATCTCCATTACCGGGTATATGTTACGCAATATATGATAACCCCTTATAATGGTCATACCGGCCCCTGCTATGGTCTTGTCGAACGTCAGTTACAGACCAAAAGAGTACAACCGTTTTATAATTTTACCACTGGAATGACTGGCTCGTCCCTTTATATAGGGGGGGGGGGGGGGGGGGAGACGAAACAACCTAGGGCAAAAAGGAATAGGGGCATGAAACAGGAATAGGGAGCGAACAGGACGCAGGGTTCATACACCTTGAGCAGAATAAATTTCCATACTTTTTCTATACTAAATTTTTTAATTTCCATACCCATTGTGTAACTTTGCCCGGTCATACCAATAGTTAATACTAAATGGAAAACAGAAAAATTTGATTGGAAGTAGTTGCTGCCTGAGACGACGATGACTTCCAGTCAAATTAAATTCAAAATATTCAATAGAATAAGTTTTATATCATGATGTCAAACTTTAAGAAAATTTTAATTAACCCTTTCATTGATTAATTCCCACATTTTTAAGGCAGCCATACAAGACTTAAATACTTTAAAATTAATTTGACTGGAAGCAGTTGCTGCCTCAGACCAATGGCTTTTAGTAAAAAAAAATTTCAAAATATTCAACACACAAGGTTGTATATCGTGTCAAACTAAACAAATTTTTTTTTAATTAGATATTATTATTTATGATTATACAAAATAATTTAGTTTTTTGGACATTCAAAATAAATTTATTAATAGTTCAATATTTTTATTTTCACCCACACCAGTCACCCACCCAATAGCCTACAAGATCTGCCACTCTTTATACTTATCATTACATTGCCATATAGAAAAATATTTGCACTTTCACAAACATTATATAATTATAATTGTGCAGACGTCTTTTTCTTGATGGCTATCTAAATACAACAGATTCAATGTTTACAAATTCGTAAAACCAATGGCTTCTTGCAATTGACAAGTTCAGACACGTATTACTCAAGCCGAAGTGTATTCCCGGTACGGTTCCCATTAACAGCGCAGTTTAGCATACACCGGGAACCAATCTGATGTTGCCGTCTATAAACTCTCACGCAATAACGGCAAAATTTTGCAAGACTGGCAAGAATTCATGTTTGATGACGTTTTACACAAGCCGAAGTGTGTTCCCGGTATGGTTAAACATGCAGTTTAGCTTACACCAGGAACCAAACACCAAGATTTTGCGAGAATTTGTGTTTGATGACTATTTATGAGAAAATGTCTGCCGGGGGAATTGCAATTGCCGATATTTTAATTTTCCATATCTTTTCCATAGCGGTAACGCAAAATATTAATTTTCCATACTTTTTCAAGCCCTGGAAAAGGTTTTCTTAATTTTCCATACTTTTTCCAGTCTTCCATACCTGCATACGAACCCAGAGGACTGGGAGTGGGTACGAAATGGTATGGGTGCGAGCAGGATAGCGGGGGGGGGGTGTGTGAAACGACCCTGATTCATCTTCCATACTAAGCGCATTATGCCGTAAGCAGTTTACCGCGACAAACGTGACATGGCAATGCAATGATCTATATAATTAGTCTAAGAACATACTTAACTTTTAATTTAACTATCATTGTGTTCCCTGTATTTGCGCATCCCCTCTCTTTGCGCATACGCATTCACCCTCTTGTAAGAGTCCCTCACGATCAGCACGCACACATATTGATTCATGTTTCAATCTATGCTTATCCATTTTGCTCATGCAAGACTTTCTCCACTTGAAATTGTGAAACTACTTGTCAATATAGGTGTAAAGCAGTGCTGTTGATTTCTGACACTGCCATATTATTTCAAAATTTTGACATCTATGACAATAATTGTTCTTAGAAACATAAAATATTACGGCTTGTACCTATATTTTGATGATTAAATAATTTCAGATGACATTTTCTTCCCATTTAAGAATAACACAGACGTTTTTACGCAGTCAGGGTCACCATTGTCAAACCAATCTTTCAAATATGACACATATGTTACCATTGGTTAATCTTCAGCAACAATGCGTTTATGTGAAACATATGTTAAAGGTGTGATGGCATATGCATGAAAAACAAATACTTTTTGCCTGTGCACAAAAAGTGGGTATGCCATTGGACTCGGTAGCTTCTTCTTTTGGGCTGTATTTTACGCAGACCGACAATTAAAAAGTCCAGTTGCATACAGGTGAATAAGAACTCATGCTAGTTTCTTATATTTATTCAACATTTACAATTTTTGACCAGGCTATTTGATGGGAAGCGATAATCCAAACATGCGCAATATGTGGGTACCATAGCCATAGGATACTACCACGAAAACATAAGCAGTTATATTATTGAGAAATAAAACGTTTATTAGGATATGTAGACTTACTCGTTTTATGTTTTCTTTACTCGATGGATGGAAGAACTTTTTGGACATATAATTGTTATAACCCTTCCCCATTTTGCGTTTTTTGTTTGGAAAACACTTAATAAGTAAAAGAAATTATTCTTTCGTAGATGTCTTCTTGTTGATGTGTAGATACCGCCTCTCGGATAGTAGAATGCATTCCATTAACCCATCTACAAACCAGTTCAACCACCAAGATTCAAGATTCAAAATTATTTATTCAATAATTCCAAGATAAACGAATTCACGAATCATACCAGGTTGTCCGCCTAAGGCAGTGCCTATTGTTATGGCGGACACCTTACACACATTGCTAGGATCATGTTGGCCATTGTTATCTTTACTGTATCATTAACCATAATCATATTTAATTTAATTTATTTTATTATATTATATTTTATGTGAATGTCTGGCTCCTGGGTTTTACAGACAACACATCCCAAGGGGCATAGCTCCTCTTGCTGGGTGTTTTGAAGAGGACTTGACGGGGGGGGGGGGGGGGTGGTTGGCTAAGCCACCAACAACTCTTGGTCGGGTGGCTTTTCTGAATATTCAGCGAGTGTGCAGCTTCTGTGTTAAAACCTGAGTCAAATTGGACCAGCACTCCTCAAGATATACACAGATCCAGAACTTGATCATATCTAAGAGCTCTAAAAAAATCCAGCCATGACAAACACACTAAGAAATAGACTCGAACACAGATCGATTCACATAGCCGGTTTACTCTCTTTCCTCTAGGGAAAGAAGGTGATAGACAATAATAATAATAATAATAATAATAATAATAATAATAATAATAGTAGAAACAGGATGAACTCCAGCCCCCACCCCACCCCCTTCATCCACTAGCCCATTCCAATGAGTGAAATATGTTACCCACAGTATGAAGAACAATCAAAAACAAGTGAACCATGTTTGTCAAATGTCTTGTCTTTTTCTTTTTTTTTTCTCTTCTTTTTTTATGTCAAATCCTATATTATTTGTCTGTAGTTATGTATAATATATTGTCATAATGCCTTATGTCTACTTATGTCAAATCATGTGTAATTTGTATGTTATTCTATGTCAGGGGTCCACAAGCTAATAGGCACAGCCTCCAGTGGACTCCCTGTTATCATATTGTAATTTATAATATTTACCAAGAGAATAAAATCAAATCAAATCAAATCAAATCAAATCACATATATACAGGTATATATAAATTAGACAAGACAGTACTTACACAAACAATTATAAATTCAGACATTACATTTACTACTTCCTTATTAACCCTTTGACCCTCGATCCACATAAACAGTTTAAATTTCAAAGAGGAAATATGTCAATTCGCGGGTCAAGAGGAGACCACCCCTCCCCACACCCTCCTACACCCACACACCCCACTCCAACCCCACCCACAACCCCACCCCCCACACACACACACCCAGAGTTCACCACCAGTTCAATTATCTTGTCAGTCATTACAGTGGAAAGAAAAACTCTCAGTCCGCGAACCAACATATAATACTGTAACAGCAGGGTGTGTGTAAGAGTTAGTCACTTGGGTTATTATTATTATTATTATTATTATTATTATTATTATTATTATTATTATTATTATTATTTTGCGATACATATGGGTAGTAAATAAGGACAAGACAGTTACGTAACAGACAAGCACAGGACATAGTCAAGTTCAATAATATACATGGATGTCTATGATTATAGATACAACAATAAATATTTATATATTTTTGGGGGAGGGTACTTTTACTTATAATGATGATATACTGTTTACCACACAAAGACCATATTTTGCTATGACAGGTGTAATTATGAAGCTATGGCTGCGTTCATGAACATAAACTGGACGAAACAACTAGAAGGTTATGGTGACATTGACCGATCATATGTGGAAATTAATGTGTAACAAGTTCTTGGAAGCTGAGATGAAATTTATCCCTGTGGGAAAAATAGAAAATAAGAAACATAAATTTCTCTTTAATAGACACAAGATCTCAGATAAATTTAAAAAAATGCCTCTGGAAAAAATTCCTAGTAAACGCTAGTGAGACAACCTACGGATGCTAGAAGCGTGACACAGACAGAGAAAAAAGAACTCGCTGTATGAGAAACCAAGCTTAAGCAATGGGAGAAAGAACTGAAAAGACTGAGTGGAGAGCTGATTGGCCTCTTTCAGTCACCATGGCCTTAATCTGTGAACAACGTTTTCAGCCAGCATCCGACGTGTCGAGACCGAACCATATAATATTAGCTCCCTTGGGACTAACGTTTACCTGCGTTAGGGTTATGTACTTGCCCTGAGGTCCACTGCTAGAACATACCTAATATAATTAATGTTGAGGCAGTGAAGTTTGGCTTAAAGACTAGCTAAGGGTACCGCTGAAGGTATATGGGAAGTGTGTAAAGCATCACCGTTTTGATTCCCACCATCAAGAAACCTAAGCAATTTCTCGGGTCGGCGCTAACCAAACTGGCAGAGGGGACTACCAGACAATCAGTTGGCCAGAAGGGCAGAGAGTCATAGAAGAGACAGCTGCTCTAGAAGTAGTTTAGGAGGCCTTAAAGTTGGCGGCTAATTATGGAAATGTTGGTCTGCTTATGCAGCTTGGCAGCAATGCTGGGAAAGAGGCTTTATAATAAACAGCACGCCTTCATCAAGCAGTCGTCCATATCTACTCTATCCTAACAAAATATCTTGACATTTCTTAGGTGGTGGTTTCTACCGCATTTAAAACATGTGTCTCGCTGATCGTAGCTTTTGTTGCTATGGTAACCAGGTTTGTGTACAGGTGGTCGTTCATAACAGGTTACCGAATGGCTGACAGCATCTGTTAATGCTTTCGTTTGACATCCACTCACCCCAACCACCATTTTATCATTATCATCAGCATCATCATCATCATCATAATCATCATCATCATCATTTTACGAGGCATAAGCCATTGGGTTGTTATTGTCTCAGTGTTTTTGCTGTAGTATGGCTTGCTCAGCCAAATTCAAAAGTTCTTTCTTGGATATCTAGTTTGTTCTTGAATGATTTGTCTGTTGTTGATTAATTAAGTTTCCTCGAAACCGTTAGAGCTAGGAGTTTAACTCTTACCACTCCGATATCAATTATTTATCTTTTGCTGTGTAACCAAGAAGCCAGTGTACATTTCTCAACAGTTTCGTTGATGATGTTGATGTCTATGGCAGCAACATCCTCAACCAAATTTACCGAAAAATGAACACCAGATCATCTTCTAATTTAATATGAAAATTTAAAATCCTGACATCGGAAAAGTAAATCAAACAAAATCAGCATAATATTCACCTTTTAATTTTTTAATTGTTAACTTATGCTTTCTGTTGTGCTATTTTAAGTATCTTCATAGATTTATGCCCGTTGGCTCAACGTTGGCTCAATAACGTATTGCCAACATTGGTCCAATGTTGGGCAGATGAGCAAAATTACATTGGCCCAATGTAGTGGTAAATGTTGGGCCACTTTTGGGCCAATGTTTACTTGCTATCAGGGCTAACAATACCTTTAAAACACACTTTTAGCATCTTTTTAACTCAAAATCCTGAAATCATGAACTGTTCTGATGCGGTCTTCTATGATATAACTAGCACATGATTATGTATGACTTTATAGTAAGATGACTTGATGCAGACTGGTCTATAATTGGGCCAGCAACATGGCTAATTTGGACAAATACATGCCAAGTATTGCTGGTACTATTCTAAATCAAGGGGATGTAGGTTACAAGGTACTCTAAGGCCATAGAGTTATAGGATCATTACAGTAACAACAATCCATCTACACGCATTAGCCTATATAGGTAGTATATGATATGTATAAGTACAAGTATTGAAACAAACATGTCAGTCGGATCGAGTTTTGTCAGTTGTGTCAACATTCAATTCAATCGAATTGCGTGTTTTGAATCAATTCACAGAACTAGACTTCGGTTCCCCATGAATCCCAATTGGGGAAAATGGTTTTTTTTAGCAAAAATTCAAAATGGCCACCAAAATGGCTGAAAATTATACATTTCTAGATAGTTCAGTTACTATATAAGCTAGAGTGGCGATTAAAACCTCTAAAGTTAATGTTTTGGGGTCAAGCATTTGAATTCTGATATTATTTCTACAGAATAACACATGCTAATTATGGTACTTTATTCAAAATGGCGGAAAACGTCAAAATGGCCGAAAATTATACATTTCTAGATAGTTCACTTACCATATAAGCTAGAGTGGCGATTGAAGCCTCTAAAGTTAATGTTTTGGGGTCATGGAATTGAATTCTGATATTATTTTTTACAGAATAACACATGCTTATTATGGTAATTTATTCATCATAATTCACCTGTCAGGATGGCAGATATAACTGAAATTATGCATGGTGCATAGAGTCAGCAAATTACGGCTGGCTCCATCAAGTAATATTCTGCTAAAGTTCATTGTGAGAATGTATACATTGCCCCTCGCATTTGCAGTGTATGCTGCATGGAATTCCTCTCTTGGCACAAGTACAAGATACACAACGCTCGCTCTTACAGGAACATCTGATCTCTGCCAATATATCTGCTGGTGCTGCTGCTTTATCAGTGATTACCGGCACTACGGCATCAGCTTCAATCTTGTATCCAAACTCTTCCTTTTGGAGAATCATTTGAAGATGACGCCATGTGCTTACTTGGTGATGTACACGTAGCGAGTGATAGTACATAGGTCTGCTGGTAGGTGGCATTCTCTCAAAAGGTACATATTTGGATGATACCACATTTAAATAGCGCAGTTCATCGAGTCCTTCAGCATTGGTTCCCCCTATGTACAAATTCTTTGCAAAATTTTCTCCTACCTTTAGAAGCACTTCTTTAGGTGTTTCTGTGTCACCAAAGACCAGTGCATCTGCGCGTAACTGCTGTGATGACTGGAGCAATTTCATGAGCTTCAGTTTCCCCACGCCATACATTCCAGATGTTGTATCACAGCCTGACAAAGCATGAGCAAATGGCAAACACATATACATCTCTCTCCCTAACACCTCCTTTGCAACTTTAATGGTATGTTGTCTGGTCTGCATATAAACATGTTTCCCATAATTTGTGTGGTGGATCAACATTATCAGAATGTGTGTATCATCAGCAACAACAACAACATTTTCATATGTTTTTGCCAATTCCATTGCCTTCTTAACTATGCAGACATCAGCATCACCCTCATCACCAGCATGCTCTACATGGATGCCTGCCTTCTGAAGGTGCTGAGATAATAATTTGATCAAACCCTGCTTGTTCTTTTTGTTTCTAAGAAATGCCTTCTTGTCTCCAGGTATTGGTGTTTTCATCTCCACAACAACATCTGGGAACATTTTCTCCTTTCGCCGTCGCTTTTGTTCCTGATCTTTTGTTGTTGCCACTTCATAGCTGTCAAACTCTACCCAAAGAGGAAGACCATATGAAGAATGGGAAACAACAGAGGACACATATGCATCGCAAACATCCTCCATATTGCCAGTCTTGGCCCAAACCAGTTTGTGCAAAAGAGCACATCCATCAAGCACTTTAGCTGCTGGTCCAACTGTCTCTGATGTGATTTCTGTGTCCAGCTCAAGTATACATTTAGCCATATCCGCCTTATTTGCTTTCCTCATACTCCCATCATCTTTGAACAGTGCAGGCGATACAGTTGCAAGTTCATGTGAAAACACACTTTTGTCAGGAGGGCAACCATTGACATATGACATGGACACAAATCGATGGTACAGCTCCTGTGATGACATTCGGACTTCATCACCAGATATTTTGAGGGGCTTTCGCATGGCAGCAAATGTTTTAGCTTGTTCTAACCTCTTAAACTTTACATCGCAAAATTTCTTCTCATTCAGTTTTCTTGGATTGTGGTCCCAATGTGTTGGGCATTATCTACATTGATGCGCTCGTCAGCTACTACTCCAGTTGCAATGTTCCTGAGCTCACTATCTTGGCCAGATCTGAATGGGCTGTTCCTTAAAAGGAAATGCTTGAAGGTTTCCATGTCTTCCGAATCCTTTCTAATGTTTCCTGGATGCATCTCTTTATGGTATTCTGACCAGGACCCAGTAAACTTACTGGTAAGGCAACGTAGAGCATCAGTGTACATAGCAACAACATGTGCAGTGAGTAACCAAATGTTTCTTGCAGAGTCTTTGTGGGTAATATTGATGATTCCACCTACAGTCTTCCCTGATCTCATCAGTAATTGTTCTATGGTTATATCTGACAAGGTTCCACTCCAGAATCGGGTTTTCTTCCTTCTTATCGCGAATTCTCCATTTTGTATTGGTTCTTCCAAACATTCACATAAATTCTGACAATCTTGAAGATACAACCGGCAACATTTTGCATAGTTGTTGTGACCTGCAGCTGCTAGGAAAGGTAACATTCTCTCTATAGCCAAAATATGTAACTTCCAGCAACCCGTTCTTTCAGCTCTAATGAAAAGCATTGTAATTTCAACCATGCCCATAAACATTAGCCATGGCTTTGCCGTTCAGTTGGATTCGTGAGATTCTTTTTTTCTAACCACTTCTTCATGCACCTGAATCAGATCTTTATTTGCAGTTATTTCATCCAAGCAGATTTCACCAGCTAATACGGAGCTGTAGAATGTTTTCAAACGTGACCAAATGTTATCACTTTCCACAGGTTCCTCATTAACAGTATATTGATCTTCACAACCACTACCTGGCATAGGAGTTGTTTGGAAATTGCTTTCACTATTCTGATTTCTATCTGACATATTAACCAGATGATGATCATCATCATTGTCAATCATGTCCATACAATCTGATGCTTCATTATCAGTGTCCATACGGCAGTCTACATCTACATTCTGAACACCACTGCTCGATTGTTCTACTAGTTTTTCTGACAAGTTAGTGTCCACCGCATCGCTAACTTCAGGCTCAACCAATAATAGATGAAGTGCTGCATTTGTTCAAAGGCATGCTCTTAGCGTCTTAGTATAAGATTTGCCCTACATAATTTTAGGTAAGGAGTTTTTGGCATACACTGTACCCCACAACTCTTCAATACCACTGTCCTCCATTAGTTTACATCCTGCACCAAGGAAAGACATAAGTAAATGGAATCCTCCCAGCCATAAGAACATGCTCTTAAATTCATTCTGATTGTCTTGCTTGATTTTGCACGCACTCAACTACAATGGTTGGTCAAAGGTAAGTGTCGCACAGCACATTCCGACTTTCATGGCCTGCTGTTTTACATATACCATAGTACTATAAACAGCTTCATCTGTTGAAGGGTTCAAAGGTACCATAGGGTTGAACACCACATTTGTGCAGCAGTACTCTCCTTTACTTATGTCGGACATGAACCCCTGCCAGGTTGGTGGACTCAGTGAAAGCCTACTCGATAACAGCCACAGGTATCCATTATTTGACATTTACGTGTGGAAACGTCTGTAGTGCTAAGAGTTCCTATCTTAATATCAGACATGCATGATTTCAAAGGACGCCTGTAGCATTTCATGATTGTACTGAAGTTCCCATCCCGCATTATATCTGCTGAAGAAGGATTCTGTCTAACAACTGGTTCTGGTGTACGCTTATATGAAGTCTCAGTTTGACATGCAATTATGCCCATTACATGTGTGGTATCATGCCCTGATTTGGTATCTTCATTATAGTCAAAGTTGTCAGCTACCCACTGACAGAAACTGCCCCCCTTTGCTGACTTCAACTGGACCGGATATTAATGAATCCACTCGCTTTCCAACAGCTGCACTCTTTTCAAACTGCAGAATCTGAGTATACGATATACATAGACCTAAGGATGACAGAACATCAATGAGCACCCTTGATCGTGTTGTCTGCTTGATAAAGAGGCCACCTGATAACATAAGAGGTGATATGTATGATTGTTGGCCTGTTGCCTGCATGAGGATGTGGTACAATGAAGTTATCAGAAGTTGCTTCTTCATGTTGGCTGATTCACTTCTTGATTCTGAGAAAAGGTTAGCAACAAGGGTGTGGAGTGAGTCTGGAATGGACTTTTCTAATTCACTCAATTCAAATTCTGATGCACTTGGATAAGTGTCATTATCATGTTCTATATTCAAGATATCTTCTCTAATTTTTGCATCTATCAGTTTTGTCTGTTTTATGGTTTCTTCACTGTCTCCTAGGTTGTCTGCATCAATACATGACTGATGTAAAATGCTATCTGAATGTAAGTATGTTAATTTTCCCTTCATTTTGTGCAACGCAGACACATTCACCAAACTGCTTCACAAGGCGATGTTTCAGATGCTTCTCTGTGTATGGCAGAACACCTTCTGGCAAGTATGTTGCGAGCTGATCTCTCATATCGTGAAGGGGTAATTGACCCTGCATTTGCTCTGTTTGTTGTAACCAGTAACACAATTTGTTGAAAGCACAATCATTAATTGTGTCAAGGTTTCTAGAATTTCCACATGTTATGTCAACACAATTCTCGCACCCTGGAACACCTTTTCCTAGCATAAATAATGTCTTACAAGTTCGGTGGTAATGAGCCTCTACTGCATGGAGATCTCCCGCAAAATGTATTTGTGCTTTTACATTTACTGCTAGATTGTCGTGGCTATTGTCACATTTTTTCATTAGTGACTCTTGGATGAGACTTCTTTTTTCTTTACTTGATACAATCTCCACGCTAGATATCTGAGATGCTCGGTCTGGATGGCGCTTGACATCATCAAAGTCAAGTTCCTCTGTACATATCAAGCAATGTGTTGGATAATCAAAAGGCTTGCTTTTCGTTTTTAAAACGTAGTGTAACACCAGAACAATCTGGATCACTGGAAGTTCTCTTTGGTTGTTTTCCTTTTGATAATTTTTATAGCAATTTTCATGAACATAGTTCTTCTCAGTGGAAGATGTTTTCAAATGTATGTCATCACCTCGTTTCAATGAAACTTCATTTAGGGTTTGTGTCCCTTTAGCACCAAGTTCTCTGCCATTGACATGTATTTGTACATCTACATCGCAAATGATACAGGGCGTGTTCAGCCCGGCCATCGCTGTTTAGCCCGAACAAGCTTCACATTCAAATTAGCAAGGCAAAACGGGTGAGTAGAAAGTAACACACAGGCTATAAGATCAACAATGTGAGAATGAAAAGAAATCAAAGGTCATACAGTGTAAATCGTGAAATTGGAGAAAGTACGAGCATGAAAAAAGAACAAGTGCAATCTGTGCTTGATCCGAGCAAAATCCGAGTTTTACTTTGTCTCGCAACGAGACAGCACGGACAATAATACCGAAATATATCAGCCATGCAATATAAACATGAGGGAAAGGAAAGGGATATTAAATCAGGCGCAACCTGGGGTTCATATGGCATATATTCAACTTTTACTATGTCTAACAAGCAGACGACAAACAAATTCAACCGTATAAAATATGTGGTTTATATAATTTACTTAAATTGCCGATTTCTAAAATTACCCCAGAACCTATATTTCTCAAACGACATGTATTTAACAATATGCTTAAAAGGGTGCAGAAAGTTATCCACTGTGACCTTGGTATTTGACCGTTTGACTCCAAATTTTGGCGACATGAATATGACTATGTGGACAACAATCAAGCAATGATTCATCGAGGTTTTCCCAGTGAGACGTGAGTAAGCAAATTTTGAAAAATGCTGCCGAAAATGCTTCAAAAAGAGATTTTAGGTCGCTGTGACCTTGACCGTTGTCCGTTTCACGAAAAATTGGCACATATGTTCTGAACCTAACTGCTAACCTCCCATCCAAATTTGGTTAAAATACTACCAGTTATTAAAAGAATAGCCTATGAACCAACAAAAATCTGGTTTTAGAGGTCACCTCTTTGAGCTTGAAATAACCTACGTTCCCCATGTGGGAATCGTGGGGAATTTTTTCTGCAGACGCTATGGTATATATAGGCAACTTTGAAACATAAATTTGCTTGTTACTTAAAATGTCCGGGTTCGACCAAAATCATGTCAATTCTTACTGGACTATGGTGTTGGCACTTGTGATAGTTTCGGATGACCTAACTGGTTAATCCATAGTCGATTGTAATGTGCACACTTTTCTTAATTTGTGGCTAATGCAGTTATTTCATTCAGAGTGTTGGCTTAAGGACACAACCCGAGACACAAGATGCCAAGAGCTAGGAGGCATCTTTTCACTGCTTATCAGCAGGTAAATATCTGTACCGATTTGCCTCCTATACCAAATTATCCAGAATAAACCTTAAGTTTATTCACTTCGTTTTTCATTATTTCCACATCCATTTATCGGTCCCTTCGCTTTACGAAGAGGCATGGATAGTGGAAATACAGTCCATTTTTATAGGGCCCTTTATGATTCAATTTCAAGTAATTGGTACCGAGGTGCCTCACAATATTGTCAGTTAGATCTTGTTATAATTTTTACTGTCTCTGAAGAGAATTTTGAGAACGCTTTGCTGACCCAGGAGAAGCCAGTTTACAGATAGCAGAATTTACAGATAGCCAGCACTCAGATGTTATTTTGTTCAGTAAATCCTGGTTTCCTGTAGTGAAGCAAGTTATCGAGTTTGCAGTTAGCATAAGCAGAGAGCCAGAACTGAGATATTTCTTATTATCCAGCAGATTCCAGTTTCCTGTTGAAGCAAGGTGTAGACAGCAGTCAATTCATGGATATACAACAATTTGTTATTATTCAGATTCCACTCTTGCTTACAGAATCGTTGTTCAGCACTGATTTTCTTATTATTCGCTATATACCGCTCTCGATTTTTTGGAGCTGATACAAAGTTTTTTACAGAATCATTGCCAATGTAATCAGTTTAGAATCGCACCACGTTGACACACTCGTTACATTAGGACATGCAGAAGATGTATTGTTGAGTGTTTTTTACACTACACATAGGAATTATTTTTCAGTGGTATTTTATCGTGCCATTACTATTTGTATGTGCCTTGCTGATGTTATGAAGGTGCCTACCTGCCTTAGCAACGGTTCCAGCATTGTGATGTCATAATCTTTCTGTATCGATATATTATTCAGTATGTCTGGACTCCCCTCTGGTTAGGCTATGATAGGTAAACCAGATTCCGATCCCGTTTTGGGATGCAAGTAATGAATTGCTGGAACTAAATCATTAATTAAGTCGTTCTAGATTTAACCTTTTTGGCAAAAGCGCATCCTGAATCTAAATTAACTAATCCGGTTTCATATAAACCAAGCATAGCATTACGGGGAATGAACGGGCCATCCTTAACACAGGGTAGTCTAAACTTTAATTTTAATTGATCGATTTAGTTAAAACCTGATCTCCGTCATCCGTGATTTTGAACCGTTCAATTTAGCTAAATTCAGTCCAGAAACTCGGACACATTTGTAGGACAACCATCATAGGGCAAGGGCATCAATTAAGTTCACCTGTACTCGCCTGGTAGTTAGAGAGGTCACTCTGCTTTCAATAGAAAGGTGAGCTAGGCTCGTTCAGCTCCCGATTACCAGATTTAAAGAGATCTTTCTTATACTTTTATACTTGATCTTAACTACAGCCTGACTCATGATTTAGTCACTGTAGTCCCAGTCTGCGTACTTATATAGTTCTTAGAATAACTTTCAGGTGAAAGCATCTTAATTGATTACTTGTACAATAAGCGGCGCAGGATTCTTTACTTGAACAGGTTATCCTAGGATTGTAGGCCCAACATGCTTATAGATAGTGTCAGAGTCCTTCTTAGCATTTCAACACCAGTTAGCAAATATTTAAGCCAGGTAGAATTTATTTTGGAGTGTTGTTGCCAGATAGTGTGCTCGATCGCTATCATCTATGGTACAGAACCTGAGCATTTCCAACCGTTGCCATACTTTTACCAGTACAACATTTCCAAAATAACCGTAGGTGTTATTACCAGATAGTCTGCTAAACTACTATCACATACAGTACAAAAATCTGAGCATAGTTAACTGTTGCCAGATTATTTATGATTCAAACTTGGTCTCTGAGTTAGCCATTGTATAGATTGCTTAGTTGACATTTATTTTCGATTTATACCAAGTTTGATGGAAATCATCCGATCAATTTTCAGTTGACTTATATAAGTTGTCCTTGATACAACTGCACACTTTACACTACACGTTAGTCGGATAAATCTAACCCCTTGCTAAGCATTGGAGTAAGAAATTATGAGCTAGTTATCTAGTTATTTAGCCGATAAAGATCTTAGAGCATGTCAAGTTGTTTGGTAACTGAGGGTTATTTGTGTAGACTAGGAAGTTTGCACAACCCCAGTGCTCAACCAACTTGCCGTAATCTACCTTTGGCTAGGCACCAGTCTTTAGTAAACCCATTAGGGATTTGGAGCAAACCCGTCCTTTTGCATTCTAACAACTTCAGCACTTGCACGCGTGCACTACTAACCTGCACTTCACTCCTTTTTCAAGACTCTGTTTTTCAGTTTACACTTGAGTGTCATCTGACCCACAGTATGGACTTCTCATGCACTTGTAGTCGTTAGATCATTTAAGCTTGTCAAGCACTTGAGTGGTGCATGGAATACAGCAAGATGGGATCTCCTGTAGCCCTGGGGGCAGGGACAATGTTGCTCGTGATATAGAACACCTGTCTGGTGTGATGGGCGATCTGTCGAGACAGATTGGCCAAGAAGGGAAAATAACTGTAGGGGAAGTTGGAGGTGTGCGGAGAAATTGCACGCACGCATGCACAACAGCCTGAGAACACATCATCTTTCCTGATGAGAACACCAAAACTGGTCTGAATTTCGACTGTGATAGCACCACCACCCGGGTTTACTTTCCGGACTTCAGCTTAAACTTCGCCAAAGAGAAGTTCAGGTGGCAACACAAAGATCGACAAGCCAAGAACTAGAACATGTCACACTTACACCAAATTTGCATCACACTATGACAAGCAAAGCATTGTGCCCCCAGTTTGGCTACATTATACAAGATTTGACAAGAAATGGGCCCTATTTATGCAAGGGCAAGAGCTGAACCAAGTTTGTTCAAGGGAGCTTGACTTCATCTCCAGAACCTTTCGAGAACCGAAATGTGGGAGATATGATTAGGGACTTAAAAGACCATTAATGTTTGTTCAAGGGAGGTTTATCCATCAAAAAACATGGCCGCCATGGAGCAATCAAAATGTAGCATAGTTGGTGGATATACCGGTATCAGATTTTCTTATTTGATGGATTTTGAAGCTGAAATAGGTTTTATCTATTTTTTTGGGTATGCTGATTTCAAATTTCCAACCATCGAAACTGTCGGATAAATGGTTTGGCAGCCGTCTTTGATCCTTTCCCCACCAAAAACTCCCATACTAAAGCAGTGGGAAATTGAAAATGTCTTTAAAGTATATTTGGCAGAAAGCATCAGTGCATAGAGATCCAAGTTTGTTCAAGTCAATCAGTTTGGCCAGTGACTACCTTGGATTTTGGCAAATTTCTAGAAATGCCTATAAAAATGTTCTCCGAAACTGCTTAGCAGATCGATTCCAAACTCATAAAATATAATCTAGGGCAAAAGCTTATCCCAGTTTGTTCAAGGGAACTTGATTGGCCAAATAGTTGGGTGACCATCTTGGATCACCTAGTTTTCTTGACAGCGACTTATTTTCCAGTCCCGCTAAACACTTTAGGCTGAAATTTGATTAGGGACTAAGGGCCATTAAAGTTTATCCATGGGAAGTTGATACATAAAGAAACTTGCCCACCGTTGATCAATTAACATTTAGCGTGTTTGGCGGACATCTTGGATTTTCTGAAAATCATATAAAAGACTACTTATTAACCACTGGGCCAATTTTAATAAAACTTGGCTAAACATTCACAGAAATTAGATTGGTAAATTTTTCCATTAGTCATCTCATTTTGTTCGGTTGTGCCAGTGGCCAATAATTCCAGGTGAGCGAAAGAGGTCACTTTGGGCCTCCTTTTGAGTATTCTAATTTCAAATTTGCTGTTTTCGAGCCTGTCAGATAAATGTTTTGCTGTCCATCTTGAATCATTTTCCCGCCAACCGCTCCCATACTAAAGCAATAGGACATTATAAATTGTCTTCTCGAAAATCCACTTAATCGATTTCAAGTATATTTGCCAGAGAGCATCCTTAGACCATAGAGATCCAGATTTGTTGAAATAATGCTGATCAGCCAATTTGCCCGGCAGCTATCTTGGATTTTGGCTAACATTTTGAAATGCTTTTAAAAATCTTCAGAATCCTCTTGGGGGACTGATTCAGAATTCATGAAAAGTCATCTAGGGCAACAGCTGAACCAAGTCTTTTCAAGGGAAGTTGATTTGCCTCATGTTTAGTTGTTATCTTGAATGACCTAATGTCCTTCGATCAATACTCACCATTCTATTACTTCTGATATACAGCTGATCCTGACAGCTGGCTCTAGGACTATAGACTTAGAAAGTTTACCGACTCCTTGGAACCGGGTACTCGGCTCCCAACTGCCGAGTACCCATCTACCATGAAGCTCATTCTTGTTTGCATAGCAACAAGAGATACATGCTTTTTGCAGCTGGAAAGATCTTAAGAGTTTTAACCTAAGTCTTTTTGTCTGTATTAATTGTGATAGCTTGTACGTTCTCAAAGGATTTCTTGGATTAATATGGATGCCGCCGATGATAACCAGGTTGTATAATTCCTTATTATTCCATAGTTAAAAGACTTAGGTCTCTAAAATTTCGTCTGTGTCGCATGTTCCAATTTCTAACCCCAAAGAATTTGGGACGTGTGTTAACAACGAAATATGCCAGATGATCGCCTTCTTTAAACCCCAACAGGCGATCGGCAGATATGAAAATAGGTGTTAGCTACAGTATTTTGAACACGAATATCGGCTGATGTCGTTCCCCGTAAGATCCGAGTGGGTGACGTCACACCCGGGTGTCTCAGATATTTATGTGAAGAAAATTTTTCATTAATTCGCGCATCTGATTCTGGGTGCTGTGTACTAAAATGGTACCAGAAAACTTTGGAATTTCCAAGTTTTGCGTGTTATCACGATGTGTTTGCAATGATCGGTGGTTTCAAAATTCTTGATTAAGATGTGTGGTCTGCGGTTTTACTGTGTGCTACAGCAGTTTGTTTTACATTTTGTTGTTTCTTCACAAATCGTTTTGGCTTTCGTTAGGAGTATAATTTATATTTATTAGTAAATATACCCCGAATGCTATGCAATATGATTCCTGGTTCCGTGATACATCCTTGAGGATCAGTGTATTATTGCCTGCTTCGTTCTTGTTGTCATAATCAATGCGATCTTTGCTGTAGCATTGCGGGGTAGGGTGCGGGATGGTTACAGTTAATTTATGGTCAATATATTTGAAAATGAATTGTCTGTCTTCCATCTCTGTTTCGTTCCGCTTGCTTATTGTAGGTTTGTGCTTATTTATAGGCCACGCCAGCCCCGCCATCATGTGACGAGTGCCACAAGTTCGTCCGGGTCCTGTTTAAGGACCATGTCTGCTTTCGGTGTACCAAATGTAACCTTGATGATAGGTGTAATGTATGTGCAGTGTGGTCGGTTGACATGATATTAAAGTTCCTTGCCCAGAAGGACGTGGCTGGGTCTGACGCAGAGTCAGGCGGACCAAAAGCAAATTGTGGAGCATCCGTTTCGGCCCCTGGGGGCACTCTACGTCTGCAGCCGGAGGTGGCGGAGATGGTACCGCCGGCGTGGTTTGGTCCGGCTATGCAGGGCTTCCTGCGTAGCGTTCTGCCCACGCTGGTGTCGTCGCTGCTGCCAAAAGCTGTAGGGCAGTCTCTCCCCATGCTTGGTTCGGACCCTGTTCTTGGACAGGGTTCTGGACCGGCCACCAAGGGAGCTGTCTCGTACGGCCCCTTGGCAGTCCCGTCGGGCTCCGGCCTGACGGGTTCTGTCTCTCTGCGGCCACCTCTGGGTGGTCCAGTAGCGGTGGCCAGTCCGTCAGCCATGGGAGCCGTCTGCCAGGACGGCTCCACAGTTTCCTTATCTAGTGACGACTCTTCGGGGTCTGAAGATGAGGAGGCCAAGGAGGAGAGGTTGCTGTGGCCTGTGATGCCGCAGGTGGAGAATATGGAAGTCAATTCTGTCCTGGACAGAACCGCCCTCCATCTGTCTGGCTTGGCGCAAGCCAGGGCAGCGGCTCCGCCCATGGTTGAGGTCAATCTGGTACCGGGCACCGGTCCCGTGATGGTTGGTTTACCACCAAGCGACATGGTGACAGGTGTGCTGGGCAAGGCGTGGCCCTCACCTATCTCGCCTGGTCCGGCGGTCAGACATGGGGTGCCATTGGTGCCCATGTTTGGCCACGGTTCTGTGACTGCTATGGATCCGCACGGTTTTCCGTGCGGGCCTGCTCCATGGACTGGTGTGTTCCATGGGGTGGGGGCGGAACCGTATGGTACTGGAGTTCCTGGTGTGTCAGCGATGGCTCCTAGCCGGGAGGCCGTTGCTGGTAGGTCCGTGAGCATGTCAACGGGTGACGTGTTCACGGGTGTGTCCTCCTCGGAGACGGACTGGTCTGAGGCTCTGGCTTGGCTAGCCAGGGTAGACCCGTCCGTGGATTCGACCACGGCCGAGGAGGATGCGCCCCGTCCATTGGTGGCATAGATCAGGATGGGGATCTTGCCCGAATCCTGGATCCAGTCCATTGGACTGGATCCACGGTTTATTGAGTTGCTAGAGGCTATTTATAGCAAGCAGCTCATGGACAAGGGCCAGCTTCCTGCGGCCTCCAGGGAGATGTGGGCGAGGTGTCATATTCCACGGGGGGAATACGACAGGTATGGTGTTGTTCCGTCGGTCACCAAGGATGACCGCTGGGTACTGGGTGTCCAGAGTGCTGGAGCGGGTGGCCCCGCCCCGGCACTGGTGGACAAATCCCAGGGACACCACGATGAAGTCCTGTCCCTTTGTGATGAGGGTGTGAGGGCAGCTATGAGTGCTGTCAACCACTCTTATCGCCTTCTTCAGTCGGTGTTTGCTGAAGCGGGAGCAGGCCACCCTGTGCCACCTGTGGTGCTTTCGTGCGTCAATGACGGGCTGGTGCTGTCTATGGACGCATTGGCAAGGATGCAGGCGTGTGTTACAAAGTCTAGGAGGCAGATGGCAGACAGGCCCTAGCATCTTCGTTGGCCAAGCGTGGGCGATCTTAGAAGACACGGCTTGCGCAGAATCGTTTGGCGGTGAACCTACAGCTAGAGCTGGTGCGTCAAGCGCACGCACTAGGAGCTGTAGCAAAGCTGCTGACCATGCAACCTTCTAAGAAGCAGAAGGAGCATAAAGGCAAGGCGAAAGCTAAGCCTGGTGCTGCTTCTGCTTCGTCTGGCTTTTCTCAGCCTCCTCCGGCGAAGAAAGCCAAGAAGGTTGTGGTGGCTCCTACCCTCCCCAATGTTGCTCCTGATCGCCCGAGAGGCTGGAAGGGCAAGGGGAAGGGGAAGGGTAAGTCCTCAAAGGGCGGAAAGAAAGGATCGGATCGTAGCTGAGGGTATGAGAGCTCCCTTCATATCTGCCTGGACCACACCTGTGTGACAGGAACAGCGGTGCCAGTTAGACCAGCCGAGCCAAGACCAAAATGTTTCTCTCTCTCTCTCTCTCTCGTCAAGAGAGAGACGGGGGGGGGGGGGAGCGGATCGTGAGCCAGACAATCCCATTAGGCATTGAGGCATCTATAGTGGGTGGAGGGCTCATGCGTTTCGTCGAGGCTTGGCGAGGTGTGACGTCAGACAGTCTGGTCCTGGGACGGTTATCCCAGGGATACATGCCGGAGTGGTGGGACTTTCCACCACAGAATCTGTCTTTGGCACCTGTCTGGACACCCATACCAAGGGAACCAGACAAGTTAGAAGGCATTCAAAACGAAGTGTCAGGTTTGCTTCTGAAGGGAGCAATAAAACCAGCAAACCTGAACACTCCAGGCTTATATTAAAACATGTTCCTTGTCCCCAAGAGCACAGGGTGATGGAGACCCATGCTCAATCTCAGGCCATTAAATTGGTTTATCCATATGCCTTGGTTCCAGATGGAAACTCTGAGGTCGGTAATGGCAGGATTGAGGAAGGGAATGTGGTGTGTGTCGATCGATCTGAAAGATGCATATTTCCACATCCCACTGAACAGGAGTTGTCACAGGTTTCTGAGATTTGCATTTCAGAATCAAGTATGGGAGTTTATAGTCCTCCCGTTCGGCCTGTCGACGGCTCCAAGGGTTTTCATGAGAGTGGTCCTTGCGGTGACAGCGTATCTCAGAAAAGAGAACGTGGCGCTACACACCTACATAGACAATTGGCTGATCAAAGCAGACACATCAGCCAGGTTGGAGGTTGATGCTGCTCTGACTCTGAAGTTACTTTCAGGTCTAGGCTGGATAGTCAACAAGGAGAAATCCGAGTTGACACACCACTCAACATTTCGTTTATTTAGGGATGCGATTCGATCTCGAGGAGGGCAGGGCTTACCCGTCAGAGCCCAGAGTGGTGTCTCTGTAAGCCATCCTCAAGATTTTTCGATTGGGAAACCACATTCAGGCGAGGCGGTTTCTTCAGATGCTGGGCATGATGGACTCCATGGAGCAGGTAATCCCGTACGCTGCTCTGATGCGAAGACCTATCTAGTTGTATCTGATGTCTCTGTGGAAACAGAGAACAGAACCCCCGTCAAGGCTGGTGCCAGTTTTGGAGCCAATAATGTCGCATCTTGTATGGTGGAAAAAGCGTCAGAATCTCCTAGTAGGGGTTTCGCTGCACCTACCCCACCCCCAGCTACCCGTGTACACGGATGCATCGCTGGAGGGGTGGGGGAGCCTGCCTGGGAGAACACCAGGTCTCGGGAACATGGCCTCTCGAGGAGAGCCAGCTGCATATCAATCTATTGGAAATGATGGCAGTGGAACTGCCATTGAAAGAGTTTCTTCCAATGGTCAGGGGCAAGGCGATATTGATATGGTCGGATAACTCGACGGTAGTATCATACATAAAGGTGGGACCAAGTCACCCACACTGTGCATCAAAGTGTGGCACTTGATTCAATGGTGCAGGAATTACTCGGTTGTTAAAAAGCAGCTCACATTCCTGGGCGATTGAACATTCTGGCGGATGCTTTGTGTCGCAGACAGAGAATTCTGCCAACGGAATGGTCTCTCAACCCTCCAGTTCTACGAAGGATCTTCGAGCATTGGGGCAAACCCAACGTGGACTTGTTCACCACAAGGGAAGATACTCAGATCATGACTTATGTCTCGCCGATTCCAGATCCAAATGCCGTCGATGCAGACGCTCTGGCGATAAGCTGGAGAGGAATGCACGCTTACGCGTACCCACCCACCATTCTTCTTCCGAAGACACCCCATCTCATCTGCACCTCTAAATCAGCTCCTGCATGTCAAAATTCGACACACCCAGCTTGTTATCATACTGTATCTCTTGTGAGCTAAGGATAATTAAACTGACTTAAACGAATGACAACACTTCTCAATATTTTCGCATGAGTAAACTTAGACTAACACCCATCTGCTATCAGCGACACCACCCCCGCTCACACCCCAACTAAACATGTACACAGTTATTGGCTCTCAATCGTCTAGAGGTATAATTTATCACCATTCATACCATCATTAGAACACTTATTTGAGCATGAACAGCACACATGTTGCCATTCACACACGCATGACTGAATGAGCAAGCCATTTGATGCACGAATACTGGTTCCATCATGGTATTAAAGCAGGAAATAAATCATTTCCCTCAATAACGTAACCCAAATCAAGTTGAAATTGAATATATTTCGCCAAACAATTATTATTTAGAGGATTAATGCGGTGTAAGATAAGATTTACAGCCAGCGAGATCAGTGTTTATTTTATCGCGTCAGTGGCCGCTTGACGGCCAGACTTCCCCCGTTCTAAAAATAATGACGTAATGACGTCATGAAAAAACCTCCTATATCAAAATATATAACTTGAACTTGAACTTGAAGTATAGACCAATCACCCGCAACGGTCTTCATACGACAGGTGGAATATACAGAACCAGAAGAAGAAAAGATTTATAAAAAACATAAAATATTTATATTTTCATCAACATTTGATAAGTTTGGTAAAATATTCTATTACTTAGGTTCAGTGCGTCCATTCCATATAATTACATTTTAATTAATCTTATTTGATTTGACGACGAATTGTGTCGTAATATCTCATGATACCAGTTTTCGAATTTCTAATTTTTTTATAAATATTTAAGATTCAAAGTTATTTATTTCATGCTTAATTCTCTGTGCATATAATAACAACATCATCGGCGGCTATATCCTTATTCTTATCCCTCACAAGATTCAATATTATTATCCACAGACCCGGAGTATGGATGATGATGATGATGATATATAATTATATAGATAGGCCTACCGAGTGTCAGTGTTACTAGACGTTTTTAGCTTTCAATCTCTGGTTTGTTTATTCTGTTTTTCATACTAAAGCCCTTCTGTTCTGTTTGATAAATGTGTGCATGTAAAATATGCGGTAAAATTTCAATATGAATTCTAAAACAAGTGTATTATAACAACGTGTAACCTTTTTTGGGAATTTTGTTTAGCTGTTGGTATGTCAGTTAACTAACAAAATAAGTGCAATCCTCAGTTTCTAACTACCAGATTCATTCTAAGATATGCAAATATGAACCCATAAAATGCATACAATATTGCAATATTGTTCATATACTGCACTTACACGCTTTACATAATTGCTAGAAACAAAGCGACAGCGAGCATCAGAAAAGCAAAACAGACATTTGAGCGGAAGGTGGCAAGCGAATGCAAGGGAAATCATAAAGCTTTTTGGAACTATGTCAAGAGTAAAACGGTGCTACGAGAATCAATTAGCAAGCTACGCAACCCATCTAATGGAACTATGACTACTAATGATAAAGAAAAATCTAATATTATTAGCAACTTTTTCTCAAGTATGTTCACCTCAGAAAACCTTCATTCTACACAAACCATTAGCCCCAGAAGTAACGGTACTGTATTAAAGGACATAATAATAACACCCATCGGCATTGAAAATAAATTGAAGGCACTCAATATCAATAAAATTAATGGCCCAGATGAAATACCAGTGTGAATATTAAAGGAAACTGCTAAACAGGGTTCGTACGCATGTATGGAAGTCTGGAAAAAGTAGGGAAAATTAGGAAAGCCTTTTCCAGGGCTGGAAAAAGTATGGAAATTCCAATTTTGGGCCAACTGGTATGGAAAATTAAAATATCGGCAATCCTAAATTTTCCGACCGCAATCTCTTTGTTTACGAACGAAATCTCGCGTTTCCGCCAATCTTGCCAGAATCCAATTCGATTGGGTCCCGGTCTCATCTTGCAATAGAAAACCGCCTATTACCGGGAACATCTCGCGGTTGTTGGGCAATACAGGTTCTGAACATGTTCAAGTACAACGCAATAAAAATGAGTGAATCGGCTGTCGTCAGTCAAATAGTACAGAGTGTTAGAAGCCGAAACAATGAAATAATTTGCGAGATTGCCATTTTTTGTGATACAGTAAAGATGGGAATGTACAAATATGCTAGTGTTTGGGAAACTAATGATAAATATAAGGATTTGATTTTACCGGACAACACATCAATCTCGCGTGCCAAATGTAGTGTTTGTAATAAGTCATTTGACATCGGGAATATGGGCGTAGCGGTTCTTGAGGATTCCTCCTGTTGCTATGGCGATATGATCAGCTATGGTAAATTTAAATGAAATGTGTGTGTGTGTATATGTGCAGGGTTTAACTTGTTATCTAAAGGTGGGTGGGGTGGGGGTGGCCCTCAACAAATAAATGTTGGTGTCTCAAGCTCAACTTTGCATGATAGCTGTTGAATATTTTGAAAATAATTTGACTGGAAACTATTGCCGCAACAGTTTCCAGTCAAATTATTTTCAGATTATTCAACAATAAATGTGCTGCTGTAATGAAATTCATATCTGGTTTGCATCCTGAAAAACACTGAGCCACTCCTAGACAATATACGGTTCCCAGAGCCACTCATAGACAATATACTGTTCCCAATTTAGATTTTGGGGCTATAAACCCTCAAAAAGACCCTTTATAATGAGAAATCCTGTGTATGTGTGACACACTGTGTGTGTTTGTGTGTATGTTGATATTTCTGGCTATATTAGATTAAGATAACTCCTATGATCTTTTAATAGTGTGTTTTGATAGGATAGCTGTTGAATATTTTGAAAATAATTTGACTGGAAACTATTGCTGCTTAAAGCAGCAACAGTTTCCAGTCGAATTATTTTCAAAATATTCAACAAAAAAAGTGCTGCTGTAATGAAATTCATATCTGTGTGTGTGCGCGCTGTGCTTTGACATTCTTGTGACAATTATTTATATGTGCAGTTTGTTATTGTCCTCGAGTCTTCCACTACTGCAGTTGCTTCAGTTCCACAGGCAAAAGTGCGCACGCTGTGTTTTGATATTCTTGTTTTATAAAGTTTAATAAAGTTTATATATGATGAACTTAGTAACTGTGTTTGTTTTTTGTCTGATTGAAAGTCCCAAAATGAGGTCTGGAAAATTTGAAATTGAGTCTGGAAAAGGTATGGAATTTAATTCTGCTGAAGGTGTATGAACCCTGGCTAAAGAAATTAGTGCACCGTTATGAACAATTTTCAACAAATCTCTAGAAGAAGGTGTACTACCCGACATCTGGAAAATGACAAATGTATGCTGTATACACAAAAAAGGCTCCAAAAATGTCCCGAACAACTACAGACCAATCAGTCTTACCTCTACCTTGGGTAAGGTCCTAGAGTCATTTATAAGGGACAGCATTGTAAATTTTCTGGAAACAGCTAATCTTTTTACCAAGTACCAGCATGGTTTCAGACACAACAGATGCTGTAAAACTCAATTACTAGAGTACCTCGAAGTAGGCTTGCACGATATTGACCTAGGCGGTATCGCGATATATCATGGTGAGAAAATCGCGATATTTCGATATATCGTATAGCTTATTTTATGGCATATGAATTCACAGGGTGAATTGGTCTTGGCTTGAGTTGGACTGCACGGTTTGGCTCATGTAGACATGTCGGCTTCGCTGAGTTTTCATATCAGTTTTAACCGAATATGACTTCTAATTGGTAAATTTGAACAAACACTTTAAATCCAGTCGCCAAGATCCTTAAAGAACGATCGTTAATAACACGAAAATATGAAATTTCCCGGTGTGAATCTTTGACGCCTTACACCGTGGCTTAATGTACACCATGTCCAGCATTGCGGGAGTGAAATTATTACATTGGACAACCCAAATATTGTGTACTCTGTAATAATCATCGTTTATTAGATCAAAATTAATTAAAAAATTTGACATTTCATGCCATCTTTGTGAAAATTTACAAATCACGTGATATTAGATCCATAGATATCTGATGTTTAGATCTGATCCGCATTTACCTAATACCCATGTACTAATAATAGTTAGGCTTCAGAAACATCTCGGATAGTTCACCTTGCTGGCTAAAGCGTGTATACCGTCTCATCTAGCTATCACATTTGTGAACCCGCCACCTCTCGCTTCCAAAAACAGGAGAGCAAGCAATATCGCGTGATTTATATATTTTCGCAACGCAATTTATTGTCAAATTTAGTATTAATTTAGGCTTTATAAACCATGCTTATTAAGAAATATACAATATTTATACCGTCCCAGGTAATAATTTCACTCACGCGACCATGGCTTTGAGGTATATAGTACGGCGGCAAAGAATTGTACAGGTAAATTGCGTTAAATTTTCATATCATTGTCCATCTTTTAAAAGAATTTTAAAGAATGAACTTCAACTTTTTCTTAACCTATTACTAATATAAGCCCACCCCTCTTGCAAAGATGTTGATTTGGAAATAAATTGAACAGATTGCCGTAATAGAAGTCCACTATACAAACACATGACAAATAGGAGGAATATGGCGCGAAACTAAAATTTGTGCGATATTTGGATTTTTTCAAAATCATATCGTAAAAAATCATAATATCGGACAATCGTGCAAGCCTAAGTTATTGTCTATAATTGCTTCCTCCTTACAGTAGCTTGTTTAAGTTACCTATGTACATGCTTGGTTAGCATTTGAGCATGAAATCCATGATATCCCATAACATACTCTCTTAAAGAAAAGCCAATATTAAATAAATTAGAGACTAGTTTGGTCTCTATTATTTATTGGCCTCAGCGCTGTCTCATCCCTTTTTTATCTTCGGAACTTTACCATATCAAATCTTTCTCTTTTACGATTCAGATTTTAAAAAGGCTCCGAAGAAGAGTGAAGTCAAGTCTAAAGAAAAGGAGATTGCTCTTCATTTATTAGATGTCCTAACACCAGCTGCCATAGATTCATCAAGACAGAACATTCTGGCCATTTGTGCCTTAAATGCACTTCTTGCTCTATTGAATCATCCTGTCTTATTTGCAACTCATGGTCCCAGGCCTCTAGACTTGCCTTTTTCAAACCTAACACACCTGATCACTCTAAAGGGAATACTTCTCCTTTAGGGTCTGCGATTAAAATAAAGGCCAAACCCGAGCCCTCACTTGATTCATCCATCCTTGAAAGGATTGTTTTATCAATGGAAGTCCTACAGAAACAAGTGAGCAACATAGATGCGTCGATCGATGGCAGGATTAACAAAATGATCCTGAACCAGTCAGCTTCCAACGTTTCATCTCCTGATATTGTTGAAGGGGAAACGTCAGAACTGACTGTTCCTAGGAAACGATTATTCAAGTCAAAGAGTGTTTTACGGCTTACTGATATTCACTGTTTCAGGGGTTCAAAATCATCATTGACAGGAAAGAACAAGAGTACGAAAAATCCTCGGGCTTCGCCTCATTCATCGCTTCAGAAGTCAGTCATTTCTACTGAAGTATCATCTACAGTCAACATTCCGCATCCTGCGCCTATGAGGACCGAGTCAGGTTTATCCTTTCTCGGGTCTGAGCAGGTTGTAAGTCGGTCCGGGTCTTCATATCCTATCACTACTATTTTGTCACTGACTGGTGTGAAGGACTTCCCGACCTGAGTTGTTCAAGTGAACTCCCACCCGCTGTCATCTACTAAACCAGTCTCGTCATCATGTATTGTTTCGGCTTTGTCTCCGGCTAATCTTCCGGGTCCGGGTTTTCTCCCGGCCCCGGGTTTGGGAATGGACCGGCCTAGATTACCGGTTTCTCCCTTGGGGCCCGACCCGGGCTTCGAGCCAGGTTCAGCCTCTGGGATAAATTTGGGTTCAATGTTGGTTTCGGGTCCGGGTTTTGTCGGGGACCCGGGTCGGGAGGACGGCCATCTCAGGTTATCGATTTCTTCTTGGGGCCCGGGCCCGAAGTTCTATCCAGCTCCGGCTCCCAAGGATTCTTCGAGCTCTGTTCTCATCTCGGCTCCGGCCCCGCCCCCGGGACTTTTCTCGGGTCCTGGTCCGGATCCATCTCTGCTTAATCATTCTCAAAAACTTCCCGCCCCTTCTTTGGCTCCGGCCCTAGTTGGGACCAGTAATTCTGATCTTCCATTACCTATTTTGAATCTTTCTCCCGGTCTACTCGACTTCGGCTCGAGCATGGCCTGGTTATTCCGGGTTATCTAAATTTGATTAAAAAAATTGCTTCAGATTTTGGTAAGGCTTCGTGGGAGTTCTCTCGGATTTCCCCAGTTCCGGGACCCGATTGGGCTCCTGACCCGGTTTAATTCAAAATTCCCAATCATCAATCTTTCTATCTAAAGATTTTTCTGGACGATCGGCTGGCCCTCTCTGGGATCCTGCTATTAATCCCAGGGAGGCCCAGGGATCGCATCCAGAGTTAGTGGATCCATGCTCGGATCCCATTGGAGACCCGAGCATGCTTAGATCTCATCTTTCTCCCGGTAGTTTTAGATCTAATATTCAACCTTCATCTCTGGATCCTTATTCTTCTCATGATAGACATATTTCAGACATTAACCATTCTCTACAGGATCATTCTAATTCTGATTTTCCCTACTACTCATCTAGCGATCATCTTTCTTGCTCTCATTCTAAACCTATTGGGGAAAATCTTCCTAGCTCTCAGCTCTCTTCCTCAGACTATATTTCCCATGATAATCCCGCCCAGGTTCTAGTTACCTGTTATCTTAATGAATCATTGGTTAATGAAATCACTTCTATTGGATTGTCAAATACGGATTTTTCTTTGTCTAAAGACAGTTCGGGTAACTCCATTATCACCGCTTTTAAAAGCGCTATTGATTTCCTCCCATCATTCAAATCTAGTTTGGTTCCTAGAAGCATCCTTTGTCATCCTCGTCCCAAAGTCTAATTTGCCAATTTTCTATCATCATCGCCTTCATTTCATCCTTCTTTAGTGTCGGATATCTTATCTAGTGATGTAGAAGTTTCTTCCTTAGTTGATGACTATCAAGATCCTATTCCTTCTCAGGATCCTATCATTCAATCTTCTCAGGAAGCTTCTTATGGTATTCCTCCTGATTCCAAGTTTCTTCTTTTGAGGGCTTCTGATAATGGTTGGTCTGGCACCCATCAATGGATTGCTGATACTCTTCATATTGATTTACTACCAGAATGTACCAATCTTTCCTCTTATGATTCTCCTCTGGTGGCGGAAGATAATGTTTCCTTTAATCGAGTTATTCCCATCAATAACTTCTCCGCTGATATATTGAATCATTTTTCCCAACAGGCCTGTTTTTCAATATTTTTCTCTTCTCCAGAATTAGCCTCTTCTGTTAGCGTCCCTATTTCAGATTTTGACGCAGCTATCAAGTCTAAGTCTTTATTTGGTGATCCATGGGACCTGATCAAAGACACAGGTAGATGGGTAGTTTCTGATTCGGCCATGATCAAATCTTTGGAATAATCAGTTAGACTTAGGTTTAAGTTATCTAACTTTTTGGCTCTTCTGTCAGAAGCTATTTTCAAGATTTCTTTTAGAGGCGAATCTATTCCTCAGTCTTCCTTAGTTTGCATGGCAGATATCTCTAGATTTAATCTTAACCTAAATGCTCGTCTGGTAGGTTTTCTTAATAACTATAGTAGGAAAAGAGCTCTTGGTCCTTTAGCGATATCTCAGAAACTTAAAGATACCCTCATTACCACTTCTTGTTTTGGTAAAGAGTTTTTTGGCCCCGAGTCTTCCAGTCGATTTATGAAGGAGGTGGAAAGGCTTAAGAGTATTCAGGAGAGTGGGTTTGTCTCAGCCCTCTAAGAAATGATATTTTGCTCCAGTTCAATCTTTTCCCTCATCATCTCCACCTAAGAAATCCTCTGGAGACCGATCATAAATCTCAAAGCTCTCAATCTCCTCATAGTAAGCCCGTCTTTCAAGATGGAGACGGTCCAATCCATCATTCAATCTCTTCAAATAGGATTGTGGACGGTCTCTATCAACCTCAAAGATGCTTATTTTCATGTTCCCATCCACCCTTCCTTTCGCATGTTCCTTCGATTCGCATACCAGGTCAGAGTTTGGCAGTTTTGCAGCCTTCCCTTCAGCTTGACCACATCCCCTTATGTATTCACTCGAATAGTTTCATCAGTAGCCTCTTGCCTTCACCTCCAGGCCATCTCAGTTCACGTCTACATCGACGATTGGCTATAAGGCTCCAGATCCTGCCTCTCTCATTGCAAATGTTTCAGATCTATGCCATCCAGGTCTGTCTTCACCTGGGTTGGATTATCAACATAGAAAAGTCTCGCCTGTTCCCAAGTCAGATTTTTACCCATTTGGGGGTTACTTTCGACCTGTCTCAAGGGAAGTTATTTCCATCACTCCCAAATGTTCAAACTCTGATTTCTACAATACAATCTCTCAAAGTGGGCCATTTAGTCACGGCCAGATCTTTTCTCAGAATTATAGGCCTCATGGTGTCAGTAGAGAAGGTGATCCCTTGGGGCTTCTTTGATGAGAAGACCTTTCCAATTTTATCTCATGGCCCACTGGAATCAGTCTCTAGATTCCATGGATCATCGTATTCTCATCAAATTATCTCTCATGGCTCATTGCCAGTTTTGGTTAGACCGTCTATTTCTTCTTCTAGGAGTACCTCTCCATCTTCTAAATCAGCAAGCTATCTTCTTCACAGACGCTTCTCAGGAAGGATGGGGTGCCATCTGGGATTTCAAGAAGATTTCAGGAACCTGGTCCCTTGTAGAGTCTTCCCACCACATCAACCTTTTAAAACTGTGGGCTGTTTTTCATGCCCTAGTTCAATAGGAATCCATGATTTTAGGGAAGTCAGTCCTCATAAGATCAGACAATTTCACAGTAGTCTCTCATCAATCATCAGGGAGGAACCAGGTCAGTTTCTCTGTGTCGAGAGACCATGATCATTCTCCATTGGTGCAGGTCTCGCAACATTTCCCTTCTCATGTCCCAGGCAAACTGCACTTTCTGGCCGACCAGTTATCTCGCCCTTCAAAGATTCCGGAAACAGAATGTGAATTGAAAGACGTTGTAGTCCAATCCATTTTCCTTCTATCCGGTCGTCCCCATGTAGATCTATTTGCTACTCTCAAGAACAGAAAGATATCCACCGTCATATCTCCTTTCCCGGAATCTCTGGCTCTGGCAGTAGACTCTCTAGCTCAATCATGGGACAACATGTTCGCCTACGCCTTTCCCCCTACGATTCTCATTCCGCTGGTCCTCAGAAAGATCAGACAACATCCCTGCATAGTCCTATTAATAGCTCCGTTTTGGCCGACAAGATCATGGTTTCCGGATCTCCTGGACCTTCTTGTAGATCTCCCTCTACTTCTTCCGGTCTCTCACAATCTTTTATCCCAGAACAGAGGCAGGATTCTCCATCAGAATCCGGAAATATTTCACCTGTCAGTTTGTAAACTGTCGAGTTGCCCTGTCTTCGACAGTCCTTTCTATCAGATATCAAGAATTATTGGAGAACTCTCTCAGATCTTCCACCAGAAACATTTATAAAGCTAGGTTTGAATTTTTCAAAAAATGGTGTTGAGACTATTCTATCTTGCCCATTGAGGCCTCTGTAACCCAGGTCACTGACCTCGTTTTCCTCTTTGATCAGAGGAAACTTTCAGCTAACACTGTTAAATCCTATTGTTTTGGTCTGAACTCTTTCGTCAAGTGGTTAATTGACCCTTCAGTCCAAGTTCAGAAACACTCACGACCTTATTAAAGGTATGGGTAATTCTCGCCCTCCGTTTAAGAAACCCCTCCCTTCTTGGAACCTCTCCTTGGTATTACAGGTTCTGGCGGGAAAACATTTTGAACCTTTGGGTTCTGTGTGCTTGAAACATCCTACTTTTAAAGCAGTCTTTCTTTTTGCAGTAGCTTCAGCTAGTCGTCGTTCAGAAATTCATTCTCTTTCAGCTGAACTAGATATGTTTCAAGTTACAGGTAATAGCATTATTCTCTATCCTAGGGCTGAATTTCTATCTAAAACTCAGTCTGTAAAATTCTTGGGTAAACCAATCATAATTCATAAACTTTCTTCACTGTCGCCAGATGATTCTGTCTGGTGCCCTGTTAGGGTCCTTAATATGTATAAACTTCATACAGATTCTAAACGTTCAGACAATAAACATCTTTGGGTTACTTTTGCAGACGGTGTGAATCATCCTGCCTCTTTAACCACAATCTCCCGCTGGATCGTAGATACGATTAAAATTTGTCATGAACTTGCATCTCCAGGTGATAATGCATTAGTGGGGGTCAAAGCCCACGATGTTAGGGGCCTTGCTACTTCTTGTGCCCTTTTTAATGGTTCATCATTAGATGATATCATGCAAGTAGCTAATTGGAAGTCCGAGAACACCTTTATTAACTTCTATCTTAAGAATTCTGGTCCCTCATCTTTCTTCTATGAAGATATTCATAGAGTAGCTTCTGGGACCATGAGTCGCATTCCTCATTCATCATCTTCCCTTAATTCATCATCTTCATTCGCTTAAATCTTCTCATTAGGGTGAGTGTGTATTCATTACTTACTTCTCATGTGTGTGTTTCACCCTTTTTTTCATATCATCTATCCTATCACGGATATTATTCAATTATTATCTGCATGTTAATCTTTCTTTGTTACCTTTTGAGAGCCTTTTATGTCTCTCATTATCATTATCATGATTCTTCACCTCTATCTGTAAGATGCTTAAGAGGGCAATTCTTAGGAATTTCCGTCTTTGAGTATCTTTATCACTCGTTATTACTAACTGTGTGTTAATTCTCTATTTTTACATCAATTTTGCACAAAAATTTGCCTCCCTCCGGGTGTTGTGCAATGTTGAAATCTGTATTTGAGCAATAGTAATGCAAGGAGGTAGGTTGTGATGTAGTAATAACGACCAGACGACCCGGAGGGTCTGGTCTTATGTTTTACTAATTACATATAGCTACCTCCTTGCATTACGGCCCACCTCAAGCCTCCGCTCTGTCAAATTTTGGGGGTGGGGGTGGGTGGGCTTGAGGCTTCGTTCTTTGGCCATATCTTGTTAGAATAGTTATATTCAGTATAAGATATTCACTATATCTCTCAGCCTTAGAGTATACCCAGATATGTCAGTTTTTTTACATATTTGGATATTTAGTAAAGAATTTTTAGTCATATAATGTTAAGTAGTTAGGAAAATTCTTAATTTTCAGCTTTAGTTGGATTCAGAGTCGAGTAGTGATAGGATCATCTGCCTCTTCATGAATCTGCATAAAGCTGGATTATATGACTGGATTCGTCAAGGAATGAAGACTTGTTTGCTACAACAAAGTCATGTGATGTTTGTCAGCCAATGAGATGATCATTGTGCCCTATGACTCATTCAATGGCTCTGGGTTATATATTAACCCGCTTTCTACCTCATTCTGAGATATAGCATTCAAGCGAATTGCTATGGATCTCATCATTGGAGAGAGTATGGTGATTCCTGAAGAAGCCTTCAGTCACTCTGTAACCACTATACACAGCAAACATTGGCTGTAAAAACTTCATCCTACTACGCTTCCCTTCAGAGAAGGAAAGAGCAATAGTAATGCAAGGAGGTAGGTATATGTAATTAGTAAAACATAAGACCAGACCCTCCGGGTCATCTGGTCGATATGTTTCTACTATCAGACTTCTCAGGTATTTTAGTACCCTCAGATATGTTTCTGCTGTCAGATAATATAGTACCCTCTGATATGGTTCTAATAGGAGATATTATAGTGCCCTCAGATATGTGTCTAATAGGAGATATTGTAGTGCCCTCAGATATGTTTCTGATATCAGATATTGTAGTGCCCTCAGATATGTTTCTGAAATCAGATATTGTAGTGCCCTCAGATATGTTTCTGATATCAGATATTGTAGTGTCCTCAGATATGTTTCTGATATCAGATATTGTAGTGCCCTCAGATATGTTTTTACTATCAGATATTGTAGTGCCCTCAGATATGGTTTTACTATCAGATATTGTAGGGCCCTCATATATTTCTGATATGAGATATTGTAGTGATCTCAGATATGTTTCTCCTATCAGATAATATAGTACCCTCGGATATGGTTCTAATAGGAGATATTGTAGTGCCCTCAGACATGTTTCTAATAGGCAATATTGTAGTGCCCTCAGGTATGTTTCTGATATCAGATATTGTAGTGCCCTCAGATATGTTTCTACTGTCAGATATTGTAGTGCCCTCAGATATGTTTCTAATAGGAGATACTGTAGTGCCCTCAAATATGTTTCTACTATCATATTGTAGTGCCTTCAGATATGGTTCTAATAGGACATGTTGTAGTGCCCTCAGGTATGTTTCTGATATCAAATATTGTAGTGCCCTCAGATGTGTTTCTACTATCAGATATTGTAGTGCCCTCAGATATGTTTTTACTATCAGATATTGTAGTGCCCTCAGATATGTTTTTACTATCAGATATTGAAGGGCCCTCATATGTTTCCGATAGGAGATATTGTAGTGCGCTCAGATATGTTTCTCCTATCAGATAATATAGTACCCTCGGATATGGTTCTAATAGGAGATATTGTAGTGCCTTCAGATATGTTTCTAATAGGAGATATTGTAGTGCCCTCAGATATGTTTCTGATATCAGATATTTGAGTGCCCTCAGATATGTTTCTGATAACAAATATAGTGCACTCATACATGTCATATGTGTTCCTCTGTCAACTATTTGTAGTGCCGTCAGATATGTTTCTACTATCAGATATTGTAGTGCCCTCAGATGTGTTTCTACTATCAGATATTGTAGTGCCTTCGGGTATGTTTCTACTATCAGATATTTGAGTGCCCTCATGTTTGTTTCTACTATCAGATATTGTAGTGCCCTCAGATATGTTTCTACTGTCAGATATTGTAGTGCCCTCAGATATGTTTCTAATAGGAGATACTTTAGTGCCCTCAAATATGTTTCTACTATCATATTGTAGTGCCTTCAGCTATGGTTCTAATAGGAGATGTTGTAGTGCCCTCCGGTATGTTTCTGATATCAGATATTGTAGTGCCCTCAGATGTGTTTCTACTATCAGATATTGTAGTGCCCTCAGATATGTTTCTGATAGCAGATATTGTAGTGTCCTCATACATGTCATCATATAGTTCTAATAGGAGATATTGTAGTGTCCTCAGATATGTTTCTACTGTCAGATATTGTAGTGCCCTCAGATATGTTTCTAATAGGAGATACTGTAGTGCCCTCAAATATGTTTCTACTATCATATTGTAGTGCCTTCAGATATGGTTCTAATAGGACATGTTGTAGTGCCCTCAGGTATGTTTCTGATATCAAATATTGTAGTGCCCTCAGATGTGTTTCTACTATCAGATATTGTAGTGCCCTCAGATATGTTTTTACTATCAGATATTGTAGTGCCCTCAGATATGTTTCTCCTATCAGATAATATAGTACCCTCGGATATGGTTCTAATAGGAGATATTGTAGTGCCCTCAGATATGTTTCTGATATCAGATATTTGAGTGCCCTCAGATATGTTTCTGATAACAAATATAGTGCCCTCATACATGTCATATGTGTTCCTCTGTCAACTATTTGTAGTGCCGTCAGATATGTTTCTACTATCAGATATTGTAGTGCCCTCAGATGTGTTTCTACTATCAGATATTGTAGTGCCTTCGGGTATGTTTCTACTATCAGATATTTGAGTGCCCTCATGTTTGTTTCTACTATCAGATTGTAGTGCCCTCAGATATGTTTCTACTGTCAGATATTGTAGTGCCCTCAGATATGTTTCTAATAGGAGATACTTTAGTGCCCTCAAATATGTTTCTACTATCATATTGTAGTGCCTTCAGCTATGGTTCTAATAGGAGATGTTGTAGTGCCCTCCGGTATGTTTCTGATATCAGATATTGTAGTGCCCTCAGATGTGTTTCTACTATCAGATATTGTAGTGCCCTCAGATATGTTTCTGATAGCAGATATTGTAGTGTCCTCATACATGTCATCATATAGTTCTAATAGGAGATATTGTAGTGTCCTCAGATATGTTTCTACTGTCAGATATTGTGCCCTCAGATATGTTTCTAATAGGAGATACTGTAGTGCCCTCAAATATGTTTCTACTATCATATTGTAGTGCCTTCAGATATGGTTCTAATAGGACATGTTGTAGTGCCCTCAGGTATGTTTCTGATATCAAATATTGTAGTGCCCTCAGATGTGTTTCTCCTATCAGATATTGTAGTGCCCTCAGATATGTTTTTACTATCAGATATTGTAGTGCCCTCAGATATGTTTCTCCTATCAGATAATATAGTACCCTCGGATATGGTTCTAATAGGAGATATTGTAGTGCCCTCAGATATGTTTCTAATATGAGATATTGTAGTGCCCTCAGATGTGTTTCTACTATCAGATATAGTGGTGCCCTCAGGTATGTTTCTACTATCAGATATTGTAGTGCCCTCAGATATGTTTCTGATAGATGTCCTCCTACATGTCATCATATGGTTCTAATAGGAGATGTTGTAGTGCCCTCAGATATGGTTCTAATAGCAGATATTGTAGTGGCCTCAGATATGTTTCTAATATCAGATATTGTAGTGCCCTCAGATGTGTTTCTACTATCAGATATTGTAGTGCCCTCGGGTATGTTTCTACTATCAGATAGTTGAGTGCCCTCATGTTTGGTTCTACTATCAGATATTGTAGTGCCCTCAGATATGTTTCTACTGTCAGATATTGTAGTGCCCTCAGATATGTTTCTAATAGGAGATACTGTAGTGCCCTCAAATATGTTTCTACTATCATATTGTAGTGCCTTCAGATATGGTTCTAATAGGAGATGTTGTAGTGCCCTTCGATATGGTTCTAATAGCAGATATTGTAGTGTCCTCAGATATGTTTTACTATCAGATATTGTAGTGCCCTCGGGTATGTTTCTACTATACACCTGTGGAAAAGTTAAGCACCAGCAAAAACAATAGAACGTAGAAACATGATGGTACAACTAGGCTGCCATACTTTTTGTCCCCGCGTTAGCTGACATAATTCCAAGTACGAAATGCACATGCATGCATGACTTCACGCCGCTTGATGTCCGTGCGTGGCGGGAAACAGCACACGTGTTCAGTTATGTAAAAGTCCAGTTTGAGGTGTAGAACATTACATACAGATTTAGGCGACAAGATTAGGAATTTTGTGTTCATGACCGTGATTTATTTGTACAGAGAGAATTAGCTCTTGATTGTGAACAGCTATGGCAAGACGAAGGTTAAGTGATCGTGTGAAATGGCAAATCATAGGCATGCATACCACTGGTATGTCATGCAGAGAGATTGGCAGACAGCTGAACATTAACCATACTGTAATCAGTCGTTTGATTGCAAAACATGGGCAAACTAACGAGGTGAAGGACAGGCCTAGATCTGGAAGACCGAAGAAGACTACTGCCCGTGATGATCGAGCCCTAGTACGCCTTGTTAGGAGATCTCCATTCACCAACAGCAGAGTGCTCAGCCAGCAATGGGAAACGCGCAATAGAGTGTCAATGTCTACCGTCAAAAGGAGACTGTATGCTGCTGGCATGAAAGCTAGGAGACCTGTCAGACGTCCTCTCCTCACTGCACACCACAAAGAGGAGCGTCTGAGGTGGTGCAACGAAAGAAGACACTGGAACATGAGATCCTGGAGACGGGTACACTGGTCCGATGAAAGTCGGTTTCTGCTTCATGCCACAGATGGTCGAACTCGTGTATGGAGGTCCAGACGCACGGTGTACGACCAACGTAACATCATGGAAGAAGTTCCATTTGGTGGAGGTTCCGTTATGATATGGGGGTGCATCTCATTTGATTGTAAGCTGGATCTGTTGACTGTACCTGGAACACTAAATGGACAAAGATATCAAGATTCCATACTGGATAGAGTTGTGGTCCCTCATTTTGTAAATCATGCACCTGGAACCCACCCTATATTCATGGATGACAACGCCCGACCACATCGTGCTAGAGCTGTGCATGAATACCTCGGCCAGAATGCCATCGAAACCCTACCATTGCCAGCAAGGAGCCCTGACATGAACCCTATTGAGCATATCTGGGACATTCTGGGAAACATGGTGAGACGGAGGGATCCTCCTGTGCAGAACCTACGGGAATTAACAGATGCACTCCATCTTGAATGGCAACGAATACCACAATGGCGTATCAGTCGGTTGGTGACCAGCATGAGACGTCGTGTCCAGGCCGTCATCCAGGCACAAGGTGGATATACCCGGTATTAATAATGAGTCTCAAACTCGTGCACAGATGTTAAACTTCGTTTTCAGACACCATTAATGACAATCTAGCCACGTGTGTCAACTGTAGGGCAATAGTTGTCAGTTGTGTCAACGTAACCATATTCAGGCCTCGTTTTCAAGTTCAAACAAAAACATACAGTGTTTCCCCACCATCATAATCAGCATTCCTCTAGTTGCATTATTACGTCTTGCACTAAGATGGATGAGTACATAAATGTTTATGCTATTGCTTTCTTCATAGCACATGAATATACCCTCGCATGTGCGTAAAAATAGGGTGGTGCTTAACTTTTCCACAGGTGTATATAAGATATTTGAGTACCCTCATGTTTGTTTCTACTATCAGATATTGTAGTGCCCTCAGATATGTTTCTGATATCAGATATTGTAGTCCCCTCAGGTATGTTTCTGATATCAGATATTGTAGTGCCCTCAGATGTGTTTCTACTATCAGATATTGTAGTGCCCTCAGATATGTTTCTGATAGCAGATATTGAAGTGTCCTCCTACATGTCATCATATGGTTCTAATAGCAGATATTGTAGTGCCCTCAGATATGTTTTTACTATCAGATGCCCTCAGATATGTTTCTGATAGGAGGTATTGTAGTGCCCTCAGATATGTTTTTACTATCAGATATTGTCGTGCCCTCAGATTTGTTTCTGATACGAGATATTGTAGTGCCCTCAGATATGTTTTTACTATCAGATGCCCTCAGATATGTTTCTGATATGAGATATTGTAGTGCCCTCAGATATGTTTCTGATATGAGATATTGTAGTACCCTCAGATATGTTTCTGATAGCAGATATTGTATTGCCCTCAGATATGTTTCTGAGAGCAGATATTGTATTGCCCTCAGATATGTTTCTGATAGCAGATATTGTAGTGCCTTCAGATATGTTTCTACTGTCAGATATTGTAGTGCCCTCAGATATGTTTCTGATAGCAGATATTGTAGTGTCCTCAGATATGTTTCTGATATCAGATATTGTTGTGCCCTCAGATATGTTTCTGATATCAGATATTGTAGTGCCCTCAGATATGTTTCTGATATCAGATATTGTAGTGCCCTCAGATATGTTTCTGATATCAGATATTGTTGTGCCCTCAGATATGTTTCTGATATCAGATATTGTAGTGCCGTCAGATATGTTTCTGATATCAGATATTGTCGTGCCCTCAGATATGTTTCTGATATCGGATATGGTAGTGTCCTCAGATATGTTTCTGCTAGTATCAGATATTAATGTACTCATGTATATATTCATGTTTCTATTTCAGAGCCTGCATGATGTACCACAAAGGGGGTGATGGAAAACCACGAGGGTTTGGCTTCTCTGGATTTGCTATGGGTAGCGGTGGTCCACCACCAGGAGCGAAACAGTCAGGCACATTTCAGCCAGGCCATACTCTAGAGCTGGCTATGCCGGCGGGGACAGGTGGAAGGTCATTTGGGTACATGATGAATATTGGAAAAAGGCGCATTCGCAGTGAAGATGAGTGAGTCATATTTATAGTGTTGGCAATTGGTTCTATTTTCTTGATCGATGATTGGTTTTATATACTAAACGATGATCAATTAATGATTGATCATAACTGGTTCTCATTTTTTACCCATTTTGAATGCAGTAATTATAGCATGTTCAAGGATAACTACCCTTTTCAAACAAAGTCATAGGTATGACAGATTCTTAATAATTTAAGAAATAATCTGTTGAATATTTTGAAACTAATTTGACTGGAAGCTGTTGCTGCCTTAGGCAACAGCTTCCAGTCAAATAAGTTTCAAAATATTCAACATGTTTTTGGTATGGTTGCTTTGAAATTAACATACTATTTCAGTGCTGAAAGAATGAGTGTCTTAGACTAAGGAGTAATACTATATAGTTGTAACAATTAAATTTAAATTCTTTTCCAAAAAGTATTCGTTTTCTAGCTTGACCAGTTAAAATATATTAATAAAGTCAAGTAATAAACAACCAAAATCGATTTCTGAAATCATGATCGATCTGTTGGTTGAAAATACAAACCAATCAATCATCGATCAAAACGATTAATCGGAACAACACTACATATTTAGGATCTCAAAACACTAAGTTAATATCGAAACTATAGAGAGGTCCATTTCTAGCTAAGCTCCGCCCACTGATTATTGCATGTATTGGAATCGATTTGAAACGTTGAAACCTGAACTCCTGGAATCAAAATTTCAAGGTAGCTGTAGAGATAAGTGTTGAATATTTTAAAAACTAATTTGACATGGGTCTGTTGGTGTCTATGGCAGTCAAATTAGTTTCAAAATAGTCAATAGCACATACATATATATTAAATTATAAATTCATCAAAGACATACAATCAGCGCACTTGGTGAATGACTTGGATTTTCGTGAACGAGCAGTCTGCATCATTTTGATTGTGATGTCAACATATTTGATTAGCCACCAAATGGAGGAGACAAAAAGAAAGCCACGGGATCCATCAGTTCCACACCAGTAGGGATTAATCTAGAACGGTAAAAGTCAACATTCACGTGAAACTGTGCCACCACAGTCCAGTAGCGCGAAGGTAGTTATTCCCCCCTCCCCCCCCCCCCTTTGCTTTTCTTGACCAAATTTGACCAGTAAAGGGTTAATCAACATTTACAGTGCATCTCATAAATAATTGAATATGTTGCAAAAAACCAAAAACAGAAACATGTTAGGTACATTTAGTAAAGTTTGGAAAACAATTTAATAAATGTGTATTTTGGATTTATTCTCACGGATTCTCATAAGGGTCCATTTGAGGGTATATACCCCAAAAGTAGTGGCAGGGGGTCCCATGACCCCCTGGGACCCCTGAAAATCTAGTATGATTGTATTACCCGTATTCTAAGTTAGGGGCAGTGTTTTTCCACAATAATGGAAAACAAACGGAATTCACAGAATTGGTAATTTGAAACCAAAAAAGGATTTTGAAACGGAAATCCACGGAAAATGGTGTTTTTGTGCAAAATCTCGGTAAATTGAAACGGAAACATGATATTCAAATGGAAATTAACGAATAAAGACATTTTCCTCAAGAAAGTAGAACATTCTGACCTAAAATTGTAAATTGTTAGATACCGATATATTCTCCACTTTGACTTAATACTTTTTGAACATACATTTTTTGTACTAATAACACAATGCACAACACAAATTTGGCAGTTTTATTGACTGTATTAAATGTACATGAAACTTTGATGATATAGTTTACAAAACGGAATCTGCAATTTGGTGAAACGGAAAATGGCAAATTCTGAAACGGAAAACCACTGTCCTTACTAAATACTTGCACAAAAATACCTGCACAATCTAGCGTGAGACCACCACACTTCATATATGTCATAGTTGTGAGTTCATGGTACCCTTTAATTTTAGCATGAATGAGAAATATTGCTTGGGAACACCAGATTTCAGTTTGTGACCCTCAGATTTCAGCTGTGGACCCTCAGATTTCAGCTGTGGACCCTCAGATTTCAGGTGTGACATCCCTGGGACATCCATAATTTAAATGTCATGAGAAACACTGCTTAGCGTATTCCACCTATTAAAAGCCTATGCCTTAACCCTTTAGTCCTTAAATTTGTTCAAGAAAATTTCAATTCTCTCATAGAAAATGTCCATTTGGAAACCAAGAGAAGACCATTTTCTTTAATTTACCACTGGAATGACTGGCTCGGTTTTTGAGCCAGTCATTCCAGTGGTAAATTAAAAAAAATAGTCTTCTCTTGGTCTGCAAATGGACATTTCAGAAGACCACTGCAGAAGCCGTTTTTGGCTGATATAAGTGTCAAAGGGTTAATAGAAGCCTATACAAACAAACTCAGCAATGTCAGTCACAAGATTTTCTTTAGTTAGCACTTTAAAAATGGGGGAAAAGGCCTAATACAAGTCTAACCCCAAACTCAGCATCTTGGTCTGATAAACTTTTTCCAAATATTGATGTCAATAAATAATCCATCATTTATTATATAAAAAATACGGTAGTTTGATTGAAAGCTATTGTACAAAATAGTCATCAGTGCATTTTATTTTGCTTTGAAAACAAGTTAAGTTATTTCGTATTTGGCCTGTAGCGATGGAGATTAGCAGGGGCCCAGTAGCTCATGGCTACTAGATTTTAGGCTGGCTACCAAAATTTCAAATTTACTAACCGGCCGGGTGGCGACCTAAATTTTTCTGTTTATATTTTTACCCTTAGCACTCTGATGTCACACTTTTTAATTTTCAAATTAAATTAAAAGAAGAAATGGTTTTCATTTTTCTACAAATTTGGTGGAAGATGGTGCCGTCGTGGAGTCTTTTATTGACACAATAAAAGATAGAATATTGACATTAGTATGGTAAGGGTTAAGGATATGAACAGAAAATCATTTTATATATCTGACACCTCTATTGCAGGTGGAGCTAGTTTCATTAACCCTTTCAATTCTTCAAATGTAAATTCTTTATGATGTTATAGCATATTCTGTCGAATATTTTGAAATTAATATTACTATATGACTATATGTCCGTCCAGCATCTGTCCGTCCGGCATCCGGCCGTCAACGTTTGCTTAAAAACGCTACTTTTCATTAACCGCTTGGTGGATTTCAACCTAAATTGGCTGGAAGGGCCCTATGGTGGTATGCTTCAGAACTTGTATACAGAATTTTTATTGGTCAATTCCTTCGGCGGCCATCGTGAATTTTCCAAAAATTGGCGGGAAATCGTTTAAAATGGTACTCCTCATTAACTGCTCAGGCATTTTGAACCAGAATTGGCTGGAAGGATACTAGGCTGGTAGGTTTCAGAACAGATATACAGAATTTTGATTGGTCCATTTTTCGAGCGGCCATCTTGGATTTTCTGAAAATTTTGCAAAATTTGTTAAAAGGCTACCACTTATTAGCCAATTGAACGAGTTCAAGCAAACTGGGTTAGAAGGACCCTAAAGTGGTACAGTATGCTTCAGAGCTTGTATACAGAATTTTGATTGGCCAATTTGTTCGGTGGCCATCTTGAATTTTCCGAAAAATGGCTGAAAATCGTCTACTCATGTAGTGCAGTAGGCTTTAGAACTTGCATATAGAATTTTTATTGGTCAATTTTTCCAGCAGCCATTTGGGATTTTCTGAATATTTTGGGAAATCGGTTAAAAGGCCGATTTCAACCAAACTTAGCTGGAAGAACCCTAGGCCGGCTCACTTCAGAACTTGTATCTACAGAATCTTGACTGCTTGATTTTGATGGTGGCCATTTTGGATTTTCCGAAAAATGGGAATTCATATAAAATGCTACTCTGCATTAATCGCTTGGGCAATTTCAACCAAATTTGGCTGGAAGGATCCTATTGTTGTAGCCTCTAGAAATTGTGTTCAGAATTTTGATAGGTCAATGTTTTGACAGCAGTCTGATTTTCTGAGAGTTTTCCGGAACCATTTAAAAAACATACTCCTTCAATCAATAGCCCGATATCAACAAAACTTGAGTGGAATGATCCTATGACAGTAGGCTTCAACATATTAAACGTGAGTCTTGATTGGCCAATTTTTTGGTGGCCATCTTGGATTTTCCGAAAATCATCCATCATGTCTATTTAAATGCAAATGGTTTAAATGGCAATGGCCCAGGTGAGCGCCACACGTCCTTGGGCCTCTTGTTCTAATTTGGGCCCCTGTGCACAGATGGAGCGTAATTATAAGATTAGGCCCTTAAAAAATTTACTGGGCACCTTATGTTTTTGTTTTAGTGGCCCAGGTGGCTAGTGCTACATGGGTGTGGCTTTATCATAGTGTGTAATGTCCACAAATTAGATAGAACGTTTTGTATACATGTGTGTCTATTCATGGGTCATTATAGTGTTGTTCCGATTAATCGATTTGATCGATGATTGATTGGTTTGCATGTTCAACCAACTGATCGATCATGATTTCAGAAATCGAATTTGGTTGTTTATAAATTGACTTTATTTATATATTTTAATTGGTCAAGCTAAAAAACGAATACTTTTAGGAAAAGAATTTAAATTTAATTGTTACAACTATATAGTATTACTCCTTAGTCTAAGACATTAATTCTTTCAGCACTGAAATAGTATGTTAATTTCAAAGCAACCATGCCAATAACATGTTGAATATTTTGAAACTTATTTGATTGGATTTTCTTAAATTGTTAACAATCTGTCATGCCTGCGACTTGGTTTGAAAGGGGTAATTATCCTTGAACATGCTATAATTACTGCATTCGAAATGGGTAACAAATGAGAACCTGTTATGATCAATCATTAATTGATCATCGGTTAGTATATAAAACCAATCATCGATCACAAAAATAGTACCAATTCCCAACACTGTCATTACATGTACATGTGTATATATATGGTTTCTCACCCACCGGTTGTATGGGTGGATCCAGGAAGATTTACAGACTTGCGTGAAGTGGTTTGCTTCATTGCTTTCAGGATTGTGATGATGTACCGCCAACAACCAAGATGGCCAGGTACCGCCAGCACCGCCAATGATCTAGACCCACACCACTCCCATAACGCCAATAACAACATCCTACCGACAACCATTGACCCAGACCACCCCACCACATGACCATAAGACACCAAACATGCCCATATATGTCAACTCATGTGATCGCATCCGGGTACCCAACCAAAAAGTATAAAAGCAGCGAACAGTCACAACTCAGATTTGTTATTACAGTTTATATTATGTCCGGAGAGATTGAAATGTTCTGAGATTGGTGTGTCTCTATGATTTCTAACATCTCTGAACCGAGTCTGAAGTGTTCCTTGATAGGCATCTGGAATTCAATACTCCAGAGCTCCTTCCTACTATGTAAGCGGCCATCTTGTTCTTCATCTTCTATCTTCAAAAGATAACACACACTACTCGTGTTTTGTTAATAGGTTAAAGACTGAAAACGTTGGAACATTTTGCTTGACGCTTTCTTAGTTTAAGAAGAGTCTGGATGCATATATATATATATATATATATATATATATATATATATATATATGTTTACAGTTATTTTGACGACGATGATGTGACCGAGGCTGATCTGGAATATCAACCCGCTCCTGGAAGTCCGTCTTATAAAGAAAACGAGGAGGGAGATGAGAAGCCTGCTGTGAAGAAGAAAGAGAAGAAAGATGACAGTGGTGATGACAGCGACGATCCACTGGAATCCTTCATGGCTGGTGTACAGGTATCATCATACATAGGCTTACACGTTTTTCAGTTTAATTGTGAAGGTCGATTATTTTTAAAATCATGATTTTTACCATGCAGTTGTGGAAAAATAGGAAACTGGTAAAAAATTTCATGTTTAAATTTTACAGCGTGTTCTTTTCCCATTATTAGCTCACCTGGCCTGAAAGGCCAACTGAGCTTATGCCGTGGAGACCGTCCGTCATCCGTCTGTCGTCCGTCAACTTTTCCTTTAAACGACTTCTTCTCAAGAACCACTGGGCCGTTTTCAATTATATTTGACAGGAAGCATCCTTATGGCATAGGGATCCAAGTTTGTTCAAAGGAACCGATCGGCCAATTTGGCCGACGGCCATCTTGAATTTAGGCCAATTTTAGGAAACGTCTTTAAAAACCTTCTCCGAAACCGCTTAGGGGATTGATGCAAATCTCATGAAATATGATCTAGGGCAAGAGCTGAACCAAGTTTATTCAAGGGAACTTGATTGGTCAAATGGTTTGGCGGCCATCTTGGTTGACCTAGTTGTAGCGAAAATAACTTCTCCAGAACCGCTGAAGGGATCGGGCCGAAATTTGGCAGATATGATTAGGGCCTAAGGGCCATTAAACTTTGTTCAAGAGAAGTTGATCTGTCAAAAAACATGGTGGCCGTGGGGCAATCAAAATAAAGCGTGTTTGGCGGCCATATTGGATTTTTTTTTTTGATTGACCGAAATTGGTTTTGTATGTGTTTTGCGGTATTCTGATCACAAATTTGCAATTTTCGAAACTGCGTATAAACGGTTTGGCAGCCATCTTGGATCATTTTCCCACCAAAAGCTCCCATACTAAAGCAATGGGAAATTTAAAATGTTTTCTCGAGAACTGCTGGGCCGATTTCAATTATATTTCGCAGGAAGCATCCTTCAGGCATAGAGATTCAACTTTGTTCAAACGAAGTCGATCGTCTAATTGGGCCGGCGGCCATCTTGGATTTTGGCCGATTTTTAGAAACGGCTTTAAAATTATACTTCTCCAAAACCACTTGGGGGATTGATGCAAACCTCATGAACTATGATTTAGGACAAGTGTTAAAGCAAGTTTGTTCAATGGAACTTGATTGGTCAAATAGTTCGGCAGCCATCTTGGTTGACCTAGTTGTAGCGAAAACGACTTCTCCTCCAGAACCGCTGAAGGGATTGGGCCAAAATTTGGCAGATATGATTAGGGCCTAAGGGCCATTAAAGTTTGTTCAAGAGAAGTTTATCTGTCAAAAAACATGGTCACCATGGGCCAATCAAAATATAGCATGTTTAGCGTCCATATTGGATTTTTTTATTTGATGTATTTTGAGGCCGAAATTGGTTTTGTATGTGTTTTGGAGTATTCTGAGCTCAGATTTCAAATTTTTCTCAACGAATCCAGGGCAAAAGCCAGATCAAAGGTCAGACACAGCATCCTTCACCCACCACCAAAGACAACGGCCACAAACACTCTACAGAGGCCCATTTTTGTCTGCAAGTTCACACGAACTGGCATCTTTTTGAAGAAAACCATCCAGAAGTTCTGGCCAATTCTTGAAGCTAGCAGCAAATGCAGAAAGGCTTTCCCAGAGCCTCCTCTCGTCGGTTACAAAAACCCCAAAACAATCAAAGATATGATTGTCAGGGCTAAACTTCCATCAGATAATGCCCCTGTACAACAACACAGAAACCCTCTAAAAGCATGCATCACTAAGAACTGTAACATCTGTCAATGGATGCAAAAAAAAAAAGATTCTTCTCTAGCTCACACACAGGCCTAACATACAGATCCAAGATCATAGGCAACTGCCAGACGAGGAACATCGTCTACCTACTAACTTGCAACAAATGTAAGAAACATTATGTAGGAGAAACTCTATGCACCTTCAAAATCAGAATCCAAGAACATCTGAGATCGATATCAAACCTCCACAGGAATGAACGATGCGACACACCCGTATCCAGACATTTCAATAAACATGGACATTCTAGAACTGACATGCAGTTTAGAATTATCCAGGTACTCTCATCAGACCCGGACGGTGAAAACTCCACCCCATGGAGAAAACAGAAGGAATGTCATTGGATACACCAGCTCCACACAATGGAGCCTATGGGCATACCTTTACCAAATCTATCGTCAAGTAAACTTTTAAATTACAGCTCAAACATGCCAAATGTCATAATTTTACCCACCCCAACAGCAACGCAGATATGTATGTGTATTTCCAATGGCATATGCCTTTATTTAATCAGTGTATTACCAATTTGTGTACCAAATCCGACCGACAGTGGCCGTTGCATCGTCTTTGACAATCCCTAGTTCCAGTTTTCGTGACTTGTCACGTTACCCCGGTTTATACTTTTGGGAATTTGGACTTACGATTTAATCGAAAATCACAGGTGTTTTTTTACAAAATCGATTGCGATGTTTCAAAGCAAAAGTTGCGCAACCATAATCAGTAACACATCCGACTGTGGGTAGTAATGACAGACACATGTATGCATGTACATCACACTCACATACTTAAATGTATGCACATTCACATTGTGTGTGTGTGTGTGTGTGTGTGTGTGTGTGTGTGTGTGTGTGTGTGTGTGTGTGTGTTGTGTGTGTGTGTGTGTGTGGTGTGTGTGGTGTGTGTGTGTGTGTGTGTGTGTGTGTGTGTGTGATCATTTCAGTGGTACATTTTCAAATGTAGTCTCATGCCATGCAAATGGACATTTTCTCAAATTAAATTAAATTTTCTTGACCAAATTTGACCATTAAAGGGTTACTTTGATAAAATATTTTTCCAGCAGAAAGACGCTATTTTGATAGATTTCAGAACTTGTATACAGAATTTTGATTGGTCAATTTTTCCAGCTGCCATCTTGGATTTGCTTAAAATTTTGGGAAATTAGTTAAAAGCCTTCTCCACATTAACCACTTGGCCGATTTTAACCAAACTCAGCTGGAAGAACCCTATGCTGGTATCTTGGATTGTCCAAAAAAAAATGTTCATGAAATCAGTTCACGTTTAGATATTTCTCTGGATAAACATATTTAGAAGTTGGTATTTTGATAAATAAATGAAATTTAGAAATGCATACAAGATTCAAGATTATTTATTTCCATATACATGTAGATTTAAATAATAAAACAATTCAAAGCAGGCATCCACCAAAAATGTGGTGAACCCTTAAAATATAAATATATAACATTTATATATTTTATATTACATATGACATATGACATAGAATATGATCAATACATGTATGGATTATTTTGATATTTAAACAAATTATATGTACGTGTGGAGACATGCCATATGACAATGGGCCTTTCCATTTTTAGCTATGCTCCGCCCATCACTAGCTACGCTCCACCCACACCTCGCCATGTTGGGATTGATCCCCGAATGCCCTAGCTATCAATTTCTTGAAAACTATACAGGGAAACTGTTGAATATTTTGTAAATAATGTAACAACAGCGCCCAGTCAAATTAGTTTCAAAATATTCAACAGAATATTTATTAAATATTAAAAGCAAACAATTTGTACACCAATGCATAGACCGTCTTCAAATATGCGTTCGTGACGTACTTATTGACGGCATTCATGACATCATTCATTATGATGTCATTCTACACATCACGTAGTTCATTATGATGTCATATGATGGGTGGGTACTCCGGAAAGGTGAATTGACAGACCATTTACATAAAGGGGTGGGGGCTGGGGTGGGTGCTAAGGTGTCAAGAATAATGTACAGTCATGTAAATGGATGGGTTAAATTTTCAGGCCTGACTATTAGATCTTAGTGTCTTAATGAACTATCTTCAATGGTAGGATCCAATCTGTTACTCAAGTAGGCTTGCACTATTAGCAGATTAAATATAGGCAGCAACAGGTCCCAGTCAAATTAGTTTCAAAACATACAACAGCTTGCCTGGTGTATAGTTACGTTGAAATTTTGATTATGTGAATTTACATGTCGGTTTCAAAGTTTCAAATCGATTCTAACATGCATAAAAAGTCACTGGAACTTTATAGCTAGAAATGGGAGCGGCATAGCTAGAGATGTGCGATTACGTGATAAGTCGAAAATCACAATTACTTTAAATCATGAATTTATATGATTACAAATTAAATAATCGTGACTAATTCTACTGTATAAAATATTTCAAAACCTACATTTTAATTACTCTTTAATGCGATTGGTCACCAAAATTTATATTTTGCTCTGAAGGAATGGCCATCTGCCATGTTTGCAGGCCAAGAGAAGACTATTTTTGAAAATGTAGCCAGGCATTCCAGTGATACATTTTCAAAAATAGTTTTCTCTTGGCCTACAAATCGACATTTCTAAACAGCTTTCATCATTGATATGCCTGTGTTATTAATGTTGTTGTGTTTTGGTAATTTGTACCCAATCTGACTAATCAAGTAATCACGATTATTCTTAAATAATCAATCGTGATCACTCAAGACAAGAATCGCGCAAGTCTAAATGTGTCTCCTTCGATTCCTGTTCGCTACATGGTGTGTGGGGCCAGTTTGACTGTGGGCGGTTCCTGGTATAGACAGCAACATCCTCCCCACCCACCCCTACCCCAATCGGGTTAGTTGCAAATTATTAATTGTAATTAACGGTGCATATTTACAGCAAAATGCTTAAAAATGAAATTGTCAAAATTGTATACTTTTAGAGGCTTAAATAGTGGACCTACGTAGGTGTAATGAAACAAAATAAATCTTAACATATGAGGATTTCACTTCGTACTAATTAATATAATTTTGTAAGTTGTGAAATTTAATTAGAGACATGAGGCCCTAAATTAACTTTGCATTAACCAAATTATAATAATTTTATTTTCACCGATTTTGCTGTGAATATGCACCTTTAATAATAATAATAATAATAATAATAATAATAATAATAATAATATGATGATGTTAGATCACACTTGCAATAGTTTAGATGTATCATGTATATTTGTGTCCCATATGTCACGATGTGACTTGGGATTAAGAAGTAAAAACTTGAAACTTGTTTATTGTTTTAAAACAGCAAGAAGTTCAAGATCAGGCGGTCATCAAAGAGAAGGCTGAAAAGTGAGTGATGAGTGCATGTACAAGTAACAGATATTGTCAATAAGTGCAGGCCTGCAATAGTTACAACACAGGCAGGTTTGTCAAAATTGTCCTAAATTTGACCAACTAACAGGATAGGATTGGCTACACATGTATATCAGCCTAGATGGAAATGTCTGTGTCATAGCAACTACATTCATTCGACCAGTAATCAGGTTGTAATATAATAATAACTAGAATGCGCTCGAGGGGTATTCTAACTCACGCCTTTGCGCTCTGTCTTGGCAATGGACTTACTGACCCCTTTGAACTACATAGTTGATCCGTTGATCACAAACTCAAAGCAATGATAAACTGTCGCAGTATGACTGCGTGTGTTAAATCTGGTGATTCTGCCTTCTTGTATTCCAGAGTTATGGCCAAAAATGTGTGTTCCTGGATGCACTTTGTGACCCCATGACCTAGATATTTGATTCTTTGTCCTGAAACGCATACATGTAGCCACCTTTACGATGAATGGATGTGCCAAATTTCTTGATTCGACCTCCTTTTGTTCCCGATTTATGTCTAAAAATATGTATTTTGTGATGCAAATAGTGACCCTATGACCTCGATATCTGAACGTTTAATCTGAAACTAAATTTTACTTCTAGCCAACCACAATATGAAAAAGTTCCCGATTTGGTGATTCTACCTTCTTGCTTTGCAGAGTTATTGGTGAATATATGTATTCCGGTATGCACTAAGTCACCCTGTGACCTTGATTTTTTACCTTTTTATGCCAAACTAAAAAATTCTTCTATAGACTCATAATATGAATACATGTGCCAAATTTGCTGATTCTATCTCATAGGATTTCTGAGATATGCCTCAGATAAACAGGCACTCACACACGCACGCACGCACAGATAATGGAGGGCTCAGTATCTAGGTATGCCACACCCATTTCTATCTAATCTCCGCCCACTCTCTTGCGTGTGCTGCAATAGATTTAAAAATTTGAAACCTGAATTTACAGAACATAAATTTCATGTACAATTTACAAATACCAATGACTGATTGTTTACTTACAGATAGTCTTTTAATGACTGATTGTTTACTTACAGATAGTCTTTTAATGACTGATTGTTTACTTACAGATAGTTTTTTAATGATTGATTGTTTACTTACAGATAGTTTTTTAATGACTGATTGTTTAAAACTACATATAATTTTTTAATAACTAACTAGTGTAAAGTGCTTAGAGCAATTTTTTGACAAGTGCTATATAAATGAGCCATATATTATAATAATAATAATAATAATAATAATAATAATAATAATAATAATAATAATAATAGTTTCCAGTCAAATTGGTTTCAAAATATTCATGAGAATATGTGACAATCAAAATGACATAGTTCCATCATGTCTTTGGTGAATTTATAATAAGCATTCTGCTGAAAATCAGCATTCAGCAACACCGCCCAGTCAAATTGCTTAAAAATATTTAACATCTTGCATGTATAGAATGATATTCCAGGTGTTCAGTGTTCCATCAATCCCAACATGGGCAAGGTATGGGCAGAGCTTAGCTTTAGGTGGGCGGGGCATAGCTAAAAGTGAATTCATCCATTTACAGGCCAAGGTTGACAATTTGTTTATATTTTCCACTGAAATAACACGCTGTTATCGAGCCCGTCAGTCATACCAATGGTACATTTTCAAAATAATCTTCTCTTGCCCTGTACTTTATGGTCCGAGATGATCTATGAAGGGAACCTCCATTAAATTCATCTATTCATTTGGTATTATTCTGAAAAGTGGTTGCTTGCAATTTAATTAGTCAGTTATTTTTTTCACGGAAATTAACCGACAAATAAACGTCTATAAGATGCAGAATTTCAGTACTATTGTTTTTTAGGGGTTACCGCGACGATATTGATGAAGAAGACGTACAAGAATCCTTTTTTCGCTACATGGAAGAAAATCCGACTGCGGGTCTCGTGGTCGAGGAAGAGGAAATAAATGTAGAATATGATGAAGAAGGAAATGCTATTATTCCTGAGAAAAATAAGGTTCGTAGTAATATATTTTAAAGATTTTGTCTCCCATTTTCTGTTTAACCCTCTACAGTCAAGCCGGCCAAAATCAGACTGCAATGCTCTTGAAAAATGTCCATTTGCAGGCCAACTGAACACTATTTTTGAAAATTTACAACTGTAATGACTGGCTCGGTAACCGAGCCAGTCATTTCAGTAGTAAATTGTCAAAAGTATCCTTCTCTTGGCCTGCAAATGGACATTGACTAAATAAGCAAAGCTCGTGATTTTCTTAACAAGACTTGACCATTAAAGGGTTAACAAATCTATATGATGATGCATTCTGTCCACCCATGCATTCTGTCCACCCATGCATCTGTCAAGCTATCTTACTGCCATAACAAGTTAGTTTCAAAATGTCAACTGTTAGCTCACCTGGTACTTTGTCAGTCAACAATAGAGGGATCTGATCTGTCACTCAAGTATCTAGCATCATAATAAAATACATCGCATGTAAGCCGTCATGATGTAGCTCCGTCACAAAGATAGAAAATGTTGTCACAAAAGTGTATGCATTGTATGGCATTGATGAATTTACAATTTAATAAAGAGTCTGTTGAATATTTTACAACTAATTTAACTGGGACCAGTAACAGCCCCCAGTCAAATCAGTTTCAAAATATTCAACAGTTTAGCCATTTTGTTACCTAAAATTTGGATATTGAAAAAACCCCGTGGAGCTTAAATAGAAATGTGGGGAGGTCATAGCTAGAAATGAATCCCTCTATTGCCATAAGAAATAGGTTGTACGCATGCGCGCACAAATGCACACGCTTCAGGAATGCAAATTACAAACCTGATACAATAACTGCTGTACAGTGGAAGAAGTATTATGTTGACAATTTTAAAATTATTTTCAGAATATTCAACAACTTTGCTATATGTTTGCATTGAATATGAGGTAAATGGCTTTCATCAGTGAAAATGTTAACATTTTACAGTCATACCTGCCAAAATGGCTTCGGTAGTGTTCTTGAGAAATGTCCGTTTGCAGACCAAGAGAAGACTATTAAAAAGATTTACTATTGGGCTGTATGTTCCCAAAGGGAGTTGAGATTGTGTAGGAATGAAAAGGCCCAATAAATTTGTAACGTCGGCTGAGCACGCAAGTGGAAGCGGACTATAAACCATGACTTATACCTATACGTATTGGAATGACTGGCTCGATAACGATAACAGAGCCAGTCATTCCAGTCATACATTTTCAAAAACAGTCTTCCCTTGATCTGCAAGTGTACATTTTCTATGAGAAAATTAAAATTTTCTTGAACAAATTCCAGGGTTAAAGGGTTAATGTCAAATGTGTAATAACTTTTCAAATAACTGTTGTATTACCACCACCATTCCCGTACCTGAGTGTTAGGTGCGCAGTTGTAAAATTAAGGACAATACTGTATATTGAATTTCACATTTAAACTAAGTTTTAGCGGGCCGTAGCAGCTCAATAAATCACCATATCCCTTAGTTAGATCAATCAGTCAGAAACTGTTATTGCGGGCTGTCGTTTCAAGAGTTTTTAGCTCACCTGTGAGCTTATTTCGTGTGTCCGTCCATCCATCAACTTTTCCTTTAAATGACTTCTCAATAACCGCTGGCCCGATTTCAATTATATGTGGAAGGAAGCATCCTTAGGACTTAGGGATCCAAGTTTGTTCAAACAAAGCCGATCAGTGAAATTGGCCAGTGGCCATCTTAGATTTTGGCCAATTTTTAGAAACCTCTTTAAAAATCTTCTCCGAAACCGTTTAAGCGATTGAAGCAAACCTCATGAAATATGATCTAGGGCAAGAGCTCAACCAAGTTTGTTCAAGGGAACTTGATTGGTCCAATAGTTTGGCAGCCATCATGGTTGACCTAGTTTTAGCGAAAATGACCTCCAGAACCACTGATGGGATCAGGCCAAAATTTGGCAGATTTTATTAGGGACTAAGGGCCAGTAAAGTCTGTTCAAGAGAAGTTGATCAGTCAAAAAACCTGACCGCCTTGGGCCAATCAAAATATAGCGTGTTTAGCGGCCAAATTGAATTTTTTTTATTTGATGGATTTTGAGGGCGAAATTGGTTTTATATCGGTTTTTGAAATGGTTTGGTGGCCATCTTGGATTATTTTCCTACCAAAAACTCCTGTACGAAAGCAATGGGAAATTTCAAATGTTTTCTCGAGAACTACTGGGCCAATTTCAATTATATTTGGCAGGAAGCATCCTTAGCACATAGAGATTCAAGTTTGTTCAAACAAACCCGATGATTTCGGCCAATTTTTAGAAATGTCTTGAAAAATCTTCTTCTCCAAAGCTGTTTAATGGATCGATTCAGAACTCACGAAATATGATCTAGGGCCAGAGCTGAACCAAGTTTGTTCAAGAGAACTTGATTGACCAAATGGTTCAATGGCCATCTTGGATGACCTAGTTTTTGCAAAAACAACTGCTTTCCCAGAACCGCTGACGTGATCAGGCCGAAATTTGTGATATATGATATGGGACTAAAGGCCATTAAAGTTTGTTCAAGCGAAGTTGATCCATCAAAAAACATGGCCGCGGCTGGCCAATCAAAATATGGTGAGCGCTATTTTGGCGTACTCGGAGTATATGACTCCAAATATTTTACCCTTCAGAGTAGTAGAATTGAAAGTAATGACAGTTGCCGATCAAATTGTGTGCAACAAGCGCCAATCTAAAAATAGAGGTGTGACTTCTACGAGAATACACTTTTCTCGATCCCGAATCGAAGGAGATCTCGCGAGATACGAATGCAACAAATGTGTATAATAAAATGTTCATCGTTCTACGCTATACGTTATAGTCACCATAGACAGTAAGCATATCATATTGGACCACCTTATATACCACAGACACATAGACTATATAGACTGTAAAACCTGTCTTATTGGACCACATTATATAAGGTATTACCTAGGGTGAGAGGGCAAGATGTTTTCAGTGTTTACAGAAGTCTGTCACATCCCTGAAGTTAGTAGTCGCACAATTCATATGCCATGCAAAATCAATATATGGGCATCACTAAATTAAACAGTTTTGTTTGTTTGCTTTGGCAAAAGTTATCGCATAATTATATCGCGTTTGGTTTTTGATGACAGATTTCTTGACTTTTGTATCTTATTGAATTGTATGTTATAATTATTAGACTTTGACAGTGTTCTAATGACATTTTTTTCTAATTTACAAATTGTGTTGCTAAATTAATAATATGGCAATACCGGGAAATCCATACCAAGGTAATATTAGGAAATGAATTATCCATGGGTTTGGTGGTCGTGGAGCGCAGTGTACAATCATTTTCATATGTATGAGCTGAGAGTACACATTGATGCATGGACTTGGTGTCCATCCTGCGATCGTTTCTTTTTTCCTGACTAATCTAATAGGTTGCCTAATGAGTCCCATATTTTTTCTAATCACATAGGTGTACCTGCTGTGGACTCGGGATATGTGATAAAACTTGTATCTCCCATAATTCGGCCTTATCCGTTCAGCGGTACCGGGGAAAAAGTCAATTTCGTAGAATTGAATTCATCCATCATGGCTGCTGAACCATTTGGAGGGGGGGGGGGGGGGCCTTGCATACAGGCATTAGATAGGCTTCCTTCTGCCTTAGCTAGGCTTGGTTAGGCTTTACCTAGGCTTGGCTTGACCTTACCTATGCCTTCGCCAGGCGTGACTAGGTCTTACCTACGTCTTCGCCAGGATTGACTAGCCCTTACCTCAGCTTTAGCGAGGCTTGACTAGTCTTTAACTAGGTCATAACCAGGCTTTGCTAGGCCTTAGCCAAGCTTGACTAGGCCTTAGCCAGGCTTTGCTAGGCCATACCTATGCCTTAGTCAAGCTTCGCTATGCCTTATCTGGGCATAATCCAGGCTTAACTAGGTTTGGCTAGGCCTTATCTAGGCATAACTAGGTCTTACCTAAGTCTTAGTTAGGTTTGGTTACGCCTTACCTAAGCATTAACTAGGCTTGGTTATGCATTGTCTAGGACTTAGCCAGGCTTTGCTAGACTCGAGTCCGGTTAAGGCCTAGGTAAGGTCAAGTCAAGCCTGACTAAGTCATAGGTAAGGTCTAGTAAATCATGTCTACGGCCTAGGTAAGGCCAGGCAAGCCCGGTTAAGGCCTAGGTAAGGTATAACAATGCCAGCATAAGATCTAGTTACGGCCTAGTCAAGCATAGCTAGCACCTAACTAAGGCCTATGTAAGAACTAGCTAATGCCTATGTATGCTCATTTAACGCCTACGTAATATCTAGCCAAACTTAGATAAGGCTTATCCAATCCTAGATAAGGCAGAGTTCAGGCCAAGCTAAGCCTAGCTAAGGCCTAGCCAAGCCTGGATACAGCCTAACTAATGCCTAGTCATGCCTGACTAGGTGTAAGTAAGGCTAGTCAATCCTGTCTAAGACCTAGCCAAGCCTGCCTAATGCCCAGTTAAAGCCTACATAAGCCTAGCTACGGCCTATGTAAGACCTGGACTAGCATTGTTAAGGCCTATCTAGACCTAGGTAAGGCCTAGTCAAGCTTAACTAGTGTCTAAGTAAGGCCTATAGTCAAGCCTGGATAAGGCTTACCTAACCCTATGCTACCGTACCCAACCCTACCATATAGAATAGCGTGATCTGTCAAATTTTCATTTTTATAAAACCTTCACCACTATATCTTGTTGAACCAGCTTATAGACCACATCCAGTTAGAGACCATAGACTGTAAAACCTCTCTTTGCAGACCACCATATAGATAACATACACTTAGTTACCCTATACAGTAAAACCTGTCTTATTCGGCCACCTTATACACCACATACACTTAGCCACCACTGCGGCACGATTTAGGACAGGGCGGACTGGGAAGTTGCTCAGGGGCCTCCACCAAAATCACATTTGAAAATTCATATGTGGGCCAAGACATACTTTTGTGCTCTGAAGACAAGATCATATAGGCCTAATAGTAAGGAGTGATCAGTAAGAATTACTGCGTGCAAAATAGGATGTTACTCTTTCATACAGAATGCGGGAAATGACAGCGTGTCCACCTCCCATAGACTGAGGGTACAGGTGCCTTCCCCGGAGAAAATTGAAAATTAGATGCTCTGAGAAGCCATTATTAAATGGCTTCTCAGAGAATCTAATTTTCAATTTTCTCTGGGAAAGGCACCCACACGGCCAGTCTATGGGAGGTGGACATGCTGCCATTTCCTGCACACACCCACCCACCCACCATCCTACCACCCCACGGCACGCCACCCACCCCGATTACGGCCCAGGGGCCTCCACCATAGTAAATATGGCCCTGGCCACCAGAGACAGTAAAACGAATCTTATTGGCTTGTTAAGTATGACGTCACTGCGCATGATTCACACCCTAGAAATGTGTATTTTGCTTTATTACATCATAAGTGCGTGTTTATGATGTCATCATTTGTTGTTAAACAAAAACATTGTTTTATGTATTAAACAATCGAACTGAACCCGGAAATACGTCATCACTTAACAAGCCCATTGGACCAGTTTATAGATCAAATACACTTAGTCACCCTAGACAGTAAAACCTAGCTGTCTTATTTGACCACCTTAGACCAGACACCATAGATGACAAAACCTGTCTTATTGGACCAGCTTATAGATCACATATACTTAGTCACCATAGACAGTAAAATATATCTTATTGGGCCACCTTAGAACACACATGATATACTGTAAAACCGGTCTTGTTAGACCACCATATAGCTCACATATACTTGGTCACCATAGGCAGTAAAACATGTCTTATTGGACCACCTTATAGACTATTATAGAGGGGTAGTTTTATGTGTGTATTGACAGCGTTAGTTTAGTGTTATGTGTTTTGAGAGTCCCGTATTGGTATAGCAATGCATGGTGAGATGCTGGGGGAGAATAGTTCAGTATTTCCGACCACATACCACACCCAGTCGCCCACCCTAGTTGTAGCCAGAGTATAGCAGTAGCGTGTATGCTGTCATGGAAACAAGGGCTTTTACTGATAGCTACTTTCGAAATTATAGTAAAAACTACATCCATGTTGTTCTGTTTTAAATTCATATTCTATAAATAGTTCGTTATCTAATTACAGCTTCGCGTTGTCGTTATATTATTAAAACTGCGTGAAAATTATTGACAAATCGCTGACACTCTAACGATACAATCTAAAAATAGAGGTGTGGCTCGATTTCGTATCGAATGAGATCTCGCAAGATACGAATGTGTAATGATAGTAAAAATTTGCAAGCGATTCGTACAAGTTATCGTATTTTGGCTCAATGAGTGCGGTATAAAGTGTTTTGATACCCGTTTGTAATGATACCCGGTTCAACTACTCGGAATAGTACAGTAGTTGGAATCGAATACTCCGAGTGTGCTAAAATAGTGTTCACCTCAAAATATACCGTGTTATGCAGCCATATTGGACTTTTTTATTTGATGGATTTTGAGGCCGAAATTGGTTTTATCTAGGTTTTTGGGTATTCTGATTTCAAATTTGCAATTTTTGAAACTGTAAGATAAACGGTTTGGTGGCCATCTTGGATCATTTTCGTGTAAAAGCTCCCATACTAAAGCAATGGGAAATTTAAAATGTCTTCTCGAGAACTGCTGGCACGATTTCAATTATATTTGGCAGGAAATATCCTTAGGGCAGAGATTTTCCATTTTGTTCAAACGAAGCGATCGGCCAATTTGGCCGGCGGCCATCTAGGATTTTGGCCGATTTTTAGAAGTGTCTTGAAAAATCATCTCCAAAACCGTTTAAGGGATCAATTCAGACCTCATGAAATATGATCTAGGGTAAGAGCTGACCCAAGTATGTTGACCATCAAATTTGCCATTTTCGAGATTGTCGGATGAACGGTTTAGTGGCCATCTTGGATCAGTTACTCGCTAAAATCTCCCATACTAAAGCAATGGAAAATTAAAAATGTATTCCTCTCGCGCCATCTTGGATTTTGGCCGATTTTTAGAAATGTCTTTAAAAATCTTCTCAAGAAACCGCTTGGGGGATCAATTCAAAATGCATGAAATATCATCTAGGGCAAGAGCTGCACCAAGTTTGTTCAAGGGAACTTGATTGGCCAAATGGTATCAATAGGTCAAAGCAGAACCCAAAGGCTCAAATGCTTTCCTGCATGCATCTGAAAACCCCAAATCTCAGAGAAAAACTTAGGATCTTAAAAAGTAAGCCTTACATGATCCATCATATGACATCATAATGAGCTGCGTGATGTGTAGAATGACATCATAATGAATGACGTCATGAATGACGTCGATAAGTACATCACGAATGCATATTTGAAGTCTATGTGTTGTTGTACAAATTGTTTGCTTTTACTATTTAATAAATATTCTGTTGAATATTTTGAAACCAATTTGACTGGGCGCTGTTGTTGCCATAGGCAGCAACAGCACCCAGTCAAATTAGTTACAAAATATTCAACAGCTTCCCTGTACAGTTTTTGGGAAATTGATAGCTAGGACATTCAGGGATCGATCAATCCCAACACGGTGAGGTGTGGGTGGAGCTTAGCTAGTGATGGGCGGGGCATAGCTAAAAATGTAAAGGTCCATTAACTGTAGATTCCAGCATAATCTCTAACTTTGGTGGGAGGTTGTCCTTAGGGTCAGAAGAACCCTATCGATTTTGGGGTAAAAAGGTCAGAGGTCAAGGTCACAGTGACCCAATTAATGACGTTATATTGCGTTTCCGGTTGATGGCTCAAGTCTTATTGAAGGGATCTTTACCAATCTTGGGTGGAGGTTGTCCTTGGGGGTCCGAAAACGCCTATTGATGTTGGGGTCAAACGGTCAAGGTCATAGTGACTCAATTCAAGAAATAGGCCAATGTAAGACTGATAATGTGGAATGGGGGCATAGATCAACAATCTTTGACTGTCATCCTTGTTTTGAAACATCAAGCTGATGGCTAAAAAATATCAATGCAGTATCATTCAGGATACCATGGTAACATCAATAATAATAATAATAATAATAATAATAATAATAATAATAATATATTTCAGATTATTGATCCACTTCCTCCTATTGATCACTCAGAGATCTATTACCAGTCATTCAATAAGAACTTTTACACAGAGCATCCAGACATTACAGCATTATCAGCTGATAAGGTGGATGAACTACGACGAATGCTCGGAATTAAAGTACGAATATTTACATGATAATATCATGGCTGTTATTGCCCATTGAAAGCACACAATGTCATAGATTATTTTACTGAAATATTTTTAACATCTCAAATAGTTTGAGCTTTCGTGTTATTTTGCATACAATTTTTGAGTTCGGTAACCATGGTGATCCTGAAATCCCAGAATCTTTAACACTTACGCTTTCCTGTATAGTTGTCTTCAAATTGACTTGAAATTGAGAATCTGGAATTTCAAGATCTGTTTTGTTAACTTGTCTGCCTGCTGAGTTTCTGTAGACTACACTTTCCATGGGGTTTAGCTATTAATCTGGATATGCTGAATATTTTGAAAACAATTTGACTGAAATTTGTTGGTGGCTTTGCCACCAACAACTTTCAGTCAATTTGTTTTCAAAATATTCAGCAGTTCCATAGTTATTTCCCAGTAAAATTATTGTCTGGTGGCATGCGGCAGTCAGACATTTAAGAATCTGTAAGGCTGAATGCAAACAGGTTTGGCATTTATATAAAACGACTGATAAAATTGTTAAAATATTTCCAAAAAAATATTGTAATTATCTAACCTAATCTATTAGCAGATATTGTGTAAAATCCAGAACTGTCACTAATCTTCAAACCTAATGTTAAATTTCTAATATTTGTTTTTTCTTCTCAAAAATACTTTTTCCTTCAGTATTTTCTTAGCAATGAGCTTACATGTCGATGTTTTAGGTGTCCGGTCTGGAGCCGCCAAAGCCTGTCACGAGTTTTGCTCATTTCGGTTTTGACGAGAAGTTGATCGATGTGATACGAAAACATGAGTACGAACAACCTATGCCGATACAGGCTCAGGTAACCCAGATTATTAGTCATCATGGAGGTCACGTGACCTAATCACATTGTTCAATCGGTTTAGATAATGTATGTAAGACCCTTCACATTAGACTTGATTAAATTAAATATCACGATTATTCTTAAATTGTTAATTTATATATGATTAAGAATTAAATAATCGAATAATCGTGAATAAATTCTACTGCATAAAATATTTCAAATCCAACCTTTTAAATACATCGGGCAAGAAAATTGACATTTTACTCAGTGAATGTATGTCCATTTGCAGGCCAAGAAGAGTATTTTTGAAAATGTATCACTGGAATGACTGGCTCGATAATCTAGCCAGGCAATCCTGTGATACGTTTTCAAAAATAGTCGTCTCTTGGCCTGTAAATTGATTTTTTGGACACCGTTGCAACTTTCCTCAATGATATGCTTTTGTCATGTTGTTACATGTACGTATGTCTGGGTATTTTGTACCCAAGCTGATTCATCGAGTAATCACGATTATTCTTAAATAATCGATCGTGATCAATCAAAGCAATAATCGCACAAGCCTACTTCACATGGTTTTATTGACACATGGTTTGGAAGACATGGTTTAGATGTATAGAACACACAGACTTTCCGCTGAAATAACATCTCAATAAATTGGTAAGAAAAAAAGGAATATTTCAGTTCAAAAATTTTACGTAAGTCAGTGTGTAACTAATTGGTTTCCGGGGAATAACTTGTGTTAGACAAAATGAATTTAACCTAAATTCGGATTATAACTTAATACTAGAAAGGCTAACTAATGTTAAATTTCTATTAATTTTTTTTCTTTCACAAAAATACTTCTTTTCGTCCAGTATTATCTTAGCAATGAGCTTACATGTCGGTGTTATGACTGGTTCATGTTCCGTTAATTTTCAGTAATATTTGGCAGACTTTTGGCCCTAAGGCGTGAACTTTTATTATATGCTCATAAAACATGTTTATTTGCTCCATTTTTCAGGGAGTTCCAGCAGCTTTAAGTGGGCGTGACGTAATCGGGATAGCAAAAACAGGCAGTGGTAAAACGGCAGCCTTCATCTGGCCAATGATACTGCATATTATGGATCAGGTATTTATACGCTGGTCTGATTTATTGTAACTGTTAAAACAGAATTAGTGTATCCATAAACATTTCATTGGTGAGAAAGTTGCTGTAATTTAATAATATGGGTGCAGGGTTTATGGTTGACGGGTGTGTGGTGGGTGAGGTGTGGGGGTTGGGGATGCGTATGGGTGGGGGTGAGCGGGAGAGAAGCAATGTACTCTGGAAAGATAATGACTGCCTTCAAATTTCTCACATTTCTCTCATCCATCCATCCACCCACCCACCCACCCACCCACCCACCCACCCACCCACCCACCCACCCACCCACCCATCCATCCATCCACTTACCGACTTATGCATGCATCCATCCATCCATCCATCCACCAACCCACCCCTCCATCCATCCATCCACATACGCACTCATGCATGCATCCATCCATCCATCCATCCATCCATGCATCCGTCCATCCATCCATCCACCCATCTACCCATCCACCCACCATCGATAAAATTGTAAATTCATCAGAGACATGCAATTCATACAATTTCGTGACACACTAGGCTTGTGCAGTTACGCGATTAAATCGAAAATCGCAATTATTTTTTAAATCATGAATTTAAATGATTAAGAATTAAATAATCAAATAATCGTAAATAATCTCTACCTCATAAAATATTTTTAAACCTCTTAAGTTACTCTTTACTGCGACCGGTCAGAAACATTGGCATTTTTTCAGCGAATGTATGCAGGCTAAGCGACCATTTTTGAAAATGTATCACTGGAATGACTGGCTCGAACATCGAACCAGGCATTCCAGTGATATACTTTAAAAAATAGTCTTCTCTTGGCCTACAAATGGACATTGCTCAAAGCAATAATCGCACAGGCCTATTACAGACATAATACCCATCCATACATCTTCCACTTACCCACCCACCCCTCCATCCACCCATCCAATTTTCTGATTGTAAGAACTAATACTTTTGTATATGGAGTTTTAATATATTTTTTTAATGTTTTTTTATGACTGTTTTATGCTTTGGTGTTTTCGCTATTGGTTATCAAATTGTCACCGAAAAAAATTAATTCAGTTCAGTCTCAAATCATTTTATCGGCCAGCCCTAAATAAAAAACGACCAAGCATAGGTATACATCCAGTATGTATACTGTATGGATGTACACAATGGATGGTGGAGACCTGTCACTCCAGTTTCTGCTGTCAGAATTAAACATACCACTTGTTAGATAACATTACAATTAAAATGAAATATGTCTGTAATAGGCCTGTGCGATTATTGCTTTGAGTGATCACGATCGATTATTTAAGAATAATCGTGATTACTTGATTAATCAGCCTGTTTACAAATTACCCATGCATAGAGGTAACAACAAAGACATATCAATGACGAAAGCTGCAATTGTGGTTAGCAATGTCTATTTGTAGGCCAAGAGAAGACTATTTTTGAAAGTATATCACTGGAATGCCTGGTTCGATGTTCGAGCCAGTCATTCCAGTGATACATTTTCAAAAATGGTCGCTTAGCCTGCATACATTCGCTGAAAAAATGCCAATGTTTCTGACCGGTCGCAGTAAAGAGTAACTTAAGAGGTTTAAAAATATTTTATGAGGTAGAGATTATTTATGATTATTTGATTATTTAATTCTTAATCATTTAAATTCATGATTTAAAAAATAATTGCAATTTTCGATTTAATCGCGTAACTGCGCAAGCCTAGTGTGTCACGAAATTGTATTAATTGCATGTCTCTGATGAATTTACAATTTTATCGTCTGACTGCTGAGTTTTTGCATTTGACATACTCCAAGGCTTTTTCACATCAAGAGTATACTTACCACCCTGATACTCTATGATATTTCCCAAATGTCGACCTAGCTTCAATAAGACTCAGAATTAAAGAAACCGCCACACACACACACACACACACACACACACACACACACACACACACACACACACACACACACACACACACACACACACACACACACACACACACACACACACACACACACACACACACACACACACACACACACACACACACACACACACACACACACACACACACACACACACACACACACACACACACACACACACACACACACACACACACACACACACACACACACACACACACACACACACACACACACACACACACACACACACACACACACACACACACACACACACACACACACACACACACACACACACACACACACACACACACACACACACACACACACACACACACACACACACACACACACACACACACACACACACACACACACACACACACACACACACACACACACACACACACACACACACACACACACACACACACACACACACACACACACACACACACACACACACACACACACACACACACACACACACACACACACACACACACACACACACACACACACACACACACACACACACACACACACACACACACACACACACACACACACACACACACACACACACACACACACACACACACACACACACACACACACACACACACACACACACACACACACACACACACACACACACACACACACACACACACACACACACACACACACACACACACACACACACACACACACACACACACACACACACACACACACACACACACACACACACACACACACACACACACACACACACACACACACACACACACACACACACACACACACACACACACACACACACACACACACACACACACACACACACACACACACACACACACACACACACACACACACACACACACACACACAGTTCGTGCTTTTACGTGGATATGTCTATATTAGGCTAGCTCATTTTGGGGATTCCTAAATATTAGCTAATGCATGGTGTTCTTTGTATTTTCAGACACATTTAGCTGATTTATGACATAAATATAATTTATTATCTCACCTGGCCTGAAAGGCCAAGTGAGCTTATGCCGTGGCGACCGTCCGTCATCCATCCGTCGTCTGTCGTCCATCGTCCGTCAACTTTTCCTTTAAACGACTTCTTCCCAAGAACCACTGGGCCAATTTCAATTATATCTGGCAGGAAGCATCCTTACAGCATCAGGATCCAAGTTTGTTCAAATGAATCCGATCGGCCAATTTGGCCGGCAGCCATCTTGGATTTAGGCCGATTTTAGGAAATGTCTAAAAATCTTCTCCGAAACTGCTTAGGGGATTGATGCAAATCTCGTGAAATATGATCTAGGGCAAGAGCTGAACCAAGTTTGTTCAAGGGAACTTGATTGGTCAAATGGTTCGGCAGCCATCTTGGTTGACGTAGTTGTAGCGAAAATGACTTTTTCTCCAGAACCGCTGAAGGGGTCGGGCCGAAATTTGGCAGATATGATTAGGGCCTAAAGGCCATTAGAGTGTGTTCAAGAGAAGTTGATCCGTCAAAAAACATGGCCACCGTGGGCCAATCAAACTATAGCGTGTTTGGCGGCCATATTGGTTTTTTTTATTTGATGGATTTTGAGGCCGAAATTGGTTTTGTCTGTGTTTTGCGGTATTCTGATCACAAATTTACAATTTTTGAAACTGTCGGATAAACGGTTTGGCGGCCATCTTGGATCATTTTCCCACTAAAGCAATGGGAAATTAAAAATGTTTTCTTGAGAACTGCTGGTCCGATTTCAACTATATTTCGCAGGAAGCATCCTTAGGGGCAGAGAGATTCAAGTTTGTTCAAATGAAGCCGATCGTCCAATTGGGCCGGTGGCCATCTTGGATTTTGGCCGATTTTTAGAAACGGTTAAATATCCTTTGCTCCGAAACCACTTGGGGGATTGATGCAAACCTCTTGAAATATGATTTAGGGCAAGTGCTGAGCCACGTTTGTTCAAGGGAACTTGATTGGTCAAATGGTTCGGCGGCCATCTTGGTTGACCTAGTTATAGCGAAAATTTGGCACATATGATTATGGCCTAAGGGCCATTAAACTTTGTTCAAGAGAAGTTGATCCATCAAAAAACATGGCTGCCGTGGGCCAATCAAAATATAGCATGTTTAACGGCCATATTGGATTTTTTTATTTGATGGATTATGAGGCCCAAATTGGTTTCGTATGTGTTTTGGAGTATTCTGAGCTCAGATTTGAAATTTTCGAAACTGTCGGATAAATGTTTTGCCGGCCATCTTGGATCTTTTTCCCACCAAAAGCTCCCATACTAAAGCAATGGGAAATTTAAAATGTTATCTTCTGGAGAACTACCTGGCCGATTTCAATTATATTTGGCAGGAAGCATCCTTAGAGTGTAGAGATTAAAATTTGTTCAAACGAAGCCGATCGGCCAATTGGGCCGGTGGCCATCTTGGATTTTGCCCGATTTTTAGAAACGTCTATAAAAATCTCCGAAGCCGCTTATGGGATTGATGCATACCTGATGAAATATGATTTAGGGCAAGAGCTGAACCAAGTTTGTTCAACGGAGCTTGTTTGGTCCGATGGTTTGGTGGCCATCTTGGTTGACCTAGTTGTAGCAAAAACGACTTCTCCAGAACCGCTGAAGCGATCGGGCCAAAATTTGGTAGATATGATTAGGGACTAAGGGCCATTGAAGTTTGTTCAAGGGAAGTTGATCTGTCAAAAAACCTGGAGACCATGGGCCAATCAAAACAGTATGTTTGGTGTCCATAGTTGACTTTTTTATTTGATGGATTTTGAGGCTGAAATTGGTTTTATATGTGTTTTTGGGTATTCTGATCTCAAATTTGCAATTTTCGAAACTGTCGGATAAATGGTTCGGTGGCCATCATGTTGATAAAGAGCATTCTAGTTGAAATGCCTATGGTCCAGGTGAGCGATACAGGCCCCTTGGGCCTCTTGTTATGAGTTTGCAGAGGGAATTATTACCATAAGAAGTAATCTTTCCGCATTCTCTCGCCACTACAGGGTTTGGATTCAGGATCAGGTATTCCTGCTGTTGTTCAGTAGACCACTCGTCCTTCAGGAGTTTATTATTCTGAGGTTTTAGTGTGGAGAGTAAGTTTTCAGTCATTTTATTTCTAAAAACTTTTGGAAATTTTATGACAGTGTTGTCTTGTTTATCTCTCTTGATGGTTTGCATAAATTTATTGTGTTTATAAAGTTCAACTCCTAATGAATATTTGTTCGAGTGTGGAGTCTAGCATTCGCCTCTCAAGTATTTAAGTTCAAGTTCTAATTGTCTCCCTTGTCTTCATGAAGAAGTTTTTAGGATTTGTTTACCTTTAGTCAGGTCCATAATTTCTTTCTATGGGTCTGGCTTATCTTTTTCATCTAGGGGTCTAAGTTTTCCTTAAGGAATTTATTAGCCTTGTGCAATTGGTTTTTTGGTTCATCATAAATAAAAACTAATTGTTTCCGTTTGTGTCTTTCAGAGGGTTTTGAAAATAAATGCCTTTCCTGCCACCGATTCGTGAAGGCCCACTATTTCCCTCATGACTGAACTAGGTGCGGGCCCTTGCCAAATTGCCATGCGTGTGAGTCGTGGCCGGTGGAGGTTTTTACTAATTTCATAAATCAGCAGGTAAAGGACCGGGCGGTGGATGAAAAGAGTCTTGTGGTAAGAAGAGGAAGGCATCCATGCCAGACATGGAGGCCTTCCGTCTGGAGATGATGGGAGAAATGAAGAAGACAATCACGGATCTTGTCCCGAGTTGCTTCACAGCTTACTTCCCGGTTCAAGTTCATCATTGTCTTCCTCATTTTCTCCAGGACAGAGTGTTCCCGTCTCGGAGTCTGGTTCTCTTAGGATGCCAGTTTTCGATGTAAAAGACCCAGAGATGGCTCCCGCTGGTCCGGCGTTGAGGCTTGCCTCGCCCGTGGACCTGGGAGCGAAAGCCATGGCCTCGGGCGTTCGCTTAACGAATGTTCTAGAGCAGCCTAAGGCTAAAGGTATCAGCGCCTCACCCGATATCGCTCCTGCCCAGGCAGAGTTTGATCCCTTTTCAAGCTTGGCGTTTAATCTTTATGGGCAGGAAGAAGAGGACACTGTTATAGCCTACCGATGAGCCAACGGCCATGGAAAGGGAAATCCATCCGCCCCATGCGACTACCTCTTTGGGACTAGGTTTGATGGCTTAACGGCTAGGTCGGCTAGGATCCGATTGCCATCCGTACCATATCCCTCGGCTTGCCGAGAGTTACTATGAGGACTATCACGTCATGCATGTAGCCCCCCAATGACGCCGTAGATCTGGCTCCTGGAATAGGCACAGCGCAAGCTTCCCTGGCTATCCAGGATTATCTCCAGCTCCAGTTGTTACCCACCAGTGAATGTGGTTGAGGATGATGAATGCCCTAGGCTCGTAGAGCATTCACAGGTGGCCACCGAGGAGGACTGGCTGGATGCTTGCCAATGGCTGGTGATCATCAAGCCGGAATTCCAAGTGGATCCACCGGCTTCCCAGCGGGACCAGCGCCTGTGGTTGGGAGGGAAGCCGGTGATGAGCACCATGCCATCTCCCGTACGTGGAACATATCATGGATATGTTCGCTGTGGCAGAGACATCCATTCAGCTGAATGGACGCCTTGCAAAGGCCCCTCGCGAGGTGGCACAGCACTGCTGTATCAGTTCTGATCTTTATCAGAAGTACGGAATTATCCCAAAGCCTTGCACGGATAACCGTGCGGCTTTGGGCGAAGACACGTGGCCAGGGTCCCGGTCCGACATGGGACCCTTGTGCGCTAGCGATTTGTGCAACGTAAGTTCTGCGTTGTGGGACACAGAGGGAAGTACGAGAGGAGCCATCTCGGTAGTAGCAGCATCCGTGGCCCGCCAAGCATCTCCTCTTACAGTCAAAAGAGCCATCCAGGATGGCATTAATCTGGCTCTGGATTACATGACGAGATCTGTAACCAGGAGTTTATGGGTGAGGTGCACATTTGCCCTTGACAATTTGTGCCCCTCGCAGGACCTGTACACTCGGCTTCTTTGAACGCCGATATCAGGTCCAGGGTTGTTTGGAAGTGAAGGATGCCTGCACCTCCAACAAACCATAAAGCTGGTGAACAACCAGAGGGCGCAGTGTGAACAGTTTGAAGTGCTCCGCAGGGAGCGTGTTCGAGCAGCGCCCCCTGCCTTCCACCCTCAGCAGGCTAGAGGTGGTGGTGGTGACCTTGTCAGAGGCCAACCACCTACGCAGCATCGACCACGGCAACGTCAGCGTAAGCCAGCTAAGGGGGAGTGCAGGCTCTTCCAGTGCAACCCGCCAGGCAGTCCGCATACCGAGGTTCACGTGGCACTGGCAGAGGGGCGCGGGGTTCTGGTTGTGGGAGCCGAGTGTCATGGGTCTGCACCCACAAGGGTCACACCAGTGCTGCTAGGACAGCCACTAGAGACAGGGCTGCTCTTGCACTTCTCGGGTCCACCTCAATCCTTAGGTGCACCCGTGGGAGGCTGTCTGGCCTTCCACATGCAAGAGTGGGAGCGGGTTACTCAGGACTGCTCAGTCCTGCGATGGCTTTCAGTCGGTTACCATCCTGACTGGATATTAAACCAGCCATCGCGCTTGTCTCTGGTTCTGATCTGGCCTCAAAATCCACTAGATTCAGATCAGCGGTTGTGTATAGAGGAAGAAATTCAATCCCTCATGCAAAAACATACAATTCAACTCGCACAAAATTGTCCGGGTTACTATTCAACCATGTTTCTAGTGACAAAAAACCCTGGAGGGTGGAGACCAATTCTCAACCTCAAACCTCTCAACAGGTTTAACCTCACACCAAGTTTCAAAATGGAAATCCGCAAATCTGGAGATAGTTTTGAAAACTCTTACAGATCTAGGCTGTCTGGATAATCAACTTTCAAAAATCAGAGCTGACACCATCCCAGAAGTTTGTTTACCTGGGCATGTTCTTCGATCTAGAGATAGGGTATGTTTACCAGGAGAGAGTAGAAGTACTCATCTCAGTCATACAGTCAGTGTGCCAGAGTCGTGATGTCCTGGCACGGGCCTACTTGAGAATGCTGGAGTTGATGGTTTCTTTTGAACGAGTCATTCCACAGGCAGCCTTACGCCGGTGGCCTATCCAGTTATTTTTCATTGAACAGTGAACCCAGAGTACGGGATTCCTGGACTCAAAGGTGTCAGTGTTGGAACCGCTTATTCACCACCTTCAATGGTGGATGAAAAGAGAGAATCTCCTGGCAAGGGTGAAATTGTCAGCTCCCCACCCTCAGTTAACGATGTACACAGATGCATCAATGGAGGGATGGGGAGCTTGCTTGCAAGAAGACAACGTATCAGAAGATATCAATCTGCTAGAAATGTGAGCAGTAGTCTTAGCCATGGAACACTTCCTAGAGATGGTCAAGGGCAAGATTGTTCTGATTCGATCAGACAATACAACAGTAGTGACTTACATAAACTGCCAGGGCGGAACGAAGTCGTCCAGTCTCTGTATGATGCTTTGCTGGTGCCTAGATCATGGGATTTTCCTGAAAGCAGTTCATATTCCGGGAAGGCCGAAGAATGTTTTCATACACATTCCCGCCAGCATTCCTGATTCAAAAAGTTCTCCAGAAAATCAGGCAGCAGGAATGCCAAGTGCTTCTGATTGCCCCAAACCGGCCAAGCCGATCATGGTATACGGATCTGCTGGGCCGTCTGGTCTGCAATCCTGTTCCTCTGTCTCTGATGGACGACATAATCTTCCAGGGCAAGGCCTTGCACAACAACCCGTCAATGTTCCAATTGACTGTGTGGATGTTGTCAAGGAATCAGCAGTTAAGGATGGCTTTTCTGAGCAAGCAGCCATGTTTATGGGAAGAGCCAGAATGGGGTCAACCTCCAGAGCATATATTTATAAAATCAACAGATTTGCTGAATGGTGCTCAAAATGATGTATTAACCCAATGGATGCATCTATTCAGGTAGTAGCCGATTTCCTCTGTCATCTTTATGATGCCTATAGCCTCAAGCCTAACTCTATTGCTGGCTACAAGTCAGCTTTAATGTCAGTTATCTCTTGCTTGGCTAATAGGGGAAGTGATGAAGTATGTAGTCTAAATACTTTAATCAAAGGCATGGTTAATCTAAGACCAAGGAAGCCTCCAGTGATTCCATTTTGGAGTTTATCGTTAGTACTTCAAGTGTTAGCGGATAAACCCTTTGAACCACTAAGCTCCATTGCCATGAAAATGTTGACGCTTAAAACAGTTTTTCTGATTGCTGCAGCTTCAGCCAGACGAAGAAGTGAAATACATGCTTTGTCAGCAGAGCCAGACCATTTTGTGGTTAGGGGGGAAGGCCTCCGGCTTCTACCTTGAGTTAATTTTATGGCGAAAAAACAGTCTTTAAAATATCCTGGTCAGCCTATATAGTTTTACCCGCTTTGACTAGGTTTGATCCTAATTCAAAAGCTTAAGTGTCCTGTCCATGCATTAACACGCTATAAAAAACGTACACAGGCATGGCAGACGGACCCTAGTGCTTTATGGCTATCGTACATTGAACCCCATGGGAGAGCTTCTAAAGATACCATTTCTAGGTGGATTGTGGAATGCATCCAGCATTGCCACAAAGCCGCCATGGGAAAACAAGTTGACATGGCCAAGGCTCACAGTGTCCATGGCGTAGTGACATCCACGGCTCTGTTTAACAGAGTGCCAGTGGATGACATTATGTCAGTAGCACAATGGTACTGTGAGTCTAGTTTTACAGATCATTACCTCCGTGACACGCCAAATCCGCTTGCCTTATCGATTTTGCATAAACATTAAACTGTATATATTTGTAAATATTGTTCATAAGGCTGTTGATTCACACACAGTGCAATTTAGTTGGGGAATCCCCGCTTTTCCGTACTGTACGTATCATCGCCAGCGGTGATGAAAGGAAATTACGTCAAAATAGGTTAGTCCTATATTTGGTAATGGTTATTTTTTCTCACGTTTTTTGTTACTTACTAAAATGGTGATGGTTTGTGGGTTTTTTGGTTCCATCTGAGAGTATTCTTTCGTCCGATGTCTTATAGTACTTTAGCATGAGAACATAAAGAGCGTATAGGACATTGAGGTCATTGCTTCCTCTTTTTATAAAGAGTGGGCGGGTTGGGAAGCGTATGTTAAGTGAGTACTCTCAACATCGGTCGTGTTAGCCGATGTCCAAGTCATTTCCTGATTGTGTTTACATACGTAATTTCAGATGTTGTTTGTGCTCCAAAAGCAAAAGAGCTTGCTCTTCCAGGGATGAGCCAGTCTTCTGACCTTCGCTTCCCTCCCTCCGACTTCACTTACAAATTCTGGCTATATCATAGTCTCAAGGTGGTAAGTATACTCTTGATGTGAAATAAATGAAATCACGGATTTGTTTTTTCACGAGAGAGTTGATACTTACGACCCTGATACGATCCTGGCCTCTCCGCCCCACAGAGGCTTGGTCTATCGGTGTTTTATGTTGCAATTTGTCAGCGAATAATTTGGAATAGAAAGAGACAGCCCCGCAAATGCACGAGTTTGGGCCGCACCTCCTCTAGACTGTCACTTGAGTAACCTGCCCAGTGGGGGCGGTTTCTTTTTAATTCTGAGTCTTATTGAATCTAGGTTGATATTTGGGAAATATCATAGAGCATCAGGGTGGTAAGTATCAACTCTCGTGTAAAAAGAAATCCGTGATTTCGTTTAATATCTCTGAACCTGCTAAATATTTTGAGAACAATCTGACTGATTGTTGTTGGTCGTGATATTTTAGCATGTCAGGATATTAAGCTCATTGAAACCATTGTTCGGTGGTTTGTAGTATCGAGGTAATTAAGGTGCATTCTGTTGAATATTTTGAAACTAATGGTCAACAATATCTCTCAGTCAACTGAATTTCAAAATATTCAACAGGTTACCTGTATAATTATCTGGAAATTTAGCTTCTTAGAATTTAGGGTTCAGAAATAAAGTTGGTTAAAACATGCATGCAAAGCTTAGCTAGAAATAGATGTGTCATCCAAATGTAGCTAGAAATAGACGCATCATCCAAATGTAGCTAGAAATAGGTGTGGTGTACAAATGTAGCTAGAAATAGGTGTGGTGTACAAATGTAGCTAGAAATAGACGTGTCATCCAAATGTAGCTAGAAATAGACATGTCATCCAAGTGTAGCTAGAAATAGGTGTGGTGTACAAATGTAGCTAGAAATAGGTGTGGTGTACAAATGTAGCTAGAAATAGACGTGTCATCCAAATGTAGCTAGAAATAGACATGTCATCCAAGTGTAGCTAGAAATAGGTGTGGTGTACAAATGTAGCTAGAAATAGGTGTGGTGTACAAATGTAGCTAGAAATAGACGTGTCATCCAAATGTAGCTAGAAATAGACTTGTCATCCAAGTGTAGCTAGAAATAGGTGTGGTGTACAAATGTAACTAGAAATAGACGTGTCATCCAAATGTAGCTAGAAATAGACTTGTCATCCAAGTGTAGCTAGAAATAGGTGTGGTGTACAAATGTAGCTAGAAATAGACGTGTCATCCAAATGTAGCTAGAAATAGGCATGTCATCCAAATGTAGCTAGAAATAGGCGTGGCATACAAATGTAGCTAGAAATAGACGTGGCGTACAAATATAACCAGAAATAGACGTGTCATCCAAATGTAGCTAGAAATAGGCATTGCATACAAATGTATCTAGAAATAGGCATTGCATACAAATGTATCTAGAAATAGGCATTGCATACAAATGTATCTAGAAATAGGCATTGCATACAAATGTAGCTAGAAATAGGCATTGCATACAAATGTATCTAGAAATAGGCATTGCATACAAATGTATCTAGAAATAGGCATTGCATACAAATGTATCTAGAAATAGGCATGGCATACAAATGTATCTAGAAATAGGCATGGCATAGAAATGTATCTAGAAATAGGCATTGCATACAAATGTATCTAGAAATAGGCGTGGCATACAAATGTATCTAGAAATAGGCATTGCATATAAATGTCTCTAGAAATAGGCGTGGCATACAAATGTATCTAGAAATAGGCATTGCATATAAATGTCTCTAGAAATAGGCATACAAATGTAGTTAGAAATTATTATAGAGGATCTGGAGAGGTTACCTTTGATAGCACTATTATCAACCTCGTCAAAAATGATCACATTGCACATGCTTTAGCGAGTGAAATGTGATAATTTTCGACGAGGCTGATAATGGTGATATGAAATGCGACCGAGTTTGAGATTATTTATCATATAAACTAATATTTTGACAAATTTTCAAATAAAGTCTATCGCTACTCGTTTTCGTTGTTGTGACTAAAGGTGACCACACATTATGCTGACGCGACGGTGACACAACACGATTAGAAAATCGCTCAGATGTGCGGCAGAAACCGACGGCGACATGACACGCAAGCTACTGATCGCCTCTGATCGGCGGTCGTCGCTCGATAGTGAACATGCTTTCAAATATTTCTGTCGCTTCAGAATCGCCAATGCACGATGATAGTATTGACCAATGGCTGGGGCCGCTTTTGTCACGGTCTGTTGGATACATAATGTACGCAAAATAAATTTGTATTATTATTAAGTCGGTAACCAAGCCAGCCATTCCAGTGGTAAAATGTTAAAACATCGCCTTTTCTCGGCCTACAAATAAATGCGCCTTTTCGCGATTAGTATTTAAATGTTTCGTAATGAATACACTTACACCTATCCACGTGATATTACACATGGGATGGTGTTAAAAATTGAAATATTTGCTTTTTGTCGGTTAAGTGTGCTCTCGATAACGACGCGATAGCGACACGATGAGACTGGTAAGCGATAGGTAGCGATAGCTGACGCCTGGTGTCGCCGTCGCATCGGCATAATGTGCGGTCACATTCAGAGTTGTTGCTAAGAGTTGCTAAGAGTTATGACCAACGAGCCACAAAAAAATAATGACACGAAATATCGTTATTTCGGACATGAAATTACTTTTAAGCCAACTTTTAACATTTCTGACTCTATCATGAAAAATTACAAGCATTTCATAACTAGGTACTATAATTTAAAATCAACAACATAACATATCCTTCATGTTTACAGGTATGCCGTCATCCTCTCTGGCAGGTATTAGCAGCGTCACGGATCAGCGCGGATTATTACATGTTATTTAAACATTTTTTACTCTGTCGTTGAATATTACATATTCATGTTCATATCGAGAAATATTAAAGTGCTGAAATCTTTGTTTATATGATAAATGACAAATATTCATTTTCTACTGTCCACTTAAATACAATCTGCAATGTATAGTCAGGAACCAAATCTGAAATTGGTGATCAATTCACCTTTCCAGAGTACCCACCCATCATATGACGTCATAATGAACTGCGTGATGTATACAATGACATCACAATGAATGACGTCGATAAGTACGTCACGAACGCATATTTGAAGATGGTCTATGCGTTGTTGTACAAATTGTTTGCTTTTACTATTTAATAAATTTCTGTTGAATATTTTGAAACTAATTTGACTGGGCGCTGTTGCTGCAATATTCAACAGCTTCCCTGTATAGTTTTCAGGAAATTGATAGCTAGGGCATTCGGGGATCGATCAATCCCAACACGGCGAGGTGTGGGTTGAGCTTAGCTAGGGATGGGCGGGGCATAGCTAAAAATGGAAAGATCCATTCATGTTTATCTCAGGAAATAGTAGGCTTGCATGATCATTCAGTGTTCGTAATCGCTATTATTTTGAAAATATTTTCACTTATATCGCACAGGTCATTTGTGGTCTAGGGTGGGGGAACTTGAACACTTTTACACTAACATCCCAAATAGAGAGGGCCTACGTGCAGTCTGCAAATTCCTATGCCAACATGGCTTAGAGGGTCCCTTGACCATCAGAGGGCTCCTTTGTCTGCTCAGGTTAGTCTTGGAAAAGAACAATTTCCTATTTAACGAGAAACATTATCTCCAAATTGGCGGGACTGCCATGGGTAGCAAAGCAGCTTGCACATACGCTTGCATCTTCATGGCCGACCTGGAGGAGAGACTACTCGCTCAAGCACCATCCAACCCCTGCCTCTACCTGAGATACATTGACGACATATTCATGACCTGGGAGCAGGGCAGAGAAAAACTAGAAGAATTCTTATCCTTCTTCAACTCAGCCCACCCCTCCATAAAATTCACTTGGGACATATCAGAAACCAACGTCACCTTCTTAGACACCAGGGTATCTAGGAAAGACCATGAAATCATACAATTTGATCTCTACACCAAACCCACAGACACCCATGGCTATCTCCATTACACCTCTGCCCACCCACAATCCTGCAAAAACGCCAGCCCATATGGCCAAATGCTGAGACTACGCAGAATCTGCAGCTCCCTCACCAAGTTCTTGCACCATAGCACACTCCTAATCCAACACTATATGGAACGAGGATATCCTAGAAACCTCCTACTGGATTCACAAAATAAAGCCGCCCAAAAAACCAGACACTCCCTTTTAGAACCAAAAGATGATTCCAAAAAAAAAAACCCCACAACTGCTGCATCCTCGTCTCGGATTTTAACCCGACTTCCATCTATACCAAAAAGGTGATTAGGCAAGACTGGCCGGTCCTCACTAGCAGCCCCAAAGGCAGAGAAATCTGCACCACAAAACCCATTTTCGGACACAGAAGAAACCCCACTATTAAGGACCAGGCCGTCAGAGCACTCCTCGCCCCAACCCTCCCACCCACCCTCCCTCAGATACACGCAAACCCGCTCATCGCCTGCCCCACCTTGAACTGCAGGATCTGCCGTAAAATGGATAAAAACAGGAGATTCCACAGCACTCATACAGGAGAAACGTACTCCGCCAGAATCATTGGAAACTGCAAAACCAGGAATCTCATTTATCTCCTTACGTGCACACTATGCCACAAACAGTATGTAGGGGAGACCAAAAGAGAATTCAAAATCCGAATACAAGAACACTTTAGAGATATTGGACATAAAAAGGACACACCAGTGGCCAAACATTTTAACCTCGCCAACCATGCACGAATAAACGTCTCCTACAGAGTTATCCAGGTCCTGAGAGGAGACCCCGACTGATTCTAACACATCCGTTAGAAGAAGGAAAGAGGCATATTGGATACATCAACTCCACACCATGGACCCCATAGGCATTAACCATATTGGATAAGACCACCGCCCCCCCCCCCAAAAAAAACCCCTCCCCCACTCACGTTTTTTAATGGAACTTGAACACAGTTTTATTCAACACAAATAACTATGTAACAGGGAATATTTCAACTAGTTCGCGCTAGTATTGTTAATATCTGAAAAAACCTACCAGCCTTACTTTGAACGAGAACTGCTAACGTTATAACGGTAAAAGAAGAAAATTGACATAGCTGACCAGACCACTAAAATGCCTTCGGTGTAATTGCCAGATAGTAAGACGCATTCAGAAATCATGGTTAATATGCTTTCATAAACAATTAGAGTACTATTTCTGAACATATTATCGATACAATCTGGCAAAACCCAACAGCCCAAAACGGAATCAAATGTGTGACAGAATTTGCTTGAATGGTCGAGAATTAAAATGCGATAGATTGCTTCTTATGTTCACGAGTCAAAACTGTTTTGTGATTGGAGGCGCATGTCGCTAACTGGAGTTTGAGACAGGGTTAGATCACATTGATTTATAGCCATTTATTATTATCAAACGGGTACCCATTGTTCGAATCCGATTTAAAGTACAATACTTGGTTACCATCAAGAATGATAAATATATAGCAATTTCCGAGTTCTGAGTTCAGGATAATTTTATCTCACTCTAAATTTGTTGGTATTTCTTAATTTGATTTAACCGTATCAAATTCCTAATAGCACATGATTTATATTTTTTCACGACGACTTTATGTCAAATTTAGGATGAATTTTGATGTAATAAACAATCTATTAAACGATACGCAATATTTAGGCAGTCTCGGTTAATAATTTGACTTCCGTGATGATTTTCTTTTAGGTGTACTTTAAACATAGCCATAATGAGGCAAGAATTTGTCCCAGGAAATGGTTCAATTGTTGTGGTATTTTCTATCAGTTTTAACCATTTTAGAGAATGGATTTCTCAGAGATGTTGGTTTGGAAATTGAACACCTTGTCCTAATAGAAGTATAGGCTACTAATAAGCGATGTACGCTACTTTACATTTTGAAAAACAACTATCTTGGGAATGGCAAATCTTCGATTATTTAGTTTTGTGATTGTCCATGATCATATTTTAAAGAATAATCGTGATTAATCAAATAATCGAATAATTGTGCAAACCTAGGAAATGGTGATGGTGTAATAATTGGTAAATATTGTTTAAAATTTGAGAGATCTTGAGTGTATTTTGTATTTTCAGAAAGAATTAGAGCCGGGTGATGGTCCTGTAGGTTTGATACTTGCACCGACTCGGGAATTGTCTCAGCAGGTAACCATTCATATTACGCGCACAGCATAGACATGATAGACAGTACACGCGCCTAGGGCTGTGTGGTTTTGCTAAAAACAATAACAGCGACGGCATTGACCATGAAATCGGTTTAACTGGATATCCTGTTTGTGTGATGGATAAATATTTACATACTTTTAACATAGTTTTGATGATAGAATGGTTCGCAGATTTACATAGTAGCACTCTTTGAAAGCACTTAATGGCTCTGTAATGGTCAAGTCGGCCAAAACCAGTCACTGCAGTGGTCTTGAAGAAAGTCTATTTGCAGGACAAGTATAGAGCATTTTTGAAATTTTGACGCTGAAATGACTGGCTCGATTATCGAGCCAGTCATTCCAGTGGTAAATTTTAAAGAATGCTCCTCTTGTTTCTGCAAACATGTCAAATGGACATAATTTATATTTGCCTCATAAATTTGTATGATTAAATGATTAACCCTGAAAGGTCAAATTTGGTTAAAGAAATTTAAATATCTGCCAATTAAATGTCCATTTACAGGCCAAGAGAATACTATTTTTGAATATTTTTCACTGGAATGACTGGCTCGGTTATCGAGCCAGTCATTCCAGTGGTAAATTTTCAAAAATTGTATTCTCTTACCCTGTAAATGAACATTCCGCAAGACCATAACAGAGGCAAATTTTGGCCGCCAAGACCATTAAAGGGTTAAACTGCTTGGATTCAGAATTAGTTTTTCAAGCCCATTAATCCTTTAACCCTTACAGACCAGAAATGATGTAAGGAATATCCTGTTGAATAATTTGAAATTAATTTGACTGCGAGATGTTGTTTGATATGCCAGATGAATTTGTTTCCTGTACAGTTGTCTTAAAGTTGAGACACTTGAATTTCAGTGGTTACGGGTACTTGCTTTGAGAAAATTGACTTAAAAATGCTTAAATTTAGCAAAAATCATTGAAAACAAAAATTAGATTTTTGCGAAACTTTTATTCACTGTACATTAGATGTCATAATGACCCCAACTTTTAACTGTCAAGATTTGTCAAGAAAATTATAATGTTTGCTTAGTTACTGTCCATTTGCAAACCAAGAGAAGGTTATTTTTGAAGATTTAACACTTGAATAACTGCCTCAGCCAGTAAAACCAGGAGCAAACTTTCAAAAATACTGTTCAAGAGACCTCTATATGGATATTTCTCAAAATCATGGCAAAGGCCATTAACCCTTTAACACTTATATCATCCAACAAAGATTTCTGAAGTGGTCTTGAGAAATGCCCATTTGTCAGACCAAGTGAAGACTATTTTTGAAAATTTATCACTTGAATGACTGGCTCAATAACCGAGCCAGTCATTGGTAAATTTTCCAAAATAGTCTTTTCTATGAGAGAATTGAAATTTTCTTGAACAAATTCAACGGTTAAAGGCCATTAAAGGGTTAAATGTTAGGAACTACGCCCAAACTTTCCACTGTTGATGCTTAAAGGTCATTAGCCAGTCAAATCCAGCCTCAGCATGGCTCTTATCTCTTTAATGGTCAAATTTGGATGAGAAAAATTTAATTATCTACCGATCAAATGTCCATTTACAGGCCAAGGGAATACAATCTTTGAAAATTTATCACTATCGAGGCAGTCATTCCAGTTTTAAATTTTCAAAAATTGTATTATCTTGGCCTGTAAATGGACATTCCACAAGACCACAACAGAGGCCGGTTTTGGCCTGCATGACCATTAAAGGGTTAGGGAATGGTGATTTTTATGCCAAGAGAATACTATGTTTAGCTCACCTTCAGGCGGGTCAAGTGAGCTTATGCCATGGTGGCTGTCCGTCGTCCATCCCTCATCCATCCGTCAAATTACATCTCCTCATTTATGATTTAGCCACTTTCAACCAGATCTGGCTGGAAGGATCCTATGGTGGTAGCCTGCGGAACTTCTATTAAGAATTTTGATTTGTCAATATTTCTGGTGGCTATCTTGGATTTTCCGAAAATTTTCTGGAAATCATTTGAAACGCTACTCCAATATAACTTCAACAAAACTTGGGTGGATTTATTCTAAGCTGGTAGTCTTCAACGCTTCTAATGCGAATTCTGATTGGTCAATATTGCTGGTGGGCATCTTGGATTTTCTGAAAATTTCGGGAAATCACTTAAAAGCCCACTTAAAAGCCTACTCCTCATTAACCACTTGGCCGATTTCAATCAAACTTGTTTGGAACATCCCTAGAGTGGTATGCGTAAGAACTTTTATACAGAATTATGATTGATCAATTTTTTATCTCGCATTTTCACGAAGTTGAAAAAAGAGATTTTGGGAGAGGGTGGAAAAATGTTGGCATCGCCGTTGGCGTCCGCTCTGGTTAAGGATTTTTAAAATGACGTTTGCACGCCTAAGGGTTCATCCGATTTTTTTTTTTAATTCGCAAATGTGTTGTATATGATGCTTAGGACTAATTTACATCAAAACTATATTTTGTTCAAGTTTTAACTTTGACTAATTTTTGTGTCCAGCGTAATTTTAATCCTATGGTTAAGGTTTTTTAAAATGACATTTGTAGTTTTGCATCCACTTCTTTCAAAATGTTTCAAATTCGTGAGGTGTCATCTGATTTTTAAAAAAAACTTCACAATTGTGTTCTATAATGATGTTTAGGACTAGTTTACATCAAAAGTTTTAACTTTGAATAATTTTTGTGTCCAGCTTAACGTTAATCCTATGGTTAAGGGTTTCTGCATTGCACCCACAAGGGGGTCATCAGATTTTTAAAAAACCTTCACAGATGTGTTCTATACCATGCTTAATGCTTAGGACATGTCCATATGAAAAAGAAATTGAATTTAAAATTTAAAAAAAAGATTTTTTTTCTTTGAACTTTAATTATTTTAGGCCTTATACTCATAATTTCTTGGTTACACTTTTTAAAAATGACATTTGCACCCACAAGAGGTCATCCGATTTGAATAAAACTTCACAGATGTTTTCTATACGATGCTTAGGACTTGTCCAGATAAAAAATATATTAATTTTCAAAATCTGTCAATATTTTTTCAGCATTTGAACATTGATAATAATTTTATGGCTGATTTGCATTCAGGTTATATGTAATAAGCTGTGGTTAAGGATTTTTCAAATGACAATTTAATCAGCAAGGACTTATGTTTGAAACTTGAAAGCTTTGGAATGATTGCACATATGGACAGGGATGTGCATGACACTTGGAATTTTGGCATGACCCCAGGGGAAGGGCCCTGGGGGTGGAAAATGTGGGGTCAAAAATTTAATATTTCCAAAGGTTGTCATGTTGCATATCATTTTCAAGCCAATGATATGTAGTCTACAGTACAAGGAATTATTTCGATCTTGGGTCAAACTGAGGGTAGGGGGGTGGGGTCAAAAGGTCGAAAGTGGGCTCCGATCGATTGTACTGCTCCTAGACCATTTCAGATAGAAACTTGAAACTTTTGGGATGATTGCACATATGACCAGGGATATGCATGACACTTGGAATTTTGGTGTGACCCCAAGGGTATGGACCTGGGGCTGGGAAATGTGGGGTAAAAAATAAAAAATTTCCAAATCTTGTCATGTCGCATATCATTTTCAAGCCAATGATAAGTAGTCTACAGTATAAGGAATTATTTTGATCTTGGGTCAAACTGAGGGTAGGGGGGGGACAGGGTCAAAAGGTCAAAAGTGGGCACCAATCGATTGTAATGCAACTCCTTCTAGACCATTTCAGATAGAAATGTGAAACTTTGGGAATGATTGCACATATGGCCAGGGATGTGCATGACACTTGGAATTTTGGTATAACCCCAGGGGTGGGAAATGTGGGGTAAAAAATAAAAAATTTCCAAATCTTATCATGTCGCATATCATTTTCAAGCCAATGATAAGTAGTCTACAGTACAAGGAATTATTTTGATCATGGGTCAAACTGAGGGTATGGGGGCAGGGTCAAAAGGTCAAAAGTGGGCACCAATCGATTGTAATGTAACTCCTCGTAGACCATTTCAGTTAGAAACTTGAAACTTTCGGTATGATTACACATATGGACAGGGATGTGCCTGGCACTTTTGAAATTTTGTTATGAGACCCCGCCCCCCCCCCCCAGGGGGTGGGTGGGGACTGTTGGTAAAAAAATTAAATTTATCAAAAGGTGGTCATGTCACATATCATCTTCAAGCCAATGATGAGTAGACTACAGTACAAGGAATTATTTTAATCTTGGGTCAAACTGATGGTAGGGGTCGGGGTCAAAAGTGGGCACATGGCCGCCATGAAATTTTTTTTTTCAAAATTGCGAGCAGGCACACCTTTTGAAGTCAAAATACCAATTTTTCGACCAGGTGCACCTTTTGGGGCTAAAATATCCCCAAAAACTTTTTGCCAGAAATTAACTCAAAATGACAAATGGAGAAAAAAAGTGTTTTCAAAGTGTTTTTTTTAATGCCCACCAAAATGACTTTTGCTCTGATCGACTTGAAATTTGGTGATCTTACGGGTCATATAGCGACTTGTCTTCATCTCAATTTTGAAGAGGATTTGAATTGCAACCACACCTAGAATTTTTGCTACATAAGCACTGGGCAGACTGGGTCCTGTGGCAGCCGGATCCTGCGGCACCTTAAAAATGCGAGATATTTGGTATCTTCTGATACCTCTTGTTTTGGCAGTAATCTTCAATTTTCCGAAAAATGTTGGGAAATCATTTAAAATGCTACTCCTCATTACCTACTTCAGCAATTTCAACCAGATTTGACTGGAAGGATACAAGGATGGTAGGTTTCAGAAGTTGTATACAGTCAATTTTTCTGGTGCCCATCTTGGATTTTCTGAGCATTTCGGGAAATCAGTTAAAACGCTACTCCTCATTAACCGCTTGAATGATTTCAAGCAAACTCGGCTGGAAGGTCCCTAGAGTGGTGTGCTTCAGAGATTTATAGAGAATTTTAATTGGTCAATTTGTTTGGTGGCCATCTTGAATTTCCCCCAAAAATGGCTGGAAAACGGTTAAAAAGCGCCACTCATTAACCGCATATTCCAGTGGGCATCTTGTTATCCAAAATGACATCTCTGGAACTGCTGTTGAGATCAGGCTGAAACTCATTAGATATAATTTCATCAATAACTAAAGGTATTTGAGTTTGTTCAAGAGAACATGATCCTTGGTAAAACATGGTTGTCAGTGGACCAATCAAAATTTTTGGGTTTGATGGCCATATTGGATTTTTCTATTTGCGGAATGGAACCTAAGGGGTTCAATCTGATTAGGTTGTCAGTGTTCATCATTAATTTCCCATTAAGTATTGATTGTACTGAATTCCCGATTTTTGTATTTTATGTCTTGTTACTGCTGAATTTAAAATACTTATCATGTCGGTTCAAATGTTATGGTCTGGTTGATCATTAAGGACTCTTGTTTGAAAATGTATCACTGGAATGCCTGTGTCGGTAACCGAGCCAGTCATTCCATTGATGAATTTTCAAAAACAGTCATCTCTTGGCCTGCAAATGGACATTCATTAAGCAGAAAACTATATTCCCTTCAGGATCCGATATATCAGTCAAGTATGTGACGTCATAATCAATTACATCATATCCATATGTAAGCTGACATCACAATCAAAATCTGTATTGAATGATGTAACTAGGTCCGTCATGAACATCGAATAGTCTGTCAGTCGTACGAATTGTATGTTTTGTATTCTGTTGAATATTTTAAAACTAATTTGACTAGGCGCTGTTGAGGGCCCAGTCAAATGAGGTTTTAAATATTCAAAAAGTTAGCTGTATAGTTACATGTACATGTAGCATTAAATTGAGATGTTGGGAATTCAAAATTGATAGTATATAAATCGATCCACATAAAGTATGGGTGGAGCTTAGCTAGATATGGGCGGAGCTTAGCTAGGATCCATCTAATTGTATCTATGAAAGTGTTACATGAGTATTAACCCTGACACATACTTGCAAGCCACCAGACAATAATTTCAATGAGCCAAAACTCAATACTCGCTAAATATTTTGAAAAACATTTGACTTTCAGTCAAATGGTTTTCAAAATATTAAAGAGGTCCAGCGATATAAACCCCGGAACATGTCGTCAGCAAATACTCAGCAGTAAGACGGTTAAGTTGTTATGTATCTGAGTAGATATATATATTCTCCGTTTTATTGTTTAGATTTACCAGGAAGCTAAGAAGTATGCCAAGGTGTATAACATTAATATTGTCTGTGCTTATGGCGGAGGAAGCATGTGGGAGCAGGCTAAAGCATGTCAGGCCGGAGCTGAAATCATCATCGCCACACCGGTAATAGCAGAATAGATCTGTTGAACGTATCATACATGTACATGGACCTAGAGGATCGCAAGCGAGTTGCGATTTCATATCAGATTTATCATACAAGTTTAGTAAGATTTGAGCTAGAACTAGATTCAACTTTGTTTTGTTTGTTTTTTTGTTTGCTTGTTTGGAATGGAAGTAGGTAGAACCACGAATTTTGGCACATAAGCATATTGTGCTTAGCTAGGGAGAGTTTGAGTGTCGGGTTAAATGGACACAGGGTCAATGCCTAAGGGCTTTCTGAAATTATTTTTGGCCATAACCCAGGACTGCAAGGATGTGAAATCTCAAAATTTGACATCCATTCCTATTGTGGTGGGTTAGATGTAGTTTACCCCTTTAACACTCATATCAGCCAAAAACGGCTTCTGCAGTAGTCTTGAGAAATGTTCATTTGCAGACCAAGAGAAGACTATTTTTTTGAAAATTTACCACGGAGATGATTGGCTCGATAACCGAGCTAAGTCATTCCAGTGGTAAATTTTCAAGAAATAGCCTTCTCCTGGCCTGCAAAAGGACATTCTATATGAGAAATTTGAAATTGTTCACATCAAGAGTATACTTACCACTCTGATACTCTATGATATTTCCCAAATATCGACCTAGCTTCGATAAGACTCAGAATTAAAAAGAAACACCCCCCCCACCCCACTGGGCAGGTTACTCAACTGACAGTCCAGCGGATGTGCGGCCCAAACTCTCGCTTCTGAAATTATTGACCTGCCGTTGCAACACACTTTCATAGTTTGCTTTTGATCTTTTTGAAGCTTTAAGTTGTTCTGCAACTTGATGTTGACTTGTTCTAGTATGTCTGACACTGCCAAGTCACCGGAGGATGCTCCCGGTCCTAGCCATCAGGTGTACTTTTATAAATTTATTGATAAAAAATTTGCGTGTTGATTCAGATGGTATATCCAGGATTCGCGCTAACACGTTGAAGATTTTCTGTCTTCGGGGTTCTTACGATTCCCACTCTCTGCAACAAGATTATGATGTATGGTTGCTGCGACAACCTCTTAATGCAGACACAGTGGAAGATGACTATTTGACTCGCCTCGTCTGATGGTTGACGATATTTGATATTAATAGTCGGGCCTGTTGGTTATCAGAAGATTCAGCTTCGGAGCAGTGTTTCTCTGCTCTTCAGAGTTCCTATTCAATCACAACCCAAACTCGTATCTTGACTAAGCAAGACGATAATTTTATTTGGCTAACTAACTGTACACTTATTACACTAAAGCGATTATTTGCAATGATGAGACTTGATTCAATAATTACTACTACTTTATGTATTACTAGCTTTTACTGCTAGTGTCACTATTCTACTCACGATATTCTATCAGCACAATGCTCTACACGACGGACTACTCCTAGACTACTGCTAGTATGCTTATCCTAACTTACGTAGCAACACTGTGCTCACGGAATCACAGATGGTGAAAGATTAATTTTACAATGGCAAAAGTGCCTTATTTATACACCTCAGTGTATTCGAAGTTCTATAGATATCACGATATATAGTTATATACATATCATAATATCTATTCTTTTGTTTCCATGATTCTTCTAGGTAGGCTATAAGCACAGCTTGATTGGTCTGGATAATCAGTCCGCCAATCAACGTCTGCTTATTCCATCCTAGAAGCTTCTATTCATTCCTGTTGGTCGACCTGACCAATCCATGATCGTCTAAACTCTCGATTTAACTTTGAACAAAGTTCTTCCTGTTTCTCTGCCACAGAGTTTGATCGATGCTCATTGATTATGACGTCATCCTGACTAATCAAACTCTGGGATTCTCTTCTGTGGAGATACTACTAAACAGGGTCAAAGCGGTGTTGGCTGGTTCTGATTTGATGTGATCTGTCAGCTAACTAACAACATTATGGAATGTGTTGTTGTAGCATGCCTTTCTTTGATTGACATATAGTTGATATACAAATTTTGATCGTGTTATTAATTCCTACAGGACACTACATTGTCTCTGTCCTGTCCATTGCCTATCATGAATAAGCCTGTAGGATACGAACTTTAATAAGCACATGAGCTGTATGATCTCATTGCCAGCTGGTGTTGTTGTACTCTCTTAAGGGAGTCGGAATGCCGACCGTCATCAACTATATTCAGTCTGTCATGTACGATTCCATCGATTCTTATCACTCGATTATTTTCTAAACTACTGGCCGAAACAACTGCTGAATACTATAAAAGGGTGTGCTGATCCCACAGCAACAACTTTTATCTTCAACTATTGACAGATACCACCAATTCAGAACCGTCGGTCCTATTTCATTTAATTCTACATTGATGAATAAACTGTCCTCAGTTTCGATTCAGTTTCGATACGGTTTCGTCGAAACTGTATCAGCAGCACTGGTTAAAGTCAACCAGTACAGCGGCATAATACCTACTAAATAATAATATGATAACTCAGTTCATTAGCTCACCTGGTATTTTCAAAGATGAATTTCATTTAGGACTTACTCGTAAATATAAGATATCCGCCGGCGTCATGACTTCCCACATGACAATCCCATATCTACAACGTGGATACATCTATATTAGGCTAGCTTTTTTGGGGGGAGGCCTATATATTAGCTAACGCATGTTGTGCTTTGTATTTTCAGACACATTTAGCTGATTTCTGACATGTATCCTTCATCTGAACAATTATTTATACTTGGTTTTCTGGTTCCAAATAATTTATTATGAGTTTGCAGAGGGAATTATTACCATAAGAAGTAATTTTTCTGCATTCTCCCCCCACCACAGGGTTTGGATTCAGGATCATGTATTCCTGTTGTTGTTCAGCAGACATCACTCGTTCTTCAGGAGTTATCTTCTGAGGTTAAGTATGGAGAGTAAATTTTCAGTAATTTTATTTCTAAAAATGTTTTTGGAAATTTTATGTCTGAGTGTTGTGTTATTTATCTCTCTTGATGGTTTGCGTGGGTTCATTGTGTTTATATTTTTCAACTACTAATGAATTTTTGTTTTGAGTGTAGAGTCTAGCATTCGCCTCTCAAGTATTTAAGTTAAAATTCTAATTTTCTCCCTTGTCTTCATGACAGAAGAATAAGAAGTTTTTTAGGATTTGTTTACCTTTAGTCAGGTCCATATTTTTTTTTATGGGCCTAGCTTATCATTTTTATCCAGGGGTCCTAAGTTTTCCTTAAGGAATTTATTAGCGTTCTGCAATTGGTTCTTTGGTTCGTCATACCTAAAAACTAATTGTTTCCGTTTGTATCTTTTCAGAGGGTTATTGAAAACAAATGCCCTTCCTGCCACCGTTTCGTGAAGGCCCGCTTTTTCCCTCATGACTGCACTAGGTGCAGTACATGCGGGCCGTGCTAAATTGCCATGTGTGTGAGTCGTGGCCAGTGGAGGTATTTACTGATTTTATAAATCAGCAGGTAATGGGCGGTAGATGGAAAAAGGCGACTTGACAAAGCGTCTATGGCAAGAAGGGGAAGGCATCCATGCCAGACATGGAGGCCTTCCCCATCTGGAAATGATGGGAGAAATGATCATGGATCTTGTCCCGGAGTTGCTTCACAGCTTGCTTCCCAGTTTAAGTTTGTCAGTTCAAAGACAGAGTGTTCCCGTCTCTGGGTCTGGTTCTCTTAGGAAGCCAGTTTTCGTGGTAGACCCAGAGACGGCTCCCGCTGGTCCGGCGCTGAGGCTTGCCTCACCCGTGGACCCGGGAGCGAAAGCCATGGCCTCGGTCATTCGCTTATCGAACGTTCTAGGGCAGCCTAAGGCTAACTGTATCAGGGCCTCACGCGGTACCCCTCTTGCCCAGGCCGAGTGATATCTTTTCAAGCTTGGCATCTAATCTTTCTGGGCAGGAAGAAGAGGACACTGTTATGACCTACCGGTGAGCCGATGGCCACAGAGATGGAAATACATCTCCCCCCCCCCCCCAGGGGGTGCATGGGTGGCCTTTTCCAGGGAACTACTTCTTCGGGAGGAGGTTTCATGGCTCAACGGCTAGGCCGGCTTGGAGCCGATGGCCGTCCATATTGTATCCCTCGGCTTACCAAGCGTTACCGTGAATAAGGCCCGGACTATGACGTCATGCATGTAGCCCCCCCCCCCCCCCATGATGCCATAGATCCGGTCCTGGAATAGCCTTGCGGGTCGGTATGACGTCCCTGGCTATCCAGGGGTATTTCCAGCTCCAGCTGCTACTCCACCAGTGAATGTGATTTAGGACGACGACGGCCCAGGCTCGTCGAACATTCACTGGTGGCCACCGAGGACTAACTGCATGCTTGCCAATGGCTGCTGAATATCAAGCCGGAATTCCAGGTGGATCCATCGGCTTCCTAGCGGGACCAGCGCCCGTGGCTGGGAGGTAAGCTGGTGACGAGCGCGATGCCATCTCTCCCATATGCGGAACATATCATGGATATGTTCTCAGCAAGACGCCTTGCCTCCTCGGGTCTTCACTTGAGTGGTCCAAGCTATGACATCATACCTCCGCAGGAGAAACAAAGTAGTCCACACGTACATAGGCGACTGGCTGTTGAAAGTACACAATCAAGAAAGTCTATCAGCAAATCTGGAGATAGTTTTGAAAACTCTTACAGATCTAGGCTGGATAATAAACTTTAAAAAATCGGAGCTGACACCATCCCAGAAGTTTGTTTACCTGGACATGTTCTTCTATCTAGAGACAGGGTATGTTTACCCTTCTCAGGGGAGAGTAGTAATACTCATCTCAGTCATACAGTCAGTTTGTAACAGTCGTTATATCCTGGCATGGGTCTACTTGAGAATGCTGGGGTTGATGGTTTCTCTTAAACCAGTCATTCCACAGGCAGCCTTACGCCGGCAACCAATACAGTTATTTGTCATGACACAGTGGACCCAGAGTACGGGATTCCTGGACTCAAGGGTGTCAGTGTTGGAACCTCTTATTCACCACCTTCAATGGTGGATGAAAGGAGAAGATCCCTACCCTCAATTAATGATGTACACAGATGCATCAATGGAGGGATGGGGAGCTTGCCTGGAAGAAGACAAAGTATCAGGGCTTTGGAATCTGGATCAGTCAAAAGAACATATCAATCTGCTAGAAATGCGAGCAGTAGTCTTAACCATGGAATACTTCCTAGAGAAGGTCAAGGGCAAGATTGTTCTGGTTCAATCAGACAATACAACAGTAGTGACTTATTTAAACTGCCAGGGCAGAACGAAGTCGCCCAGAAAATCAGGCAGCAGGAATGCCAAGTGCTTCTGATCGCCTCAAATTGGCCACGCCAATCATGGTATACGGATCTGCTGGACCTTCTGATCTGCAATCCTGTTCCTCTGCCTCTGATGGACAACATAATCTTCCAGGGTAAGGCCTTACACAACAACCGGTCAATGTTCCAATTGACTGTGTGGATGTTGTCAAGGAGTCCCCAGTTAAAGAGGGCTTTTCTGAGCAAGCAGCCATGTTTATGGCAAGAGCCAGAAGGGGGTCAATATCCAGAGCATATAATTATAAAATCAACAGATTTGCAGAATGGTGCTCAGAAAGATGTATTAATCCAATGGATGCATCTTTTCAGGTAATAGCCGCTGTCACCTTTTTGATGCCTATAGCCTCAAGCCTAACTCTATCGCTGTCTACAAGTCAGCTTTAATGTCAGTTATCCCTTGCTTGGCTAATAGGGGAAGTGATGAAGTACGTAATCTAAACACTTTAATCAAAGGCATGGGTAATCTAAGGCCAAGGAATCCTCCAGTGATTCCGTTTTGCAGTTTATCATTAGTACTTCAAGTACAAAATGTATTAGCAGATAAACCCTTTGAACCACTAAGCTCCATTTCCATGAAAATGTTGACGCTTAAAAGTTTTTAGCTCACCTGGCCTGAAAGGTCAAGTGAGCTTATGTCATGGCAGCCATCCATCGTCCATCCGTCTGTCTGTCTGTCATCCGTTCATCCATCCGTCCGTCTAATCGCTTCTTCTTAACAGTTTGACCGATTTCAACCAAATTCGGCTGAAATGATCCTATGGTGGTACCCTCCAGACAATTTTTTCAGAATTTTGAGTGATCAATTTTTTGGGTGAAAATCTTAGATTTTATGAAAAATCACCGGAAATGGTCAAAATGCTACTCCTTCTTAGCTGCTTGACATATTTCAAACAAATTTGGTTAGATGGATTCGATGGTGGTAAGCTCTAGAACTTCTATTCAGAATCTTGATTGATCAATTTTTTAGGTGAAAATCTTAGATTTTATTAAAATCTACCGATAATGGGCAAAATGCTACTCCTCAATAGCTGCTTTACATATTTCAGCTAAATTTGGCTAGATGGCTTCTATAGTGTTAAGCTCTAGAACTTCTATTCAGACTTTGAATTGATCAATTTTTTGGGTGAAAATCTTAGATTTTATGAAAAATCTACCGGAAATGGTCAAAATGCTACTCCTCCATAGCTGCTTGACATATTTCATCCAAAGTTTTCTAGTGGTAAGCTCTAGAAATTCTATTCAGAATTTTGATTGATCAATTTTTTGGGTGAAAATCTTATATTTTATGAAAAATCTACCGGAAATGGTCAGAATGCTACTCCTCCTTAGCCGCTTGACATATTTCAACCAAATTTGGCTAGATGCCTTCTATGCTGGTAAGCTCTAGAACATATGTTCATAATTTTGATTGATCAATTTTTTGGGATGAAAATATTAGATTTTATGAAAAATGTACCGGAAATTGTCAAATTACTTCTTTTCTTTACCATTTTGAGCGATTTCAACCAAATTTGGCTGAAATGACCCTATTGTGGTATGCTCCAGAACTTCCATTCAGAATTTTGATTCATCAATTTTTGGGGTGAAAGTCTTAGATTTTATGAAAAATGTATCGGAAATTGTCCAAATGCTTCTTCTTACCATTTTGAGCGATTTCAACCAAATTTGACTGAAAGGATCCTGTGGTGATGGGCTCCACAATTTCCATTCAGAATTTTGATTCATAAATGTTTTGGGTGAAAATCTTAGATTTTGTGAAAAATTTATCGGAAATGGTCAAAATGCTACTCCTCTTGCTTGACATATTTCAGCCAAATTTGGTTAGATGTATTTTATGGTGATAGGCTCCATAACATTTATTCAGAATTTTGATTGTTAAATTTTTCCGGTGGCCATCTTGTTTAATGTAAAGATTTGTGTATATTTAAATGCAAATGTTTCAAATGCTAATGGTGCAGGTGAGCGTCACAGGCCCTTGGGCCTCTTGTTCTGATTGCTGCAGCTTCAGCCAGACGAAGAAGTGAAATACATGGTTTGTCAGTGGAGCTAGACCATTTTGTGGTTACAGGGATAGGCCTCAGGCTTCTACCTAGAGTTAAGTTTATGGCGAAAAGCCAGTCTTTAAAATATCCTGGTCAGCCTATAGTTTTACCCGCTTTGACCATGTTTGATCCTAATTTAAAGGCTTGGTGTTCTGTCCGTGCATTAACACGTTATAAACAACACAGGAATGGTGGATGGACCCTAGCGCTTTATGGCTATCTTACATTGAACCCCATGGGAGTGTTTCTAAAGATACCATTTCTAGGTGGATTGTGAAATGCATCCAGCATTGTCACAAAGCCGGGAAAACAAGTTGACAGGGCCAAGGCTCACAGTGTCTGTGGCGTAGTGACATCCACGGCTCTGTTTAACGGAGCGCCGGTGGATGACATTATGTCAGTAGCACAATGGCACTGTGAGTCTAGTTTTACAGATCATTACCTCTGTGACACGTCAAATCCGCTTGCCTTATCGATTCTACATAAACATTAAAAATGTATATATTTGTAAATATTGTTCATAAGGCCATTGACTCACACACAGTGCAATTTAGTGGGTGAATCCCCGCTTTTCCGTACTGTTCTTATCATCGCCAGCGGTGATTAAAGGGAATCTCGTCAAAATAGGTTAGTCCTATATTTGGTGATAGTTATTTTTTGTCACATTACTTACTAATATGGTGATGGTTCGTGTTTGTTGTGGTTCCATCTGAGAGTATACGAAATGAAGCTTTCGTCCGATGTCTTATAGTACTTTAGCATGAGTACATAGAGAGCGTATAGGGCATTGAGGTCATCGCTCGCTCTTTTTACTAAAGAGGGGGGGCGAGTGCATGTTATACAGTTATTACTCTCAACATCGGTTGTATTAGCCGGTGTCCAAGTCATTTCCTGGTTGTGTTTTCATGCACAATTTCAGATGTTTTTTGTGCTTCCAAAGCAAAAGAGCTTGCTCTTCCAGGGATGAGCCAGTCTTCTGACCATTGCCTCCCTCCCACCGAATTCTCTTACGAATTCTGGCTATATCATAGAGTATTAGGGTGGTAAATAAACACTTGATGTGAAATAAACAAAATCATGGATTTTTTTTTTCACGAGAGAGTTGATACTTACCACCCTGATACGATCCCGGCCTCCACCCCACAGAGGCTCAGTCTAGCAGTGTTTTATGTTGCACTTTGTCAGCCAATAATTTTGAATAGAAAGAGACAGCCCCGCGCATGCGCGAGTTTGGGCCGCACATCTGCTAGACTGTCAGTTGAGTAACCTGCCCAGTGGGGGTGGTTTCTTTTTAATTCTGAGTCTTATTGAAGCTAGGTTGATATTTGGGAAATATCATAGAGTATCGGAGTGTATCAACTCCCTCATGAAAAAAGAAATCCGCGAATACGTTTATTCTGTAGCAATTTTGAGTGTTAAAGTGTTAAGTTCCAGGCAAAAGGGTCAAATATCTATGTCACAGAGTCACTCTCTGTTTTGGCAAAGCAGAGTGCGAAAGCCTGAGTCAATGCCTCTTCCATGTGCCATCTAGGTTTGACTTGGTGTTGCTAAAAAGCTATCTTTGTCTTAGGCAGCGATAGCTTTCTTCAACGTCTAACTCAGAATATTATTGGTAATTATAAAATGCCCCTTTTCAGACTGCATTACTCAAATTTCGCTGGTAACCATTTAACTCAATTTCATGACATACATTGTACATGATGCTTTTGATATTTTAAAGCTAGTTTCATTTGATAGGAAGTTGTGGCTGCCATAGCAATAAATAGCTCTCAGTCGAATTAGTTTCAAAATATTCAGCAGCATATTCCTTGTATCATCAAGAATTTGTCTCTTCTGTTTAAAGGATTGATGATGTTGATTGGCGCTAAGGTTGTGGGATTATTGGTTTAAGTGATCGCGATCGATTATTTAAGAATGATCATGATTGCACGATTTATCAGCTTGGGTACAAATTATCCAGACATAACAACAAACCTATATATGAATGACGAAAGCTGCAATGGTGTTTAGAAATGTCCATTTGCAGAACAAGAGAAGACTATTTTTTTAATTTCTCACTGGAATGCCTGGCTCCATGCTCGAGCCAGTTATTCAAGTGATACATTTTCAAAAATAGCATTCTCTTGCCCTGCAAATGGACATATATTCACTGCGCAAAATTTCAATGTTCCGGAGTAATCGCATTAAAGAGTAATTAAATTATAGGTTTTGAAATATTAGTCACGATTATTCGATTATTTAATTTTTAATCATATAAAATAACAAGTTTCGGTTTAATCGCGTAATCACGCAAGTCTAATTGACACAATGTAGAGTGGCTTAACTTTGTCTGATTGATTTAAATTTGCATTCTATGATAATGAGGGTTCATCGTTTCAGGGCCGTCTGATTGATTTAGTGAAGAAGAAAGCTACAAATCTTCATCGTGTCACGTTTCTAGTTTATGATGAAGCTGATCGGATGCTTGACTTAGGATTTGGTATGTGAACTATATAATTGTAGATGACTTAGGAATGGACGTTTCCAAGTTTATCCATCCACTATATGACGTCATAATCAACTACGTGACGTATAGGATGACGTCATAATCATGATGTCATGAATGATTCAAAATTAATAGTTTGACATGTTGTACGAATGACATATTAATCATGGCGTCATGAATGATTCAAAATTAATAGTTTAACACGTTGTGCGAATTGTAGGGCTTTAACATTTAATTAACATTCTGTTGAATATTTTGAAACTAATTTGACTGGACACTTTTGCTACCATTGACAGAAACAGCACTCAGTCAAATTAGTTTTAAAATATTTAACGGCTTACCGGAGTGTATAGTTTTCTTGAAATTGATAGTCAGGGAGTTCAGGAATTGATCGATCCCAACACGAGCAAGGTGTGGGTTGAGCTTGGCCCTAAGATGAGCGGGGCATAGCTAAAACTGTGCAGGTCCATTCATACGTAAAGCTGTAGTTGACTTGAGATTGACTATATATAGCTCTGTTGGACTTAGGACTGCCTATATCTAGTTGTGTTTGACTTGGGATTTCATATGTTTAGGTGTGTTTGCCTTAGGATTTGATAAGTATAGCTGTACTTGAGTTATGATGTCATATGATTACCTGTGTTTTCTATCACTGTGATTAAATTCTAAGTTGTGTGTTTTCAGCCATCAAAGGATAACTAACCTCATCTCTTGATAGCTATTCAGGTGATCTAATATGCCACTCATAAACTATGCAGGTAGTTTTAAGCATTTTATCATGCCCCTAAAGACAAATATTCAGACTTTATTAGATACATGTTGCTACACTTCTACACCCTATGTTGGCCGTCATTATTTACCTTTCAACCAATCAGAAAAAGCTGAGCGTGTCTGCCTCGGTATATACGCTCAGTCATAGAGGCTCCAGCTTTAGTTGGGCAATGGGCTATAAAAACAATCATACAGGTAAGCTGTTGAATATTTTGAAACTAATTTGACTGGATGTTGTTGCTGCCATAGGCAGCAAAAACTTCCAGTCAAATTAGTTTCAAAATATTCACCGAGATGGGTATCACATGATAAAGAATGTAATGCATTGGCACTTACATGACATCACATATTATCGCTTGAGGAGGCAAAATGGCGGCGGTCACTGTTCAACATTTACACGATATTACAAAGCAGATAATTATGATACAGTAATGGGAATGTGAATGAATATGAATGATACGGAATCTATAAACAATGCTCTATCGCTGCAGTATAACATTTGAGATGAGATTAGCATCCCTTTAAGAGACAGTGTTTCTCATGGCATCTAAATTTTGAAGGGTCCCATTGACACACACCCCACACACCCTATAATCTGGGGATCCTCAGATGAATTTGAGGGTCCCCAGCTGAAATTGTATGTCCCAAGTTAAAATCTGGTATTCCCAAGCAATATTTCTCATCCATGCTAAAATTAGAGGGGACCATGAATTATGGTGATCTCATGCTAGATTGTGTAGGTATTACGTGAGTCACGTGATGATTATGACATCAGATGTTGGATGGATAAACTTGGAATGGTCCATTACTTGATTAATGAACATGAGCAAATTTTAGCCAGATATAACAATAAAAGCATATCAATGACAAGAGCTGCAATGATGTTTAGACTTGTCCATTTGCATGCCAAGGGAAGACTATTTTTGAAAATGTCATTCCACTGATACATTTTCAAAAATCGTGTTCTCTTGGCTTGCAGACGTACATACATTCGATGAGTAAACTGTCAATTTTCGGGACAGATCGCATTAAAACTTAATTAAAAGTTATGTTTTGAAATTTTGTATGCAGTAGAAAATAGTCACTATTATTTGATTATTTAGATTTTAGTCAATGACATATATAAATAACAAGAGGCCCAAGGGGCCTGAATCGCTCAACTGCAACATAGGCATTTCAACTAGAAAGGCCATCAACAATAAGTAGAACCCTAAGGTGTTGAGCAGACTTGTAACAAGAAAACAGAGGCCATGATTCTGTATGTATCAACTTCTTTTGAACAAACCTTAATGGTCCTTAGTCGTTATTCATATCTCCCAAATTTCGGCCCAATCCATTCAACGACTCTGGAGACGAAAAGTCGTTTTCATGAAAACCAGGTCATCCAAGATGACTGCTAAAGCATTAGGTAATCAAGTCCCGCTGTTTCCCTAGATAACCTGTCATGAGTTTTGAATCAATCCCCTATGAAGATTCGGAAAAGAAGATTTTTAAAGGCATTTCCAAAATCCAAGACCACCTTCATTTGAACAAACGTGTATCTCTAAGTATGCTTTCTGCCAAATATACTTGAAATTTCCTATTGCTTTAGTACATGGGAGTTTCTGGATGGAAAATGATCCAAGATGGCTGCTAAAACGTTTATCCGACAGTTTCGAAAATGGCAAATTTGAAATCAGAATACCCAAAAACATATATAAAACCAATTTCGGCTACAAAATTTGTCAAAATAAAAAAATTGAATATGGCCACCAAACATGCTACATTTGGAATCATTTGAAGAAACTTGAATCTCTATCCCCTCAGGATTTTTCCTGCCAAATATAATTGAAATCGGCCCAGTGGTTCTCGAGAAGACATTTTAAATTTCCCATTGTTTTAGTATGGGAGTTTTTCGCGGAAAGATGATCCAAGATGGCCGCCAAACCATTTATCCGACAGATTCGAAAATAGCAAATTTGAGATCAGAATACCCAAAAACATATAAAAACAATTTCGGCCTCAAAATAGATCAAAGAGAAAAATCCAATATGGCCATTTTTTGACGGATCATCTTCCCTTGAACAAACTTTAATGGCCCTTAATAATCCGTAATCATATCTCCCAAATTTTGGCCTGATCCCTTCAGGGGTTCTGGAGAAGTTGTTTTCACTAAAACTAGGTCATCTAAGATGGCCGCCGAAGGATTTGGCCAATCAAGTTAACGTCAACAAACTTGTTCGAGCTCTTGGCCTTGATAATATTTCATGAGTTTTGAATCGCATAAGCGGTTTCAGAGAAGATTTTTTGACGTTTCTAAAAATCGGCTGAAATCTAAGATGGCCACCGGCCAAATTGGCCAATCGGGTTCGTTTGACCATACTTGGATCCCTATACCCTAAGGATGCTTCCTGCCAAATATAATTGAAATTGGTCCAGTGGTTCTTGAGAAGTTGTTTAAAGGAAAGGTTGACGGACGACGGATGATCGCCATGGCATAAGCTCACTTGGCCTTTCAGGCCAGGTGAGCTAATAATGGTGATTTTCAATTTAATCATGTAATCATGCAAGCCTAGTTAAGTTACGTTAAGATTTCTGTTGCAGGTTTAAGAGAGATGTCTCAGTCTCTCAGTCAATCTTATGACATCATAATCAATTGTGTCACATGTAGGCTAATGTCATGATCAATTATGTCATGAATGACTTGATTAAGTCTGTCGTAAATGTTTAAGAGTCTGTCAAGTTGTATGAATTGTATGTCTACTATTTAATAAACATGCTGTTGGATATTTTGAACAAGGTAATTTGGCTGGGCACTTGATGCTGCTATTGGATTTAGTGTAACAGCACCCAGTCAAATTAGTTTCAAAATATTCAGCAGCTTACCAGTATAGTCTTCTGGAAATTCAAATTCAGGGAGCTCAGGGTTCGATCGAATGCAACATGGACAAAGTATCGGCGGAGCTTAGCTAGAAATGGGCGGGTCATAGCTAACAGTGGATTTCTTCATTCTATTATCACATGAAGCATTTTGTTTTTAGAGCCACAAGTGACGTCTATAGCAAAGAATGCTCGTCCAGACAAACAAAGTGAGTATCTAGGAGACGCTGTCTTGACTCTTTACTGGTAAAAATTGGTCGAGAATGTCTAAATTTATGTTTATTCGATGTCCACTTGCAGGCCAACCAAAGACTATTTGTGAAAATTTACCACTGGAAATCACTGGCTCGGTTATCGAGCCAAGCATTGTATGATTACTGTATTCTGCGGCTGTAGTAGTAGAAACATCCTACAGCTGCAATCAGTCCTTCGCTTTTTACCACTGTGTCTTTTCCTCAGCCGAAATCCTTAGCTTCCTCAGGTCCATTCTTGAGGTCACCTCGTAGCACACTTAGCAGATTTGTGCAATGACGTCCTCTCCTGGCTTTGTATTTGGTGGCTCTGAGTAGAGCAAATTTCAAGGGTCTCTGTGCTGGTGTCTCTTCTGGCATCCTTAGCACATGGCCAAACATGGACCATCTTTGCTGGGCAACTTTTACAGACAGTGTTGACGTATTACACATCTTGTATAGTGCATCATTGGAAATTATGCTATCTGGCCATCGGTGTCCAGTGATGGTGCATAGGTGTTTGCGGTGGTAGGCATATAGCTTGTCTAGAGCTGCCTTTGGAGCTGCCCAGCCGTTACAGTTATACATCATCAAGGATACGCAGGATGCATTGTATAAACGTAGTCTTTTTACCAAGGGCATCTTTGATCTACGAATCCATAGCTTCCAGAAGGACTGGAAAGCTATGTTCCCAATGATGCAGCGTGCAGCAATGTCAGCAGTACTGCAAAGCAGTAAGCCCAGGATTTTACTTTTCTTCCATGGTTCGCCGCCGCAAAGTGGATTGTAATTTTCTTTAGTTTCATGGTTTGGATATAGGCACATGGATATGTGGGTGAACTCTGTTTTTGGATTCATTCATAAAGAGATTCTCAATTTTTAGTTTGCTTGCAACTATTAGGAGAAGCTCGTCAAGGGGTTTCTTTTCTTCGTCTATGTCGCTGATGAGCTGGCATTCCAGTGATGAATTTTCAAAAATAGTTTTCTCTTGTCGTGCAAATAGACATTTATCAAGCCCGTTGCTGAAGTCACATATCGTGTGTGCATTCAGCACTCCTGTAATGAGTCCTAATGCCAGGAAACATACCAGAACTAAAGCCTCTATAAACTGAACAGAGATTTTAATCTGGATTCAGTTTTGACATAAGAATTTAACATCTGTAAACTGGAAGCTGCTTCTTTAAGACTAAATAATTCATCCATCCTGTGGAGGTTTGCTTTGGTAAGGTTCCACTGGATTTATGTTCACGGCTTCGTATTCCTGCATATCTGTTCTGAACATTCAGCAGCTATCATCAGCTGATTTCTGATGGCTAATCCTTGTTTTATCTAAAAATTAACCCTTTAACCCTTGAATTTGTTCAACAAAACTTAAATTTTCTCATTAAAAATGTCCATTTGCAGACCAACAGAAGAAAATTTTTGACAATTTCCCACTGAAATGACTGGCTCAGTTATCGAGCCAGTCATTCCAGTGGTAAATTAAAAAAAAGTTCTCATGGTCTGCAAATCAGCCTTTCTCAAGTCCACTGCAGAAGCCATATTTGGCTGATATGAGTGTTAAAGGGGGCTACCATCATTGGTCACAAGAGGAACTAATTTGTTTACAAAATTAATTTCTATCCAGGCCCCACCCATTTCTAGCCAAGCCACTCCCACTTTATGCATTTTGGAATCGATTTATACATTTTGAACCCTGAATTTCCAGAATATCGATTTCAAGGGCTCTTAGCCCCCAGTTAAATTAATTTTGAAATATTCAACAGAATTCTGGTTAAATTGTAAATCTATGAAAGACATACAATTTGTACAATTCATGACAAACTTCAAGTTTTGTGGCAGAGCTACATGTATGCGTCATTATGATTGTGACATCAGCTAACATGTGACGTAATGGTGGATTCCAGTTTATTCATCGCGCATATGACATCATAATCAACTACGTGACGTGTAGGATGATGTCATAATCAATTACGTCAAGAATAAAGCGGTTATGTTCATCACGAATACTTAATTGATAAAGGACTATGCGTTGTTGTACAAATTGTATGTCATTGCTATTTAATAAACATGCTGTTGAATATTTTGAAACTAATTTGACTGGGCGCTATTGCTATCATAGGCAGCAAACAGCACCCAGTCAAATTATGCAGCATCTTACCTATATAGTTATCTGGAAATAAGGGCGTTCTGTGATCGATCGATCCCAGCACTGGCGATGCGTGGGGAGCTTAGCTAAAAATTGGCGGGGCATAGCTAAAACTGGATTCCTCTTCATCATGACATCAGATATTTGAGTGACAGATCAGATCCATCCAATACGATATGAACACCTAGTAATGTATTTATGATGTCATAAAGATGCTCAATTTGACATAATAATTAGGTTATATTTTTGTTCTCTAATAAATCCCCCATAACATACTCTATAGAATTTTTTTAAACGGAGAGTCAAGGAGGCTGATGATATTTATAAGCACTAACCATCCATCAACCGAAACTATGGCTACAATCTAGCAGCAGTCTACCAATAGATGCTGTCATGTGACGCCGCAAGAACTGACCGGACAGTCGGTTAGTGCTGAAGAAGTGATTAAGATGGTCACGAGAGCTACATCCAGACATTTCACATCCCTAATTTTCATTATTATTGACTACTATTGTTTAAAAGTCAGTGAAACTCACAGAAATTATTTAAGTGTCTAAGTGCGGCGGAGTAGAGTTCAGAAAAGTCTGATCATCTATATTCATCTGATATATAAACGTGTGTGTGTGTGTGCGTTATTTGTGTATTTGCAGCCTTGTTATTCAGTGCGACGTTCAGAGCACAGATAGAACACATAGTCAGAAAGTTCCTTCTCGACCCTATAAGAGTGATACAGGGTGAAGTAGGAGAGGTAAGCCAACCCTTTCTGTTACCTCACATAAATGTCATGTCACAATCCATTAACTCTAATGGTCAAGCCAGCCAGTGGTCTTGAGTAATGTGTATTTGCAGACCAAGATTAGACTATTTTTGAAAATATACCACTGAAATGACTGGCTCGATAACCGAGCCAGTCATTCCAGTAGTGTATTTTCAAAAATAGTCTGCTCTTGGTCTGTAAAGGGAGATTTTCTATGTGAAAATTTTATTTTTCTTGAAAAAATTTGAGAGTTCAACTTAGTTATACTAATCCATTTAAATGTGCAGAAGCGTTGAATATGGTACAGTTGAGAAATAACTTAACATGTTTTCAAAACAAAATAAGGCAGTAATGCCTTCCAATCCAATTATATTTTTAATATTCATCAGGTCATTTCTTAATAACTAACATGTTTCTGTTTTCAGCTTATCCATGCAGCTGTCATCCATCTGTCAATTTTTGCTTTAAAATGTATCGCTTAACCCGCTTGGTGGATCTGAACCACATTTGGTCGAAAGGATCCTGTTGTGGTAGGCTCCAGTTGTTTTGGAAAAATATTATCCACTTTATGAGCTGTACTGTTAGGCTTGCACAATTGTTCGATTAATCATGATTATTCTTTAAAATATGATCGTGGATGGTTATTAAATTAAATAATCGAATAATCAAAGATTTCCAATCGCAAAGATAGTTGTTTTTCAAAATGTAAAGTAACGTACATCGTCTATTAGTAACCTAGGATTCTATTAGGACAATTCCGAGATTATCTCGGAGGGCTTATTTTAGGTCTATTTCAAGAAAAAGTCGAAATCAGTTCTCTAAAATTCCTAAAACTGATAGACACGAAAATTAAATGATTTCCTGGTACAAATTTGTGGCACCTTACGACTATGTTTAACATACATCTCAAAAACCTCATCGCGAAAGTGAAATTATTAAATGGAGCTGCCTAAATAGGGTGTATCCTTTAATAAAGGCCGTTTATTACATCAAAATTAATCCAAAATTTGATATGAAAAATCGTCGTGAAAAATATAAATCACGTGTTATTAGTAATCCGCTCGGGTTAAATCAAATTAGAAAGTATAAAAAAAAGAGCGAGTACCCGGATATAAATATCCTGGACTCAGAACTCGTATATCACTATATATTATCATTGCATGCTGGTAACCGAGTATCGTACTTTAAATTCACTCGCAGTGAAATAGGTACCCATTTCATAACAGGAAGGCTTATGATCAATGCGATCAAACTTCCATCTCAAACTCCTGGTAGAGTATGAAATCTCGCGAGAACGTGTCATGCTCCTACAATCATAAAAGAGTTATTTTCTCGCTAACATACTATTTACTTGCTGTCTCTCTGGCCAGATTGTATCGATGTTGTGTTCGGAATCAATACTCTAATTGTCCATAATAGCATTTCTGAATGCCTATTGCTATCTGGCAATTATATTGGAGGCAGTTTTAGTGGTCAGCGATACCAATTTTCGTTTTTTTAGCATTATGTTCGCAATTCTCGTTCGAGTAAAGTTTATCAGATCTTTTCAGATATTATCAATACTAGGCGGCCGGTTAAATTAGTTGAAATATTTCCTGTTACATAGTTATTTGCGTTGAATAACACTTTGTTAAAGTTCCCCAACCCTAACGCACAATGACATGTACTATATAATCGAAAATCGCGATTATTTTTTCAAAATGATCGCAATTATGAAAACTGAATAATCGTGCAACCCTATATACTGTATGTGTATTTAAACATCAGCACGCGCGCTCGCATTCTCACATACATTGTTTGTTGTAAAGCAGTATATTACTTTACCCAGGCTAATGCAGATGTAGAACAGATTGTTGAGATTTTGCCGCCAGGACCTGCTAAATGGACCTGGCTTTTACGAAGACTAGTTCAGTTCACTTCAAGTAAGTGTGATATAATTCAGTCATTTTTATACAGAAATGTTTTTACTGATTGTAAACAATCGAAAACAATTAGTTAGAAATTTATTTTGTGTAAAAAAATACCAAATTAGTTGTAAAATATTTAAAACAGGTCACTACTAGTCATGTAGTTGCTTTATTGTCACGATACTGCAGCTTCAGATTTGCAGTACAGCTTAGAAATAACTTAACATGTTTCAAAAATGAAATAATACGTACAATTGGGAATATTTTGAATATAATTGGATTGGAAGACGTTCTTGCCAAACTAAAGCAGGGTTGGCAACAATTTCCCAGTGCGGGAAATACTGGGTGGGAAATACTGGTAAATACCACCCGGGGAAACACTCCAAAAAGCGGGAAATACTGGCATATCTATAGCCATTTCAGGCTGTCACTTCCTCTTCCTAATTTATTGACTTGAATGCAACACATGCTTTCTAGTTTTCTAGCTAGTTTTGCTTAATTGTACTCAATATCCAAATAATTTGGATTGTTAGAGATGTCTGATCGTGCTGGTACACCAGATGGAGTGCAGGGATCGAGTAATCAGGTGTCTTGAATTAATACTTAGTCTAAATTTCACTGCTATTTCACACTTATTTGTTTCCGGGATTCATTTTAGGCATGTTTTGTGCCATGTGAACTGGTAAAATTATATTTTGGCTCCTTGAATTTCTAATGACTCCGGTTTTGTGTCCACAGGTACCTGGAATGGATTTGGACATGAGCTGTGGAGAAATTCTCTCCACCTTTCACCCCTTCCCTGTTAGGAATGTCTATGCCTAGAGAGTCGAGAGCTCACCGTACGAGTCGTAGCTTATCTCTCTTATCCCATGGTCCCTTTATTATTAATGGTGGAGAGGCATGTGAAATGGTGGACTACTCAATAGCGATGGATATGGTAGTATGCCTATGCTAAAGATACTCTAGAACTCTAGTTCTAGTACTCGAGAATTATGAAGATACGGCACTCAAATATTTGAAAATATTACAAAAATCTGCTGCCAATATTATTTGGTTGGCATAGGTTGTCACCTTATTCATCTTCCCTGTTTTATACTCTTGTGTGTTGAATACAATGGACTTTTCCGGTTTTAGCTATGCCCCGCCCATCTCTAGCTAAGCTCCAGCCACACCTCGCTCGTGTTGGGATTGATCGATCTCTGCACTGAATTTCAGAAAAACTACACAGGTAAGCTGTAGAATATTTTGAAACAAATTTGACTTGGTGCTGTTGCTGCCTAAGGCACCATGGTGCATGCAGCACTGCCCGCGGCGCATGGGGATCTGGTCGTGGTAACCGTGCCTAATGGGTTAGGTGCCATGGGAGCCACTCTTGTGCTACCAGAGCCAGAGACAGTGCCGCTCTTGGATTGCTCATGTCCACCTCAATCCCCTAGCTGGACCCATAGAAGGTCACTTAGCCTTCCAAAAGCAAGAGTGGGAGCAGTTAACTCAGGACCGCTCAGTCTTCCAATGACTTTCAGCCAGGTGCCATTCTGACTGGGCAGTAGGGGTGCAGACCAATTGTCAACCTCAAGCCACTGAACAAGCTGATATAAACACCGAGTTTCAAGATGGAAACGATCAAAACGGTGCTGGCAGGGTTGGAGAAAGGAATGTGGACAGCATCTATAGATCTGAAAGATGCTTATTTTCACATTCCAATTGTGAAGAGTTTTTTAAGGTTTCAAAGATTAGCGTTTCAGGTCCGCCAATGGGAATTCAAAGTTCTACCCTTTGGTATTTCGATGACTTCTCGTGTCTTCACCCGGGTGGTTCTTGCTATCACATCATATCTCCACAGGAGAAGCATAGCAGTCCACACTTACATAGATGACTGGCTTTTAAAAGCACACAATCAGGAAAGTTTGTCAGCAAATCTGGAGATAGTTTTGAAAACACTCACAGATTTAGGCTGGATAATCAACTTTAAAAAATCTGAGCTTACTCCATCCCAGAAGTTTGTTTACCTGGTCATGTTTGATCTGGAGATCGGGTATGTTTACCCATCTCAGGAGAGAGTAGAAATACTCATCTCTGTCATACAGACTGTGTGCACCAGTCGCTATGTGTTGGCATGGGTTTACTTGAGAATGCTGGGATTGATGGTCTCTAGAGATAGTCATTCCACAGGCAGCCTTGATAAGGCAGCCTATCCAGTTATTTCTCATGACACAGTGGACCCAGAGTACAGGATCACTGGACTCAAAAGTGTCAGTGTTGGAACCTCTTATTCACCACCTTCAATGGTGGATGAAAAGAGAGAAACTCCTGGGTGCTCACCCCTCCCCACCCTCAGATAACTATGTACATGGATGCATAAATGGAGGGATGGGGAGCTTGCCTGGGAGACGCAACAGTATCAGGGCTTTGGAATCTGGATCAGTCACAGAAACATATCAATCTACTGGAATTACGAGCAGTAATCCAGGGCCTGACACATTTCTTAGAGAAAGTCCCTGGCAAGATAGTTCTGGTTTGATCAGCCAACTCAACAGTAGTGACTTACACAAACCGCCAGGGCGGAGCGAAGTCGCCCAGTCTCTGTATGATGACATGAAAACTGCTTTGCTGGTGTCTAGATATTGAGATCACCTTGAAAGCAGTTCCTATTCCGGGAAGGTTAAATCTGTTAGCAGACTCATTGAGCCGAAGGATGAGTGTTTTACCTACAGAATGGCAACTAAATCATGTGTGGTGAATCGTCTGTTCTACCACTGGGGCAAACCCAACATAGATTTATTCGCAACGAAGAAGAATATGAAAATGACGTACGTCTCTCTGATTCTAGCACCGAGCTCTGTTGCAACAGATGCACTAGCTATCAGCTGGGAGGGAATGTATGCATACGCATACCCGCCAGCTATCCTGATTCCAAAAATCTGTCTTGAAATCAGTCAGGAGGCCTGCCAGGTGCTTCTGATCACCCCAAATTGGCCAGGCTGATCATGGTACACGGATCTGCTGGACCTTCTGGTCTGCAATCCGGTTCCTCTGCCTCTGATGGACAATATTATCTTCCAGGGCAAGTCCCTTCACAACAATCCAGCAATGTTCCAATTGACTGTGGATGTTGTCAAGGAATCCGCAATTAAGGAGGGCTTTTCTGAGCAAGCAGCCAGGTTTATGGCAAAAGCCAGAAGAGGTCAACCTCCAGAGCATATAATTATAAAATCAACAAAAGATGTGTTAATCCAATGGATGCATCTATTCAGGTAGTAGCCAATTTCCTCTGTTACCTATATGATACCCACAGCCTTAAACCTAATTATGTTGCTGGCTATGAGTCAGCTTTAATGTGTTATCCCTTGCTTGGCTAATAGGTGAAGTGAAGAAGTATGTAACTTGAATACTTTAATCAAAGGCATACTTTAATCAAAGGCACGGGTAAGCTAAGACCGAGAAATCCACCAATGATTCCGGCTTGACGTTTATCGCTAGTGCTCCATGTACTAGCTGATAAACCCTTTGAACCACTAAGTTTCATTTCTATGAAAATGTTAACTCTTAAAACGGTTTTCTAATAGCTGCGGCCTCGGCAAGGCGTAGAAGTGAAATTCACACCTTATCTGCCGAGACAGACCATTATGTGGTTACAGGGGAAGGCCATGAATTAGTCAGTGAAATATCCAGGTCAGCCTATTGTTTTGCCAGCTTTGACTAGATACGATTCTTGTTCAAAGGTATGGTGTCCTGTCTGCACATTAAACTGGTACAAGCAATGTACACAGGAATGGCGGACAGACCCTCGTTCATTATGGTTGACGTACATTGAACCCCATGGGCGGGCATCAAAAGACACTTTCATGGTGGATTGTAGAATGCACCTGGCTATGCCACAGATCTGTCACTGGCAAACAGGTTGCCATGGCCAAGGCTCACAGTGTCCATGGCTCACAGTGTCCATGGCGTAGTGGCTTCCACCACCCTGTTTAACGGGGTGGCGTGGATGACTATGTCGGGAGCCCAGTGGCACTGTGAGTCAAGCGTTACCGACCATTACCTCCGTGACACCACCAATCCTCTCACCTTGTCGATTTTGAAAAGAGAATCAGGTGTGCATCTTGTATATAAGGCTTTCTCACTGTTTATAAACAGCACATTTAATGGTGGGAACAAACACTATTGTGGTTTGACTTATCTTCACCAGGGTGAAGATGATGTCCCAGTCAAAGATTTACAAGGTGAGTCTTGTGCTGTTTTCATAATTATGTCACGTTACCCGTAGTAATATGGTAATGGTTGATGTTATTATGTCGTTCTTACATGAGAGTTTACGAAATGAAGCATTTCATGCGATGTCTTTTAGTACTATGGCACTAGTACATAGAGAGCGTTTAGGACATTGTGATCATAGCTCCACCTGTCCCAAAAATGGGGTGGTGGAGCGGGGGAGCGCAGATGACTCGACGGTCATTACTGTCACCCATCGGTTATGAACCGATGTTCTTTCTTTCCTGGTTCTGTTTCTATACACAACTTCAGATGTGAGTGCTTAAGCGCAAAAGGAGCTTGGCTCTTCTATGGAAGGGTGTTTTGGACCTCGCCTCCCTCTCACCAAATTTACTGACGAATTGTGGCAATATCAAAGAGTGTTTGGGAGAAAAGTATACTTTTGAAATGAAATAAACGAAATCACAGATTTCATTTTCACGAGAGAGTTGATACTTACCTCCGCCCCACAGAAGCTCGATGGTCTTCAGGCATGTTATAGTTGCATTATATTAGCCAATAAATTGTCGAGGAAGTGACAGCCTGCGCATGCACAGATGGCCAGCTGTCAACTTTTCCAGACATATAATCGATTATTTATTTCCATAATCGAACAGCCCTAGGGCACCTAACTTTTTTAATCTGATCTTTTTTTTAGTGTATGTAGATATTTTGGGAATATCAAAGAGTGTTTGGGAGGTAAGGATCAACTCTCGTGTAAAAGGAAATCTGTGATTTCGTTTATTTCCCAATATTTCCCAGTATTTCCCACTGCTCTGGGAAATATTACTATTTCCTGGGAAATTGCCAACCCGGACCCAAAGGCAGCAATGTCTTCCAATCCAATCATGTTCAAAATATGGAACAAAAAATGTCATACATCGTGCTCAAAATAGTACTAACTAACATGTTTCTGTTGTTGTTTTGAACAGATTATAAGTTATTTATGAGTGTTAACAGTTATTCAGATTATAAGTTATTTATGAGTGTTAACAGTTATTCAGATTATAAGTTATTTATGAGTGTTAACAGTTATTCAGATTATAAGTTATTTATGAGTGTTAACAGTTATTCAGATTATAAGTTATTTATGAGCGTTAACAGTTATTCAGATTATAAGTTATTTATGAGTGTTAACAGTTATTCAGAGAGATCATTATCCCTTTAACTCTTTCACCGACAAATTCTTAAAAAAGGACATTCTTTCTGATATATAAAACTTATTCTGTTGACTATTTTGGCAGCAACAGCTTCCAGACAAATTAATTTCAAAATATTCAATAATTTTCCTGTATGGTTGCCTTGAAAATGAGATATGGAGAAAGCATCAGTGAAAGGGTTAATGGTCAAGCGGGTCACAATGCGGCTTCTGCAGTGGTCTTTAGAAATGTTCATTTGCAGACTAAGAGAGCACTATTTTTGAAAATTTACTACTGGAATGACTGGATCGATAACTGAGCCAGTCATTCCAGTGGTAATTTTCAAAAATAGTTTTCTCTTGGTCTGCAAAAGGACAGTTTCTATGAGAAAATTGAAATTCTTTGGAACAAATTCGAGGGTTAAAGGGTTAAACAGCTCTCAAATAAGATTTTTACATCACATATCTGACAGATATTTTGAAAACTTGAGCTCTTATTGGGTATATATGACTGTCTCTTTCAGATTAACATTACCCTTTAGACAACTTATACTAATTAAGTGGTACAGTCAAAAACCTGTACCGAAATTTGATTGGTAAATTTTTTTAGCCATCTAATTTTGATTTCCAAAGATGTGCCGGAAATTGATTACAGACAACTCATTAATCATTGGGCCAATTCCAACTAAACTTGGATGAAAGAGCCCTGTGGTGGTAGGCTTATGAAAGATATTGGCGTTTAATGATTGATACTCATTAAACATGATTAACAGATGCACAAATTGCATGGCTACTGGCATATTTCATCTGGCCAATTCCTCTTTAACCACAAAAATAAATAGTAGCTAGTACATGCTTCTGTGTACTAGTCAATCTGGTCTCATACTGACTAAGGATCAGGGTAGTTGAATAGTTAGCTCCCTTGATGGTGTAGGTATCATAGCATCAGTCAAACACATTTGAAATTCTGGGTGTGCAAGCCGCATACCAATAAGATGATGTCAAGCAACAGTCTTCACTCCTTATTAGGATGCATGAAGGTACATAGCGACCAGCCTACTACTTCTGCAGAATCGCATGATTATTTCAGACAATCAAGTTAGATTATACCATAATTGGCCCACGAATGTAATCTTGTTAGTTGCTAGTTGACTCGCACAGTTCATTCCGTTCTGGATGCCAGTCTGTAAACAGCTAAGCTTTGCCACCAACACCCCGCCAACCAACATATTAATATGGCAAAGAACATAAAAGAAGTATTATGCAGTATCATGAAAGCAGTATCCTACAAAAGTTTACAGTATAATTGAGTACAAATATGAATTACTGACTTTAGCATAGAATAGAAAGTACATAATGCAGTATCAGTACTCTGATCTATTGTATATATTGTTTATTCTTAAATTTTGCTAACCAATCGGTACCATGGCTTAAGTGCAGTGTACACACGGGGTAACCATTAGTTACCTGGGGTCAAAGGTCAAGTGCCATGTACACACTGAGTAACCGTTTGTTACCGTGCTTAAATACAGAGCATACATTAATACAGAAGATTGTATTAAGTGTATTTATACATAAGTGGTAATCGCGTGTTACCATACGACAAATGCAACGCAAACACATGGTAATCGCTAGTTACCAGGTATCAAATCAATCAAATGCACACTCAAGGTCTTAGTCACTCAAGTATCAAGGATGCCTAACAATGTTAGGTATCCAGGCCATAGGATTGTTAACCAGGACATAGGATATAAGTGGAGGCACTCCAATTCACCTTTCCAGAGGACCCACCCATCAAATGACGTCATACTGAACTGCGTGATATGTACAATGGCATCATAATGAATGACGTCGATACATACGTCACGAACGCATATTTGAAGACGGTCTATGCGTTGTTGTACAAATTGTTTGCTTTTACTATTTAATAAATATTCTGTTGAATATTTTGAAACTAATTTGACTGGGCGCTGTTGCTGCACAGCTTCCCTGTATAGGTTTCAGGAAATTGATAGCTAGGGCATTCGGGGATCGATCAATCCCAACACGGCGATGTGTGGGTGGAGCTTAGCTAGTGATGGGCGGGCCATAGCTAAAAATAGAAAGGTCCATTCTATGCACTTTTATGCCAAAATAACTATGTAATTCATACCCATGTGTTGTGTTATCTGTGCATGTGTAAATCCAGGAAATCAGTTGTATGACACTCATCATGCTCATAGCTGCTTGTACAATTTCTACCAAACTTGGCTGAAAGGACCGTATTGTTATAGGCTTCAGGAAACATATACACAAGTTCAATAGTTTTCGGCGACCACAATTTGTAATTCTATGCCTTAAATCTTTGTCTTTCTGTCGTGAATAATTCGGGGGAAAAAGATTTTCTCCAGCCAGTCATTCCAGTGATACATTTCCAATAAACAGTCTTCTCTTTGCCCTCAAAATGGACATACATTCGCTGAGCAAAATGTCAATTTTCTTAGCCTAAAGAGTGATTAAAAGGTAGATATTGAAATATTTATGCAGTAGAAATTATTCACGGTTATTTGATTATTTTGTTTTTGATGATATAAATTCACGATTTAAAAAATAATTGCGATTTTCGATTTAATCACGTAATCGCGCAGGCCTAGTGAGTGATATCTTGTAGTAATAATTTGAATGGAAATTAATATTTTTGTATATAAGATAAACATATGGACATGTTAGTGTTCAGATGAATACACTTAAACCTCCAATTAAAAAAAATCAATTTTCTCATAGAAAATGTCCATTTGCAGATCAACAGAAGGTTATCTTTGAAAATTGGTTATCAAGCCAGTCAATTCAGTGGTAAATTTTCAAAAATGGCCTCTTGACCTGTAGTTGGACTTTACTCAAGAAGTTTTGACTGGCTCAACCATTAAATGGTTAAGAAGCTGTCTGTGTTTAATGACTAATGGAGAAATCCTCGAGTTGTAGCTATGTCCCGCCCATCTATAGCTAAGCTCCACCCACACTTTGCCCGTGTTGCGATCAATCAATACCTGCACTGAATCTTCCAGAAAACTATACAGGTAAGCTGTTGAATATTTTGAAATTAATTTGACTGTTTGCTGTAAGAACACCCAGTCCAATTAGTTTCAAAATATTCAACTTTGTTGAATAAATAATACAGACATAGAATTCATACAACGTGACGTGTTTAAAATGGACTTAATCGAGCCAATCATGACGTAATTGATTATGACGGCAGCCTACCCACCATGTAATTGATTATGATGCCAATAATGATTGACTGAGGAACTGGATTCCTCAATTATAGAGCACACATTGTCTAGTAACATGTCACCTCACCCGGCCTGAAAGGTCAAGTGAGCTTATGCCATGGTGACATCTGTCATCCGTCTGTATCATAACCATTGTCAATATCAGCCACCAGACATTGTATTAAATCTCTAAATAATTTACAGTCTTGGTTTTTACATTTGTGACTTTATAAACTGAAAGAAGATTAACAGTTTAATCTATGTCTCCCCTGACCCAAGGCCATCAACTTGATTAAAAATATGTCCTCTAACCATTTGACAGATTTTAACCAAATTTGGCTAGATGAAACCTAACGTGGTAGGCTTCTAGAATGGAGGATCCAGTTTTTAGCTCACCTAGCCAGAATGCCAAGTGAGCTTATGCCATGGCGACTGTCCGGCATCTGTCCATCCATCCGTCTGTCCATCTGTCAACTTTTTCTTTAAACGACTTATTCTCAAGAACCACTGGGCCGATTTCAATTATATTTGGCAGGAAGTATCCATTGCGCCTACAGATCCAAATTTGTTTGAAGGGAGCCGATCGGCCAATTTTGTCGCTGGTTATCTTGGATTTTAGCCGATTTTTAGAAACCTCTAAAAATCTACACCGAAACCGTTTGGTGGCTCAATTCAAAACTCATGAAATATCATATAAGGCAATAACTGAACCAAGTTTGTTCAAAGGAATTTGATTGGCCAAATGACCATCTAGGATAAGCTAGTTTTCGCAATAACAACTTCTGCAGAACCGCTGAACAGATCGGGACTAAATTAGGGGAATATGATTATGGACTAAGGGCCATTGAAGTTTGTTCATGGGAAGTTGATAGGTAAAAAAACATGGCTGCCCTGGACCAATTAAAATGTCACATTTTGGCGGCCATATTGGATTCTTTTATTTGATGGATTTTGAAGGCAAAATTTTTTTTTTGCAGAGTTTTAGGTATGTTGATCTCAACCATGCCATTTCTGAATCTATCAGATAAATGGTTTGGCGGCATGCTGTAAAATTACCCTCTAGTATAGGTGGTCTTTCTGGCAGGTTGGACTGCGTAATACAATCCTTTGCTGAGTGGCCAAGCTCAGTTATCAGTTAGCTCAGTTCTTTGGTGTTGGGTAATGTGAGTGAAGTTTATTAAAATAATAATTTGACAAAGTCATTGCTGCCTTAGACAGCAACAGCATTTTCAGGCAAATAAATTCCAAAATATTCAACAATTTAGATGCCTGAGGACAATACATATCTTAGCTATTTGGGAAAACGGTCAACCCTTTAGTCCTCATATCAGCCAAAGTGCCTACAGCATTGGTCTTGAGAAATGTCCATTTGCAGACCAAGAAAAGAATTTTTGAAAATTTACCACTTGAGTGATTGGCTCTATGACCGAGCCAGTCATTCCAATGGTAAATTTTCAAAAATAGTCTTCTCTTGGTCTGCAAATAGACATTTTCTATGAGAAAATTGAACTTTTCTTGAATAAATTTGAGGGTTAAAGTGTTAAATTAATGTGTAATTGGAGTTTTATTTCCACCATCCAATGATTGACACATGACAGCTTTTATTGCCATAATCATGATAGTAGATAAAAAAACCTAAATTAACAGGTTAACCTATTCCCTCCAAGTGCTGCCTAAATCTTTAAGATATGTATTATGTGTTTGATTCATTGAAAGTTGTTGCTGTCTAAAACAGTTATGACTCAGTCTAATTATTTTCTAAATAAACTCCAGCATCGCAATACCCATCCGTGTCGCTAACTTGGCCATTCAGCCAAATGTACATGTGTTAAATGGATGGTCTAGAATATACTCAGTTGAAATTGCTATAAAGACCACCTGTATTAACCCTTTCACTGATGAATTCCCTATCTTTTAAAAACATCCATACAGTAAAACAGTCAAATATTTTGAAATTAATTTGACTGGAAGCCATTGTTGCCTAAGGCACAACAGCTTCGAGTCAAATTAATTTCAAAATATTCAACAAAATAAGTTTTATGTCATAAAGAATATACATTTTGCAGGATTTATGGGTGAAAAGGTTAAGAGACCACCTGCTTTAAAGACCATTTTCTTCATTTGCTAAATCCAATTAAGCAATGTATTTGGACCTTTATTAGCCCTTTAATGGTCAAGCCAGCCAAAACCTGCCTCTGCAGTGGCCTTAAGGAATCTCCATTTGCAGGCCAGGATGACTATTTTTGAAAATTTACCAGTGGGATGACTGGTTCGATAATCGAGCCAGTCATTCCAGTGATAAATTTTCAAAAATGGCCACATCTTGGCCTGCAAATGGACATATACTGAAAATTTCAATTTCACTGAAAAATCTTGACGATTAACGTGTTAAGAAACCAGCTGACATAAGAGACTGCCTTCTGAGTCTTACTTGAGTGGTGTCTTAATACAAGTTTGACTGCGTGTCATCAATTTCGGCTGTTAGCACTGATGTCTTCTATTTTCGCTTAAATATTGTTCAATAGCACCATTGCAAAAGAAATCCACAGATTGTTGTCAATATCTCGAAAACTAAACCATTTGACTGAAAGTCATTGGAAGTGGCACTGATTGATTTAAAACTCAATAAAGATTAGTTGAGTTGCCAATGTTCCAGGTGAGCGACGCAGGCAACTTGGGCCTCTTGTTTCAATGGCTAATTGTTCTTGTTTTCTTTACAGATGGCAGTGTCCTGATTTTCGTCACCAGAAAAGCAAATTCTGTGGAATTAGCCGCCAATCTCAGAGCCCGAGATTTTGAATGTATGTATGCTTATTGTCTTCAAATTAACAAAAATGATGATTGAACCCTTTCCTGGTCAAGGTTGGCCAAAAATTGCATTCAGCAGTTCTCTTAACCCTTTCACAGATAAATTCCTCATATCTCATCGTGCATTGAAGAACAGAGGCATAGGGACTAACCAGTCCAGCTGGAAAAGGTCCCCGCTTCCCTGACACACGACCAACCACAGGCTGCACCGTCAGTATGTAGTTAGTAACCCCCAAAATTTCAAAAACAGTTCTTTTAACGTGCAGTGCAAATGGACATTTCTTAACCATTTCACCAACAAATCCCTGAAAACGTATATTCTCTACGATATAAAAGTTATTCTATTTTTTAAATTTTGGGGGTTACTAACTACATACTGATGGTGCAGCCTGTGGTTGGTCGTGTGTCAGGGAAGCAGGGACCTTGTCTAGGCGGACTGGTTAGTCGCTATGCCTCTGTTTTTGAATGGACGGTTTAAACGGGTGTGCTGTTCCTCCTATGTACTGTTTGTGGCATTTGCTGCATGTTAGGAGTAGACGATATTCCTTGTTTGGCAGTTGCCAATGGTTTTGGCGGTGTAGGCCCTGTTTTTGAAATTTGACCACTGGAATGAATTTCTCATCTATAGAGCCAGTTATTCTAGCGGTAAATTTTCAAAAGTCATGTTTGCTTGTCCAGGATAATCAACCTCTGTAAGATAATGTAGTGTTTATTGTTTTTTTCAGTGGCTTTATTACACGGTGATATGGGACAAACAGAGAGGAATGAAGTGATAACCTCATTCAGGAAGAAACAAGTCCCTATCCTAGTGGCCACAGATGTAGCGGGTAAATCAATCACTTAACCCTCGGAATACCAGTGTCTCGATTTCAAGACAACTATATTTACTATGCAGAAAAACTGTTGACGATTTTGCAACGAATTCAACTGGAATCTGTTACTAGCTTCCAGTCAAATTTGTTTCAAATTATTCAACTGTATATTCCTTAAATCATGGCGTTCTTCATGTCTTGTATGTAATGATTAACCATTTAACGCTCATATCAGCCAAAAACAGCTTCTGCAGTGGTCTTGATTCTCGTGTTAACGTGTTAAATACTGCTTAACATGGTGAAAACATGATCTAGATGGGGTTGTTGTACACTTGAGCACTTAAATACAAAATTGCAATTATTTCTTAATCCGAGAATTTATATGACAAAAAATTATACAGTTGAATAATCGTGAATAATTTCTACTGCATAAAATATTTCAAATCATACCTTTTAAATACTTTTTAATGCGATTCATCACGAAAATTGGCTTTTTGCTCAGTGAATGTATGTTCATATGCAGGCCAATAGAAGACTATTTTTGAAAATGTATCACTGGAATGACTGGCTCGAGAATCGAGCCAGGCATTCCTGTGATACATTTTCAAAAATAGTCTTCTCTTGGCCTGCAAATGAACTTTTCTAAAAAAAACATGATTGTAGCTTTCGTCATTGCTATGCTTTTGGTGTTAAGTCTAGGTAATTTGTACTCAAGCTGATAAATCGATTAATAGCGATTATTCTTGAATAATCGATCATGATTACTTAAAGCAATAATCGCGCAAAGCCTAGGCTTGGCTTGATAAAGTGCCATTTTTAATTTGCATAGCAGGATTATATATTTTCATCCTGTTCATGTACATCCCGAAAATCTTGTCACTGCAGCTCTTACCAGTTTGAGATAGAATAGATAACTCCAGTTTTAGCTATCCCCCGCCCATCTATAGCTCAGCTCCACTCACGCTTTGCCTGTGTTGGGGTCGGTCGATCCCTGCACTCCCTGAATGGCAATTTCCAGAAAACTATACAGGTAAGCTGTGAGTATTTTGAAACAATTTTGACTCGGTGCTTTTGCTGTCTATGGCAGCAACTGCTGTTGTTGTCTATGGCAGCAACAGCGCCTTGCCAAATTAGTTTCAAAATATTCAGTATCATGCTTATTAAATAGTAAAGACATACAATTCCTACAACTTGACAGACTATTAAGCATTTATGACGGTTTAAATCACGTCATTCATGACGTAATTCATTATGATGTCAGCCTATATGTGACGTAGTTGATTATGACGTCCTATAATTGATCGATAAACTCCTCCATTACCAGCAGCCCGCTGTCTCACATGCTGCTGCGTTTTCATTGACTCTAGTACACTCCTCCCTTACCAGCGCCCCCCCCCCCTGTCTCACACGCTGCTGTGCTTTCATTGACTCTCTAATACTGCACTTACACAATCTGAATTTGGTGATATCTAGGCTTGTGCAATTATTGCTTTGAGTGATCACGATTGATCTTCTTCTTCTTTTCGTTCGCTGATCATACCGCCAGTCCTGTAAGTGACTATCGACATGATCATAAGCGTTAAGTGCGTGGATCCATGGTTTATTAGAGTGCGCCGTGCGGCCTGGAACCTCCGTCTTCAGCACTCACGGTTTCTGTCAGGGTTACCTCACCCTTACCTCCTTTAGTCACCTCTTACGACACGCAGAGAATACGGAAGGTGTATTCTAAGCCCCCACCTACAGGGCTCATCACGATTGATTATTTAAAAATAATTGTGATTACTCGATTAATCATCCCGCTAAAAATTACACAGACAGACAAGAAAATTGTAAGTTGTGCCGAGTCAAAGTCCATTTGCGGGCCAAGAGAAGTCTATATAAATGGCGAATGCTAGAATGGGTGTTTCTAAGTGCCCATTTTCAGGCCAAATAGAGAACTATTTTTGAAAATGTATCACCGAAATGCCTGGCCCGTCATTTCAGTGATACATTTGAAAAAATAGTCTTTTCTTGACCTCGAAATTGACATTCCCTGATGAAAATGTCAATTTCCATGACCGGTCGCATCAAGGACTAATTATACAAGTTTTGAAAATCTTTATACATTAGAAATTATTCACCATGTTCACGATTAATCGATTATTTAATTTATAGCTCGACTACGAAGTAAAGCGAGTTATTGCGATACCCTGCACATCGTCCGGCGGCAGGGTGGCGGCAGCAGCAGTGGCGGCGTCCTCGTCCAATTTGTGTTTATCTCAACTCTGTTTATATCTCAGATTTGGTTAATCATACTGGACCCAAACTTGGGCACATGCTTCCTTATAATGACACGACATCCCACAATAAAGTTGGGGTCAAAACTTCAAGGTCACTGTGGTAAAAACCTTTTTTCAACATTATCATTTTCATTTAGCTCAACTTAGCAGCTTATCTCATCTTTCGTTAATCATACTGGACCCATACTTGGACACATGCTTCACTATAATAACGCGGCATGACACAATAACCATGGGATCCAAAAGGTCAAGGTCACTGTAACCTTGGAAGAAATCCTTTTTTTACAACATTAACAGTTTCCGTTTAGCTCAACTTAGCAATTTATATCTAATCTTTGGTTAATCCTACTGGACCCAAACTTTGACATATGCTTCCATGTAATGACCCGAGTGAGCTTATGCCATGGCGGCTATCCGCTGCCTTTCCGTCGTCCACCCGTCCTCTGTCCGTCAAATCGCTTCTCCTTAACGCTTTGACCTATTTCAACCAAATTTAGCTGGAAGAATCCTATGTTGGTACCCTCCAGAATAACTATTCAGAATTTTGATTTGTCATTTTTTGTCTCGTCTGCGAAGCAGAAAGTGAGACATAGGTATCACTTTTCCTACGGCGGGGGCGTCAACATTAAGTTTTTGCGTTTAGCAAAACTTCTCAGCTTATATTTCATGATTGGTTAAGCCCATTGCAACTAAGCTTGGATACATGGTTACCTATAATCCAAGAAAGCAGCATGATGATGTTGGGGTCACAAGGTCAAGGTCACTGTGACCTGATACAGAACTGCTTTTTCAACATTAAGTTTTTGCGTTTAGCTAAATTTTTCATTTTATATTTCAGGACTGGTTAAGCCTATTGCAAATGAACTTGGATACATGTTTACCTATAATGATAGGAAGCAGCATGATGATGTTGGGGTCACAAGGCTGAAGGTCAAGGTCATGGTGACCTTAATACAGAACTCTGCTTTTTCAACATTAAGTTTTTTACGTTTAGCAAAACCTTTCAGCTTATATTTCAGGATTGGTTAAGCCTATTGCAAATGAACTTGGATACATGTTTACCTATAATGATAGGAAGCAGCATGATGATGTTGGGTCACATGGTTGAAGGTCAAGGTCATGGTCACCTTAATACAGAACTATTATTTCAACATTAAGTTTTTGCGTTTAGCAAAACTTCTCAGCTTATATTTCATGATTGGTTAAGCCTATTGCAACTGAACTTGGATACATAGTTACCTATAATATTAGGAAGCAGCATGGTGCTGTTGGGGTCACAAGGTTAACGGTCAAGGTCATTCTGACATCTACAAAACGTTATTTTTAATGTTAAGTTTTTTGACTTTGCACATCTTATCATGTTATATTTCGGGATTGCTTAACCCTAATGGAACACAACTTTGGTACATGATTGCTTATGCCAAGAGTATACAGGATGGTGTCATGCAGGTCACCAGGTCAAAGCCATTCTAATATTGTTATTTGACCTGTGCTTTTTCAACCGTAAGTTTTTCCATTCAGCAAATCAATTATATTTCAGAAGTGGTTAATCCTATTTGAAATAAAATTGAATACATGGTTACCGATCACATTTGGGAGCAGCATAATAACATGGAGATCACAAGGTCAAATGTCAATGACGCTGACAAACAGGAGACAGGCGAGACATTTGATTCCGCGCAGAATTCTTATTGAACGATTTACCCGAAATTTTCAAAATGCTACTCCTTAGATGCTTGACATAATTTGACAAGACTAGACAGATTATATGGTGCTAGGCTCTAGAACGTCTATTCAGAATTTTGATTGATCAATTAATTGCGTGAAAATCTTAGATTTTATTTTTTAAATTACAAAAATTGTCAAAATGCTATCTCTCCTTAGTTGCTTGACATATTTCAACCAACTTTGGCCTGGGGAACGCTATCATGGTAGACTCCAGAATTTCTATTCAGAATTTTGATTGATCAATTTTTTGGGTGAAAATCAGATTTTATAAAAAATTTACCGGAAATAGTCAAAACGCTACTCCGCATTAACCGCTAGGCAGATTTCAACTTTATCTAGGAGGAATGATGCTATGTGGGTAGGCTTCAGAACTTCCATACCAAATTTTAATGTGCCAACTTATATACAGAATTTTGATTGGGTGGAATGTTCCTATCATGATCAACTTCAAGAGCTATAATGAGAATTTTGATTGGTCAATTTTTTTGGCAGGGTTCTTGGATTGTCCAGCAGAGTTTAAATCGCTACTACTACTTAAGCAATGACTAGATTTCAAACAAATTTGGGCGGAATGATCCTATGACGATAAGCTTCAGAAAATCAATTGAGAATTTTGATTGGTCAATTTCTTTGGCGGTCATCTTGGATTTTCCGAAAATTATCCATCATGTCTATTTAAATTCAAATGGGTCAAATGCTAATGGTCCAAGTGAGCATCAAGCTTCATAGATCATTGTAAATTCGAGCTTCATGGTTGCATTGCAACCGTATTCCTGGTTAGGCTTGCGCGATTATTGCGTTGAGTGATCGCGATCGATTATTAAAAAATAATCATGATTACTCGATTAATCAGCTTGGACAAAAGAATATCAATGATGAAAATTGGAAAGGTGTTTAGAAAAGTCCATTTGCAGGGCAAGAGAAGACTATTTTTGAAAATGTATCATTGGAATGCCTGGCTCGATTTTCGAGCCTGGCTCAATTTTCGAGCCAGTCATTTCAGTAATACATTAAAAAAAATAGTCTTCTCTAGCCCTGCAAATAGACATACATTCAGTAAGCAAAATGTAATTTTTCATGACCGATCGCATTAAAAAGTAATTGAAAGTTAGGTTTTGAAATAGTTTATGCAATAGAAAATATTCACGATTCTTCGATTATTTAATTTTTAATCATAAATTCACGATTTAAAACGTAATCGCGATTTTTGATTTAGTCACGTAATCACGCAAGCTCATTTCTGGTTAATCATATAAATTCACGATTTAAAAAATAATCACGATTTTCGATTTAATAATGTATTCGCACAAGCTTTGCATTATCTTCTTCATCTTCAGCTCGTGGTTTGGATATCCCTCATATTAGGACAGTCATTAACTACAATATAGCCAGAGATATTGATACACACACGCATCGAGTGGGACGGACTGGACGAGCAGGTAAGCTTGTGCTTTATGCATGCGTGCTCCCACGCACACACATCGAGTGGAACAGACTGGATGAGCAGGTAACCTTGTGCTTTATGCGCGCATGCTCACATGCATACACATCCAGTGGGACAGACTGGACGAGCAGGTAAGCTTGCGCTTTATGTGCACTTACTCCCATGCACACACATCGAGTGGGATGGACTTGTCGAGCAGGTGAGCTTGTGGTTTATGGGCACTTACTCCCATGCACACACATCAAGCAGGACAGACTGGACGAGCAGGTAAGCTTGCGCTTTATGCGCGCTTGCTCCCATGCACACACATCGAGTGGGACAGACTGAACGAACAGGTAAGCTTGTGCTTTATGCGCACTTACTCCCATGCACACACATCACGCGGGACAGTCTGGATGAGCAGGTAAGCTTGTGCTTTATGCATGCGTACTCCCATGCACACACATCAAGCGGGACAGACTGGACGAGCAGGTAAGCTTGTGCTTTATGCATGCATGCTCCCATGCACACACATCAAGCGGGACAGACTGGACGAGCAGGTAAGCTTGTGCTTTATGCCTGCATGCTCCCATGCACACACATCAAGCGAGACAGACTGGACGAGCAGGTAAGCTTGTGCTTTATGCATGCATGCTCCCATGCACACACATCAAGCGAGACAGACTGGACGAGCAGGTAAGCTTGTGCTTTATGCATGCATGCTCCCATGCACACACATCAAGCGGGACAGACTGGACGAGCAGGTAAGCTTGTGCTTTATGCCTGCATGCTCCCATGCACACACATCAAGCGAGACAGACTGGATGAGCAGGTAAGCTTGTGCTTTATGCATGCATGCTCCCATGCACACACATCAAGCGGGACAGACTGGACGAGCAGGTAAGCTTGTGCTTTATGCGTGCATGCTCCCATGCACACACATCAAGCGGGACAGACTGGATGAGCAGGTAAGCTTGTGCTTTATGCATGCGTACTCCCATGCACACACATCAAGCGGGACAGACTGGACGAGCAGGCAAGCTTGTGCTTTATGCATGCATGCTCCCATGCACACACATCAAGCGGGACAGACTGGACGAGCAGGCAAGCTTGTGCGTTATGCGTGCATGCTCCCATGCACACACATCAAGCGGGACAGACTGGATGAGCAGGTAAACATGTGCTTTATGCGTGCATGTGCCCATGCACACACATCAAGCGAAACAGACTGGACGAGCAGGTAAGCTTGTGCTTTATGCCTGCATGCTCCCATGCACACACATCAAGTGAAACAGACTGGACGAGCAGGTAAGCTTGTGCTTTATGCGTGCATGCTCCCATGCACACACATCAAGCGGGACAGACTGGACGAGCAGGTAAGCTTGTGCTTTATGCATGCGTACTCCCATGCACACACATCAAGCGAGACAGACTGGACGAGCAGGTAAGCTTGTGCTTTATGCGTGCATGCTCCCATGCACACACATCAAGCGGGACAGACTGGATGAGCAGGTAAGCTTGTGCTTTATGTATGCATGCTCCCATGCACACACATCAAGCGGGACAGACTGGACGAGCAGGTAAGCTTGTGCTTTATGCGTGCATGCTCCCATGCACACACATCAAGCGAGACAGACTGGATGAGCAGGTAAGCTTGTGCTTTATGCCTGCATGCTCCCATGCACACACATCAAGCGAGACAGACTGGACGAGCAGGTAAGCTTGTGCTTTATGCGTGCATGCTCCCATGCACACACATCAAGCGAGACAGACTGGACGAGCAGGTAAGCTTGTGCTTTATGCGTGCATGCTCCCATGCACACACATCAAGCGGGACAGACTGGATGAGCAGGTAAGCTTGTGCTTTATGCGTGCATGCTCCCATGCACACACATCAAGCGGGACAGACTGGATGAGCAGGTAAGCTTGTGCTTTATGCGTGCATGCTCCCATGCACACACATCAAGCGGGACAGACTGGACGAGCAGGTAAGCTTGTGCTTTATGCGTGCATGCTCCCATGCACACACATCAAGTGGGACAGACTGGATGAGCAGGTAAGCTTGTGCTTTATGCGTGCATGCTCCCATGCACACACATCAAGCGGGACAGACTGGATGAGCAGGTAAGCTTGTGCTTTATGCGTGCATGCTCCCATGCACACACATCAAGCGGGACAGACTGGATGAGCAGGTAAGCTTGTGCTTTATGCCTGCATACTCCCATGCACACACATCAAGCGGGACAGACTGGACGAGCAGGTAAGCTTGTGCTTTATGCGTGCATGCTCCCATGCACACACATCAAGTGGGACAGACTGGATGAGCAGGTAAGCTTGTGCTTTATGCGTGCGTGCTCTCATGCACACACATAAAGCGGGCGGACTGGACGAGCAGGTAAGCTTGTGCTTTATGCGTGCGTGCTCTCATGCACACACATAGAGCGGGCGGACTGGATGAGCAGGTAAGCTTGTGCTTTATGCGTGCCTGCTACCATGCACACATCAAGCTGGGCGGACTGGATGAGCAGGTAAACATGTACTTTATGCGTGTGTGCTCCCATGAAGGGATGTGATCTGTCATTCGAGTATCTGCCGTCAAAACAAATACTGCACAGGTTAGCTGAGGTCACAATCAAAATGGCGTATGTAACTCGGTCATGACAATCAATGAGTATCATGAAGTGTCCAAATTGTATGTCTGCCCAAATTGTATGTCTGATGAATTAAAAAGTTAAATATTCTGTTGAATAATTTGAAACTAATTTGATTGGGAGCTGGTGCTGCCATAGGCAGTAACATCTCTCAGTCAAATTTGTTTCAAACTAGATTGCTCGGTTGATGGCGCATCATCGCAACTCACCACATTCACCAATTTGCCTTGAACCCCCACTTCACCCCACCCATGGGGGCGGAGCCAAATGAAAATTCCTCTTGCACTCCAAAATCATAGCCATAACTCACCTACCATATTTGGTCGAATTCCGATCACATGTTTCAGAAAAGTTGCATTACTATCAATTCCTTGACCCTTTGACCGCTTCCCCACCCCATGGGGGGCGGAGCGTAACATAAATGTTGTCACACAATCAAAAGTTATATGGGTACCCCATATACCAAATTTGTTTGAATTCCACACAACGGTTTCGGATGAGATAGTGTGATGGACAGTTTTATGATATTTGACACTTTGACCCCATCACCTGACCCCGAGTTGGCGAAGCCAAATCTAAATGGTGTCTTGCAACCAAATTTGGTTGAATTTCACCTAACGGTTTGGGAGGAAATAGCGTAAAAGACAGTTTTTAGGATATTTGTGCTTTGTTCCCAGGGAACGGAGTCAAATATAAATATGGTCTTGCAAAGCGCAATCATATGAATAACCCACATACCAAACTTGGTTGAATAGTGTGATGGACGGACAGACAAAGATAGACAGATTTCAATATCCCCGACGTTTTTTCAGAACGTGGGGATAAATATTCAACAGCTTACCTGTATTAGTTACCTGGGAATGTAGATTCTGGCAAGTTAGGTTTCAAAGGTTCAAATCAATTAAAACATACATAAAATGTGGGAGGAGCTTAGTTAGAAATTGGCAGGACATAGCTATAACTAGATCGGCCTTGTTCGATGATTAAAGTAATGTTATTGCAGATACAGAGGACATCCACCAAGTCTCCCGTCAAAACATAATTATCAAGCGTGTTCCGGAGAAAATAGAATCGCTGGCTAGACCAGAGTTACAGCCCCTGATCACTTGGCTGTACAATGACAGGTGGTCTTAATAGACAGGCTTGATTGTATCTTTCTATGTTTGACAGGTGAAAAGGGGATGGCATACACGCTGATTATGGAGAAAGAGAGGGAATTTGCCGGACTGCTTGTCAGAAACTTGGAAGGCGCTAACCAGCCAGTGCCAAAAGCCTTAATAGAACTGGCTAGTAAGGTATGTTTGTCTGATGGTCTGGCCTTTAGCGATGCTCTGCTCTGTAGAAAGTTGTGATTCTCTAGAGTCTGTTTGAAGGAAGCTGATATCCATTGATAACACGCTATGGAGGAATCCAGTTTTAGCTATACCCCGCCCATCTCTAGCTAAGCTCCACCCACACTTCGCCCATGTTGCAATCGATCAATCCCTGAACTTCAGGACTAGCAATTTCCAGAAAACTTTACAGGTAAGCTGTTGAATATTTTGAAACTAATTTGTCTGGTGCTGATGCTATAAATAGATCAAGCAATACAATCAAGCCTGTCTATTAATACCAGCTATCATTGCAGACAATGGCAGCAAAGGTGCCCCATCAAATTAGTTTCAAAATTCAACAGCATGTTTATTAAATAGTCATGTATGACATAGTTGATTATGATGTCATCCTACACATCACGTAGCTGATTATGATGTCATGTGATTGACTGGGAAACTGGAATCCTCCATTGCGGGGCATTGCCACATCAAGGATATATTCTGTAGCAATTTATAAAACATTAACAAGAGTGGTCAGAGGTAGCTGACATCCCTATGATTCTGTGTTAGTTATTGCCCCACCATGTAAGGGGAAGTGTGTCTCATTCTGCTTGGCTGCCTGCCTGTCGGTCGGTCAGTCGGTCGACCTGCCTGCCTGCTTCTGTTTTTGTCTGTCTGTCTGTCTCTGGCTATCCACTTACAGCCACCTGTCTCTCTGTCTGTCCGGAGCTGTATCTAAAAAACCAACTGATCTGATTTGACACAACAGGATCATACTGTGAAAGAAGCTGTCTAGAATTTAGTAGTGATCCGAATAAATAATATGTATCCAGATTGGATCAAATTTGGGATATGTGGATATCGCAGAAATTACTGGTCTGAATTTATCACAGGAAAGGGCATGACCATGCATTAGGATATGTGGTGGCTTTGAGCACTATCCCAACAATTTGGAAATCCAAAAAAATTGGAAAATCAGAAAATCTATTGACAAAATCGGGAGGGCTATTGTCTGTAATCTTGATTGCTCTTGTATTTTAGATTGTTTAATATCAAATCTAATGTTGTGGATTCCAAGTTTAGTAGATCATCCATTTTAGCTCACTTAGTCAGAAGTGAACTTATATATATTCTCTCATCCATTTTCATCCATCCATCAGCTTTTTGCTTTAAATGGCTTCTCAAGGACCACTAGGCCAATTTCGACAAAATTTATCCTTGGCTCATGGAGATCCATGATTGTGGATTTAGCAGGGATTATCTTGGATTTTGCCATATTTTAAACACATTTAAACATCAATGAAACTGCTTCGCTGATTAATTTGAAATTCAAGACACTTCCTCTCGCATAAGCCATGAACCAAGTTTTTTCAAGAGAATGACCAAGTTTTCGCAAAAAATTAGTAATGGAATGTCTAATATGTTATGGTCACCACGGTTCAATCAGAATTGAGCATTTGAAGGGGAGAATTTCCTTTATATGACTTTTGTGTAGGGCAATGTTAAATATTACACTAGATTTTGTTCAGAAAACAGATCCGTGGACATTTGAAATTGCTTCTTAAAAATTTGTGGGACGATTTGAAGTAGATTTGGCAGGAATCATCCATGCGGCATAAACATCCAAGATTGTGCTGAACGACGCTGCTTGGCCCAATCGACTGATTGCCATCTTGGATTTTCTACTACTTTTTGCTCAACTGAGTGACTAACAATGATCCACTATCAGTCTGTCTGCTGGCTGTCTGCTTCTTGTCCGATTTATACAGTCTGTCTGCCGGCTGTCTGATTCTTGCCTGATTTATGCAGTCTGTCTGCTGGCTGTCTGATTCTTGTCTGACTTATATATCGTGAAGTGGTTTGAAGCTACACAATGTTTCTCAGTGGATTATATAACGGGAGACGCTTTGTCATAATTTCATTACCTCGAATTCATTTCCTCAAATCTGTCTATATGTGCCGGTGTTATCTGAAAACCTTAAAAACTCATCAACAGTTTTTTGTCGGCTCCAGGTCTCTGAAAGCTTTTAATCTAGACTATTACATATAAACCAAGTGTCATGATTTTGCAAAATCGGTTCATTTTTGCCAGAGTAATTTCTCTTGAAAGATTTAAAATTTCTTTCAGCTGTCTTGTCCAGGTCATGTATGTATATATTTCTTTGTTTTGAATTGACATTCAAAATTTTTTCAGCAGATCTATTGTGTGTTAAAATTTAGTAAATGGATAAACCTGTGACAGGAGACCATAAGTTGTAATCAATGTTTCAGCGAAATCCATTCATATATGCCAGAGTTTTCTCCACTAAAAATCATAAAATTCACAGCGACTAATATTTCACGATTGTCATTCTACAAACATGGATATTTTTAGCATGTGTTGAGTTTCACGAACATTGCTGTAAATTTACCACAGGAATGACTGGCTGGTAATATTTCCAAAGTAGTCTTCACTTGCCCTGCAAATGGACATTGCTCAAGACTGCTGTCAAATCCATTTTTGGCCGACCTGGCAAGCAAACAGTTAATACAACCAAGCAGATGTTAATTTCATGGTTGTTCTGGCGGATAATGGAGGATTCCTGTTGATCCATCAATCATGTGACATCATAATCAAATATGTGATCTGTAGGATGACATCATAATCACTTATGTGACATAGCTAATTTCATCACAAACGCTTAATTGATGATTATTTTTAGCTGGACTTTATGAATTAAAACGAGCTATTGTGATAATCTGCACATTGTCCGTCGGCGGTGGTGATGGTGGCGTCGTCGCCGTCGTCATCCAATTTGCATTGAGCTCAACCTTTCTGTTTATATCTCATGTTTGGTTAATCATACTGGACCCAAACGTGGGCACATGCTTCCTTATAATGATACGGCATCACACAATGACGTTGGCGTCAAAAAGGTCAAAGGTCAAGGTCACTGACTTGTAAAAACCTTGGGTTTTTTTAACTTTAACATTTTCCGTTTAGCTCAACTTTTCTGTTTATATCTCATGTTTTGTTAATCATACTGGACCCAAACTTGGACATAGGCCTCCTTATAATGACACGACATTTCTACTTCGAATAATACTTACCAGATGTACTATTATGATAATGTCTATTATCTAGTCTAGCTCAAAATAAACAATTAAAACTCTGCACTCTCCTGGTCCTGCCCATACTGTGTCCGGGAATACCATAACCGCAGGTACCGAGTCAATTCCAATCACAGTCAGATTCGTCTATTTTGCGCTTTTGAGAAGTCGCAAAGTGTAGTGTGCTCAAATTTGTTAAATTTAAGAGGTTATCGGTTGTGAAAAAGGATTGTATCGGTGGCTTCATGGCGGAACTAGGAAAATCATCACAGGGGCAGGTTGTATCAATCTAGAATTTATACATTCATGCCATAATGACTGTTTGAAATTTCCTTAAATTGGCACATTTTTTATAATGATAGCCATTGTTGGAGTCGTTAACTTTTAGTTTTAATTCGGGTACTCGGTTAATTTTCTCTTGCGACTCGGTTCCTCTAAGATGGATGCGCCCTTAGCCAAGATGGCGGCGCCCATGAATTATGTCGTTCTTGGCTTGGTGTGTCCGGGCACTCTGTTTGTCGCCGATTTTAGCTCTCGCTTCATTGTCGAGGGTGTTTGTAGCGATCAGCGCTGTATTCTTGGTTATTTAACGCTAGTTAAAGGCTGAGTTGTGTTTTTAAAGAATTTTCACTCAAAAAAGTTTCAAATAAGATCCTGCCTAAGACTTGATTATCATTAATTTAAGAGAAAGTTAATGTGTTTAAGAAATCTTAACTATCAAGTCGGTTGTGCGTATTGCTCGTCATCAGGTGTCATGTGCAGCGTTTTAATTTTTCTTTGTGTTCACAGAAACCTAAGAATCCGGACACGTTGTGCCAGAAGTGCAACAGGTTCATGAAGCGGAAGTATTTGGGACATCACTGTGTGGCGTGCGCTCAGTGTAAGGTCGGGAGCCCTTGTGATGTGTGTGTGAAGTGGTCGTCGGCAATGGTGGCAGAGTTCGACAGGGATCGACGTGCGAGGCTGGAGAGGATCGCGAAGGACAAGGCAGCGAAGTTGCAGCAGGCGTCTCTTATGGGACTTGAAGGTCGTCTGAATGAACGAATGGATTCAGCGCTGGGCGTATGGGCGGCCCATTTCACATCAAGAGTATACTTACCTCCCTAATACTTTTGATATTGCTAAATATCGGCTTTCACTCAATAAAACACTCAGATTAAAAACAGTTAGGTGCCCCTACTGGGCAGGGAGTCAGAGGTAGTCCGGCGGATGCTCGCCCCACCACCGCGCATGCGCCGACTACTACTTCCTCTTTGCTCATTTATTGGCAAAGGGTTACATGCGGTTTTGTGTTCTTTATACTTTTCTGCGCGTTACCTTGTTTTTTGCTCACGTTTGACGATTATTTTTTGGTGGAAGCATGTCGGAAAGGGAGGATTCGCCTTTAGAAGGAGCGGGATCGCTTTATCAGGTGAATTCTTTGATATGCTAGCGTGTTTTGTCCCGGTTTAATGTATTTCCGGGACTCGCGCTTACCGTGATTAGCGCCTGATTATGTTGGTTTTTTACAACATGGTGCTTCATATGTCTCATTTCTCTTTGTGTTTTGTCCACAGGTATCGCATAGACGCTTTGATGGACTTCTCGGCACAAGAGGATATGTTTTCTCTCCACCACGGTTCCATTTCCTACTAATACTGTTAGGTTATCTAACCAAAAAATCTATGTTCAGTGAGTTGGACGCCTGTTATAAAGGTCTTCTCACTTTGCCCTCTTGCTCCAATTCCTTCCCCTTAGGTGGAGAGAATGTAGAGGCGTACTATGGTGGAGTTCTCCGGTTCATCACGTTGGATGGTTTGTCTATACAAGGATCAGGTATCTAATTATTGTAAACAAAAGGGGAGATAATTTCCCTTTTTGCCAATGCTAGAATTGGAAGGAGTTATCTCTGTATATCTGATTGTTGTGTACTCGAAATGCCAATTCAACGGAAATGTTCCGTTTACTTATACAATTCGTTCTTGCACTTGGTGCTTGTTGCGGATCGATTAATTTGGTCACGAGAGTGATGACGTCATAATCGGCCTTGGCCTTTTTATTAACAATTAACGTTTTGTCCATGGCTGGTTCTTCTTGATTTCTGATCTTGATGATCCTGTCCTCTCTTTTTAGTTGGTTTTGAGTTCGCTAACCTTAACTATCTTGCTCATTGTCCCTGTCCTTTGTCCTGTTTCAGAGACCTGGTTGCCCGTCCTGCGGGAGGTTTCTTAAAAGCCGCTTCGTCCCGCACTTGTGCTTCAGCTGCAGTCCCTGTGGACCGTTGCTGAAGTGCGACGTATGTAAGCAGTGGGGGGGCGAATTAATGTCTGATTTTCTCGCATTGCAGGCAAGGGAGAAGGTAATGGAGGAAGAGAGGAAGAAGAAGGAGAAAGTTTGTAAGAAGGGTAAGAAGAAGGCCTCATCCGCGGTGGATATGGAGGCCTTCAGGTCCGAAATGTTGCAAGAGATGCAGAGGACAATAAAGGATCTGGTCCCAGAGTTGCTTCGTGGCATGCTCCCTGGGCCAGCTCCTTTGTTGTCCTCGGCATCTGCTTACGAGCAGGTGATCCCCGCCTCTGAATCCGGTCTCTTTAGGTCCGGTCCGGTTGTGGATTCAGAGGTGGCCCCTTTGGTGGGGGCAGTCCAAGGCCCTGGCAGCAGGCATGGCGCCGCGCCGAGGGGCCGTGGACAGCGGTTGTTGCTGGGACCCGCGGTCTGCTCATCAGACCCCGGGTATCCGCGCGCCGAAGGTGCCAAACCCTCCTATGGCACCTTTCCTGGCCAGTCCGGGTTAGCTCTCTTTGCTGACCCGGAGTCTAATCTTTCTGGCCAGGAAGAAGAGGATCTCCTGCTGGGGTCGCCTTCTGAGGACGTGGCCATGGAATACGACGTCTGTGCACCCCTCGCGGGGAATGCAGGCGACGTGTTCCATGGTTCTACTCACGCAGGAGTAGATTTCACGGTCCAGAGGGTGTCCCCGGGCGGTGCTGTTGACCACGGATACCGCATACCTCGGCTTGCCGATGGTATGGCTGGTGCTGGTCAGACCCGTGGTAGAGCGGTGTTTACCCCGCGCTCTGCCACGGCGCCTGCTCCTGGTCAAGCCGCGGAATTTAGCATGCCTGCTCTCTCGGGCCCGCATGCTTTTCCAGGCTTGCCAGGGGTATCAGCTTACCCGCCGTCGACATCAACTGCGAGTGCTCTGGAGGAAGACGAAGGCCCTCGTCTAGTAGAGCGCTCGCAGTTAGCCACGGAGGAGGATTGGTCGGACGCTTGCCAGTGGCTGGTAAGTGTTCGGCCAGATCTACCCGTGGAGCTGCCGGCTAGCCAGCGTGACCATAGGCCGTGGTTAGCTGGTAGGCCGGCGGCTACCGCTATGCCATCTCTGCCGCTTGCTGAGCATGTCGTGGACATGTTCGAAGCGGCAGAGGCGTCCATTAAGGTGAATGGACGTCTCGCGAAGGCCCCTCGCGAGGTGGCGAAGCGGTGCCGCATCGTGCCCCTGGATTACCAGCGGTACGGTGTGGTGCCGAAGCCAAGCGTTGATGATCGCGCGGCTTTGGGCGAAGATGCGCGGCCGGGCTCCCGTTCTGACACGGGAGTCTTGTGCTCGAACGCGTTGCGTTCGGCAAATGCCGCGCTGCGGGATGCGGAGGAGAGTGGGAGGGCGTCGATTGCCGCTCTGTCCCACGTCTCCCAGCTGCTACAAGGGGTGGTAGCGGCTTCCGCATCACGCCAACCAAGCCCGGTGACAGTCCAGAGAGCCATTCAGGATGGTATCAACCTGGCTTTGGACTGTTTGACGCGGGCGGTAACCAGAAGTGTCCGGGCGAGGCGCACGTTTGCGCTTGACAATCTGTGCCCGTCCCAGGACCTGTATAATAGGCTGCTGCGGACGCCTATGACAGGTCCTGGTCTCTTTGGAGGTGAGGGATGCAGGCACCTCCAGGAGACGGTCACTCTGGTTAATAACCAGAGGGCGCTGCGGGAACAATTTGAGGTGCTCCGGCGGGAGCGTGTTCGCGCGGCACCCCCTGCGTATCGTCCTCTGCAGGCTCGAGGTGGTGCTGGCCAGGTCAGAGGCCAGCCACCGTCGCAACGTAGGCCTAGGCCACGGGCGATTCGGCCAGCAGTGAGGGGGGCGCAGGCTCCCCAGCCGCACCCAGCCAGACAGCCGCCCGCGCACCGTGGTGCGCGCGGCGCTGGGCGGGGCGCGCGGGGATCTGGTCGCGGTAATCGGGCCTGATGGCCTGGTTACCGCGGTGGGAACCACTCCGGTGTTTCAGGCCGAGAGAACAGTGCCACTCTGGCCCTCCTTATGTCCACCTCTATCCCTAGGTGGACCGGTGGGCGGCCGTTTGGCCGCCCGCTTGCCAGAGTGGAAGCGGTTGACTCAGGACCGTTTAGTCTTGCGATGGCTTTCGGTCGGGTATCGTCCCGACTGGGTGACAGGCCCGCCATCGCGACTGTCTCTCGCGCCGATCTGGACTCCCATTCCACGGGATCCGGATCAGAGGTTGTGTATAGAGGAGGAAATAAATTCCCTCATACTAAAAGAAGCCATTCAGCCGGCACAGAGGTGCCCGGGCTTCTATTCAACCCTGTTCTTGGTAACAAAAAACACCGGAGGGTGGAGGCCGATTCTCAACCTCAAGCCGTTGAACAAGTTCATCGAGACACCAAGTTTCAAGATGGAGACTGTGCGCTCGGTGTTGGCGGGGTTAGAGCGAGGGATGTGGACAGCGTCGATAGATTTGAAGGATGCTTATTTCCACATTCCCATAGAGAGGAGTTTCCGTCGCTTCCTGAGATTTGCATTTCAGGGCCGGCGGTGGGAATTCAGGGTGTTACCCTTCGGAATTTCCACGGCTCCTCGGGTCTTCACCCGTGTGGTTCTCGCGATCACTGCATACCTCCGCAGGAGAAGCATAGCAGTCCACACGTACATAGACGACTGGCTGTTGAAAGCACACACCCGGGAATCGTTGTCAGCCAATCTGGAGATTGTTTTGAAAACTCTCTCGGACTTGGGCTGGCTGATCAATTTCCCGAAATCAGAGCTAACTCCATCCCAGAAGTTTGTTTACCTGGGCATGTTCTTCGATCTGGAGACGGGGTATGTGTACCCCACTCAGGAGAGGGTTCAAGTACTCATCTCGGTAATTCAGTCGGTGTGCGACAGTCGTCATGTCCTGGCACGGGTTTACTTGAGAATGCTGGGCTTGATGGTTTCTTTGGAACCAGTCATTCCACAGGCCGCCTTGCGCAGGCGTCCGATCCAGTTGTTTCTCATGACACAGTGGACCCAGAGTTCAGGTTCGCTGGACTCGAACGTGTCGGTGTTGGCGCCTCTGATTCACCACCTGCAATGGTGGTTGAATACAGAGAATCTCTTGCCGGGGGTTTTGCTAACCCCTCCCCACCCTCAGGTGACTGTGTATACAGATGCATCGATGGAGGGGTGGGGAGCTTGTCTGGAAGAGTCCACAGTATCAGGGCTTTGGGATCTGGATCAGTCCAAGGAACATATCAATCTACTAGAGCTAAGAGCAGTAGTCCTGGGCCTGGAACATTTCTTACAGAAGGTTCAGGGCAAGATTGTTCTAATTCGTTCAGACAACTCAACAGTAGTGACTTACATAAACCGCCAGGGCGGAACGAAGTCGCCCAGTCTCTGTATGATGACATGGAAACTGCTTTGTTGGTGCCTGGATCATGGGATCACCTTGAAAGCAGTTCATATTCCGGGGAGGTTAAATCTGCTAGCAGACTCATTGAGCCGAAGGATGAGTGTTTTACCCACGGAATGGCAACTAAATCAATGTGTGGCGGATCGTCTGTTCGACCATTGGGGGAAACCCAACATAGATTTGTTCGCGATGAAGAAGAATGCGAAGATGACGACGTACGTCTCTCCGATTCCAGACCCAAGCGCTTTCGCAACAGATGCGTTAGCTATCAGCTGGGAGGGAATGTATGCATACGCATTCCCCCCAGCAATCCTGATTCCAAAGGTGCTTCAGAAAATCAGGCAGCAGGAGTGCCAAGTGCTTCTGATCGCCCCGGATTGGCCAAGCCGATCGTGGTATACGGATCTGCTGGACCTTCTGGTCTGCAATCCGGTTCCGCTGCCTCTGATGGACAACCTTATCTTCCAGGGCAAGGCCCTTCACGACAATCCGTCAATGTTCCGATTGACTGCGTGGATGTTGTCAAGGAATCTAGAATTAAGGAGGGCTTTTCTGAGCAAGCGGCCATGTTTATGGCCAAAGCCAGGAGGGGGTCAACCTCCAGAGCATATAATTATAAAATCAACAGATTTGCAGAATGGTGCTCAAAAAGATGTATTGATCCAATGGAATCATCTATTCAGGTAGTGGCTGATTTCCTCTGTCACCTATATGATGCCTATAGCCTCAAGCCTAACTCTATTGCTGGTTATAAGTCAGCTTTAATGACTGTTATTCCTTGCTTGGCTAATAGGGGGAGTGATGAAGTAAGTACATTAAATGTATTAATTAAAGGCATGGGCAATCTAAGACCAAGGAATCCTCCACTGATTCCGTCTTGGAGTTTATCACTGGTGCTCCAGGTACTAGGTGATAAGCCTTTTGAACCACTTAGTTCCATTTCTATGAAAATGTTAACTCTTAAAACTGTATTTTTAATTGCTGCGGCCTCGGCAAGGCGTAGGAGTGAAATTCACGCCTTATCAGCCGAGGTTGACCGTTTTGTGGTTACAGGGGAAGGCCTTAAGCTTCTACCTAGGATTAATTTCTTGTCTAAAAATCAGTCATTGAAATATCCAGGTCAACCTATTTTTTTGCCATCTTTAACTAGATATGATCCTAATTCTAAAGTATGGTGCCCCGTACGGGCGCTGCTCCGGTACAAACAGCGTACTTCGGAGTGGCGTACCGACCAGTCAGCGTTATGGTTGTCATATATTGAACCCCATGGTAGGGCGTCTAAGGACACCATTTCTAGGTGGATTGTGGAATGTATTCAATTTTGTCACAAATCCGCCACCGGGCGACAGGTTGACGTGGCCAAGGCTCACAGTGTCCGCGGTGTCGTGACATCCACTGCCCTTTTTAATGGGGTCCCTGTGGATGATATTATGTCAGTGGCTCAGTGGCACTGTGAGTCAAGTTTTACAGACCATTACCTCCGTGACACCTCTAACCCTCTCGCCTTGTCGATTTTGAAACAATAACCGCTTTATGTTTGTGAAGAGTGCCTCCGCATTGCTTATATACTTCGCCATTCAGCGACGGTGACAACCACTTGTCGGGACTGTATCATCCTTCTCTACTGGATTCATGATGACAGCTTCCTAGTACAACAAGGTCAGTCTTGTTCATGTGTTGTTCATTGTTTTGTATTGTCACGTTACCCAGTGTTATTAATATGGTGATGGTTTATGTGGGTTGTGGTTCTTTAGAGAGAGTATACGAAAATGGAGCCTTTTCGTCTCTGTCCTATAGTACTTAGCACTAGTACGAAGAGAGCGTGTAGGACATTGAGGTCATTTAATCTTCCTCCCAAGGGAGGGGGGGAGCGCATATGACAAATCGGTCATCTCTCAGGCATCGGTTGTGTTATCCGATGGTTTATCAAATCCTGACTGTGTTTTCACACAGTTTCAGACGTCATAAGTGCCTTAAACGCTTGAAAGCGTATAGGGAAGAGCTGGTCTTTTGACCTCGCCTCCCTCCCGCCAGATTCACTTTCGAATTCTGGCAATATCAAAAGTATTAGGGAGGTAAGTATACTCTTGATGTGAAATAAACGAAATCTAGGATTTCTTTTTTCACGAGAGAGTTGATACTTACCTCCCTAGATACTGACCCGGCCTCTCCGCCCCACAGAGGCTCGGTCTTCAGGCTCTTGGTAGTTGCATGTGTTAGCCAATAAATGAGCCAGAGGAAGTAGTAGTCGGCGCATGCGCGGTGGTGGGGCGAGCATCCGCCGGACTACCTCTGACTCCCTGCCCAGTAGGGGCACCTAACTGTTTTTAATCTGAGTGTTTTATTGAGTGAAAGCCGATATTTAGCAATATCAAAAGTATTAGGGAGGTAAGTATCAACTCTCTCGTGAAAAAAGAAATCCTAGATTTCGTTTAGTTCAAGGCGATGTTTGACTCATTGCAGTCCACGGTCCCGGTGAGGCAAGCTGGTGCAGGACAACCATTAGGTGGTCCGGCTAGTTCTGCTGAGGGTCATGCAACTGCCCCTTCTCTGTCCTTGGCTCAAGAGCCGACGATAGAGGAGGAAGATCTGCTGCTAATGGAAGATTCCGGCATGCCGGATATTTCGATGACGGCAAGACCTAGTACGTCCCAGGGGTCGCCCTCGGGATTTGTACGGGTTTGCCAGGCGGATGGTGATGTCGACGTTCCGTCGGGCATTTTCCATCCGCTATTTGTGCAACCGGAGATGCCGGCGGAGCCGTGTTTTGCGGTTCCTGCTGGTATCCCGGCGGCCTTAGGTGCGGCTCCTATCGGAGTGACGGTACCAGCCGTAGTTAAGGCGGTCGTAGTCCCGGATCCCGTGCTGGAGCCGATGGACTGCGGGGAATCCGGGTCTGGCGATTCGTTAGACACCGGTGCCGCTGGTAGTCGCGTTATGGATGCGCTCTGTCCTGGCAGAGACGTGTATCATAGCGCTCAGCATGGATCGTCGGTGGTCCTCTCATCTAAGGGAGAGAGGGAGGATGAAAACGGGAGTTCATTGATGGACGAGTCCGTTTTCTGCACCGAAGCTGAATGGGTGCAGGTCCTTGGATGGATGACCAATCGTCTCGTGTTGGCATCTGATCTAGGATCTCAGCGCGATCCGGCAATGGAACGGATGTCAGAGCGTGCGGCTAGCGCTCTGTCAAGTGGCTCTGCCGACACTCCCATTGGACACGCAGACTTCTGACATGTTGGAAGTTGCGGCATACCGTCTGGTTCAGCCAGACTATGCATTGCCAAAGGCCCCGAAGGGGATAAGGAGTAGGGTCCGTTTTCCGGAGCTGGCCTATCATCAGTACACCCGGGTTCCACGGCTTTCCGTTGCGGAACGAGAGGCACTGAATAGGCCGTAGGCTGGGAAGGCTAAGGGGCGGTCACGTCCTTTGGTTTCTCAGACCAACAAAGACCTTGTTCAATGAGCTCACGCTCATTGAGGATGCGGCGAGGGCAGCCATGGCTGCGCTGTCGCATGGGTGTACCATCCTGCAGGGTATGCTGGACTGCACGGCGGAAGGCGGACAGGTGCCAGAGGCTGCTCCCGGAGCTGTTCGGGACACCGTGCGCCTGTCTCAGGATTGCCTGGCCAGGGTAATCACTAGAACGTTGGCAGAGCGACGGAGAATGGTTCTCGATTGTGTAGAACCAGGACCGGAGATGAGGGCTGCATTATCTTCTGCGCCTTTCATAGGTCCAGGCTTGTTCAGCGGCTCGGCACGACAAGCGCTCTCCAAGGTTGCGTCAATGGTGGCGGAGCAAGAAGTGGTCGGCAAGTCGTGGAAGTCGACTAAGAGGACTCAGCCGCAACAGTCCTACCGTCAGCATAGACAGGAGCAGCAGAGGCAGCGTCCTAGATCGCCCTTCCGTCCTTCTGGCCGTGATGCCCATAGGTCATCCGGATCACAAGGACCTGGCCGTTCATCCTCATACAAGTCCTCTAGTAAGAGGCCGTATGAGGAAGACAGGAAGGGTGGCGGTTTGGGCCGAGGCGGCTACTGTAAGGATAGCCGTGGCGGCGGTTCCGGACCGTTGTACCACAAGAAGCCGTGGGGCTCGTTCCTGACGGGTTTCCGGCGGAACCAGTACTGGTGGCTTTGGAGACAAATGGAGTCGAGAATCTTCACCCAAGCGATTTAGCGTCTTATCGGCTAATCTTGACCGAGAACTGTGTGCAGATTCCTTCCGTCGGAGGCAGACTTCAGCTATTCCTAAACCAATGGGAACAGGTCGTGCGCGACTGTTTAGTTTGTCAGTGGATAAGGAAACGGCTACGATCCGGACTGGCTCATCCATCAATCGTTAGTTCCATTAACCTCGACTCCAATATGGACTCCTATTCCAAGGGAAGTAGACCGTCTAGACGCCATTCGATCAGAAATAGAATCTCTTCATAAGAAGAAGGCGATTCATCTAGTCAGCGATCAGTCTTCACTGGGCTTCTATTCGATCATGTTCCTTGTTCCGAAGCGTACCGGAGGGTGGAGACCAATTCTCAATCTCAAACCGTTGAACAAATTTATTCTTTCTCCCAGATTTCAGATGGAGACGGTAGCAGCGGTAATGACAGGGCTGAGGAAAGGCATGTGGGCGGTGTCGATAGATCTGAAGGATGCATATTTTCATATTCCAATGTCAATTCCTTTTCAGAAGTACCTTCGATTTGCATTCCAAGACAATGTTTGGGAATTCAATGCGCTTCCCTTCGGCCTGACCACAGCTCCGAGGGTCTTCACCAAGGTGGTTCTCGCCATGACTTCTTTACTTCGCAGGAGAAACATAGCTGTTCACACTTACATAGACGACTGGCTGCTAAAGGCGGGGAATCCAGTCACTCTGCGCAGCAATCTCCAGGTAGTCCTAGACTTATTAAAGAATCTATGGTGGATTGTGAATCTAGAGAAATCAGAACTGACTCCATCCCAGGAGTTTGTTTATCTGGGAATCTTTTTCAATCTCAGGGACGGCGTAGCTTTTCCGGCGGAGAGCAGAGTCAAAAGCCTGATTGCAGTTTTGGAGTCGGTTTCTCTAGGAGCCTATCTGACGGCGCGCCAATTTCTCAGAATACTGGGTTTACTAGTATCTCTGGAGAAGGTGGTTCCATATGCGGCACTCAGGCACAGGCCGATTCAGATGTATCTAATGTCATTCTGGTCACAGAGAACAGATCCGTTATCTCTGAGAATACCAGTAAAAGAACCATTGATATTCCACCTTCAGTGGTGGTTGTCGGAACAGAATCTCCTGCGAGGTGTTCCTCTACAACCTCCTCAACCTCAGATGTCCATCTTCACGGATGCATCGTTGACAGGTTGGGGAGCGGTATTGGACAATCAGTCAGTGTCAGGGGAATGGGATCGGACCAATGCGCAGAAACATATCGATGTGCTCGAGCTATTAGCAGTGGTATTTGCACTGCAGAAGTTCGAGAGTCTAATTCAAGACAAAATTGTCCTAGTAAGGACAGACAACTCAACAGTGGTGTCTTATTTGAACCGCCAGGGCTGGACGAGATCACCGGAGTTGTGTATGATGGTTTGGAACCTTCTGCTGTGGTGCCAAGAGAGGAATATTATTCTTCGGGCAGCACACATTCCAGGAAGATTGAACATCCTAGCGGATGCTCTCAGTCGAAGGACGGTTTGTCGTCCGACGGAATGGCAGCTCAACCAAGCGGTAGCGGAGGTTCTATTCAAACAATGGGGCAAGCCAAATGTCGACCTGTTTGCGATGAATCAAAACGCAAAGATGGTCACTTACGTGTCACCGATCCCGGACCCGCTAGCTCTAGCAGTAGACGCACTGGCGATAAGTTGGGAAGGAATGTACGCGTATGCGTATCCTCCAACAATTCTCATCCCGAAAGTTCTGGCAAAGATAAGAGAGGGGATGTGCCAAGTACTACTGATCGCCCCTTATTGGCCAGGCCGATCATGGTTTACGGATCTGCTGGACCTTCTGGTCTGCAATCCAATCCCTCTTCCAGACACAAGAGATTTAATATCTCAGAACAAGGGTCTGTACCTTCACGACAGACCAGAAATGTTCAAATTAACTGCATGGATGTTGTCAAGCAGCGTGCAATTGAGGGTGGCTTTTCTGAGCAAGCAGCGAAGTTTGTTGCTTCAGCCAGAAGAGTTTCAACCACAAAGACATATAATTATAGAATCAACAAATTTGCAGTGGTGTGAGAGAAGAGGTATTGATCCCTTTTCTGCATCTGTTCAACACGTAGCAGATTTTATCTGTCATTTATACGAAGTTGACAAACTTGTACCTTCTACCCTAGCAGCATATAAGTCTGCATTAGCTTCAGTCATTCCCAGTCTCACCATGGAGGGAGTGGAGAATGACACCTTGAATGAAGTTATCAAAGGAATGAGCAATCTGCGACCTAGACAGCCAATTCCTATCCCATCATGGAATCTATCTCTTGTTCTACAGGTTTTAGGGCATGCTCCCTTTGAACCGATTAGATCTATTGACATTAAACTCTTAACTATTAAATCAGTTTTGTTGGTTGCAGCAGCGTCGGCGAGAAGGAGAAGCGAGATTCATGCGCTTTCTGCCGAACAAGACCATTTTGTCGTTCACGGGTAAAGGTTTAAGACTACTTCCACGTCTTTGTTTCCTGGCAAAGAATCAGTCACTTAAATATCCAGGACAGCCGATCAATTTGCCAAGTTTAACTAGACATGACCCAAACTCTTGTGCTTGGTGTCCTGTCAGATGTCTGAAAATGTATAAGAAACGTACTTCTGAGTGGAGAGACGACCCGAAATCTCTGTGGTTATGTCTCAAAGCTCCCCATTTACGTGCCTCGAAAGATACTATTTCTCGTTGGATAGTTGACGCTATTCAGATGTCGCACAAAATCGCTACAGGAAAGCAGATTGATCGTGCGAATGCCCATCAGGTCCGAGCACTAGCAGCAGCATCGGCCCTTTATAAGGGTGTCTCATTAGAGGAGGTGATGTCTGTAGCACAATGGCATGCCGAGTCGTCATTCACTGATTTCTACCTTCGCCACATCTCCAGCGCACTTAATCCGGTAGCCGTCGCCAATCTGTCGAATCTAAACTAAGCCACTTCCGACCACTACTTCGCAGACATCACAAAAGTCTTCCGCCTACACTGAACAAGCGCTATGCACATGACTGAGTACGACCGTGGATTGGGCCAAGCTCCTGTGATGATAAAGAACAGATCAAGCACTCAAAAATGGTGAGTGTTTACATTAATTAAGTGACTATAAATATGTTTACTTACAGTCGAAATACCAGACTGCGTAAGTGAATAGTCTGGTACAAAAGTATACTTATCCTCTCATACAGACATAAGACTCATTCCAATTTGAAAATCTAATCGATATACTGATAGTTTTTTTCAAAAATTTGAAGTTGTAGTAGCTTCTTTGCACTCTACTGGACTGCCCTAGCTGAGACTTGGGGCTGACACGGGTCTGGTGGGTGTTGCATCCCCATGGACAGCCCTCTGGTTTTGTGCGGACAAAAGAGGGGGGGGAGCGCGGTCTAGACCATGGAAGTTTAGCACTCTATGAGTCTGATGGCAGAACCCAAGCGTATGCCAGGGTTCTAGTCTCTTCACAACCTTCTCTGTTGGATGGTTGATGAGTGCTGGTTCGAGCCTCACCTCCTCCCACCGGCATTTCCTGGCTGTCGAAATCCGGAGTTTATCATAATAGTACATCTGGTAAGTATTATTCGAAGTAGAATAAAAAAAGCATCCGCTTTTGTTTCTACGAGAATTCTTAATACTTACCAGATGTACTATGGCCCTCCCTCAGCCGCCCCGCTGAGGTGAGGCTGAGCTGCTTTCGCAGTTTGCCAAGGCAAATATAAGACGAATCTGACTGTGATTGGGAATTGACTCGGTACGTGCGGCTATGGTATTCCCGGACACAGTATGGGCAGGACCAGGAGAGTGCAGAGTTTTAATTGTTTATTTTGAGCTAGACTAGATAATAGACATTATCATAATAGTACATCTGGTAAGTATTAAGAATTCTCGTAGAAACAAAAGCGGATGCTTTTTTGAAACACAATGTTAGGGCCAAAAGGTCAACGGTCAAGGTCACTGACTCATGCGTGCATCGTCCATCCATCAACTTTTGTTTAAAAATTCTACTCATTAACTGTGTGTCAGATTTCAACATAATTTGGTAGGAAAGACCCTATGGGCCTCAGAACATGTGTACAGAATTTTGATTGGTAAATTTTTGGGGTGAAAGTGATTTTATGAAAGATTTAACGGAAATTGTCAAAATGCTACTTCTCCTTAACCGCTTGACAGCTTTCAATTTACTTTGACTGGAAGGACCCTATTGGGGGGGGGGGGCTAGACTTTAGAACTTGTTGTATACAGAATTAATTTTGATTGGTCAAGTTTTTTGGCGAAAATTTCAAAACATTATTCCTCATTAACTGGCTGGCGGATTTCAATTTACCAAGGACCCTATGTGGCTAGGCTTCAGAACATTAATACAGAATTTTGATTGGTCAATTTTTTAAGGTGAAAATCTTAGATTTTATGAAAAATTTAGCGGAAATTGTCAAAAAGCTGCTCATCATTAAACGCTTGACAGTTAGTTGGATGGACAGCCGCTAAGGTGGTAGGCTCCAGAAGATCTCCAGAATTTTAATGTTTCAATTTTTTGGTTGAAAATCATAAACTTTGTGAAAATTTTATCAGAAATTGTCACAATGCATCTCCTCCATAACCTTTTGTGGATTTTATCCAAATTTGGCTTGGAAGGATTCTATAATGGTAGGCTTTTGAACTACTTTACTTAATTAGTGACCTGATTGCAACGAAACTTGGGTGGAATGATCGTATGGCAGCTTCAACATAACAAACAAGAATTTTGATTTGTCACTTTCTTTGGTGGCCATCTTGGTCTTTTCGAAAGTTATCCATCATGTCCTCCGGTTTTAACATGCATATGGTTCAAATGCGATTAGTCCAGGTGAGCATTACAGGCGCTTAGGCCTCTTGTTAATAAGGGTAATAATAAGCCTTCTATATTTATTTTATGTCTGAAGTCATGCTTCATAGTTCATTGCAAAGTCATAAACTCGAGCTCCTGTTTGCATTGCAACCACATTTCTGGTTAAATAATCAATAGACCTATCCAAGTTTATCCATCCATCATATGACATCATAATCAGCTAGATGGTCAAATGCTCATACAAAATAAGTGGATAAAAATTAAACAGAGTTTTGCATGTAATGGGTGGGACATAGCTAGAAATTGGCTGTGTATCGCTAAAATGGTTGGAGTATAGCTAGAAATTTGTGAAGTGTAGCTAGAAATGGACGAGTGTAGCTAGAAATGAACAGGTGTAGCTAGAGATGGACGGGCGTAGCTAGAAATGGATGGGCATAGCTAGAAATTGACCCGCGTAGCTAGAAATGGATGGGCGTAGCTAGAAATGTAGTTAGAAATGGACGGGCATAGCTAAAACTTGATGGGTGTAGGTAGAAATGGACGGGTGTAGCTAGAAATGTACGGGCATAGCTAGAAATCAATGGGTGTAGCTAGAAATCAATGGGTGTAGCTAGAAATCGGTGGCCGTAGCTAGGAATGGACATGCATAGCTAGAAATGGAGAGGCATAGCTAGAAATAGACTGGTGTAGCTAGAAATGGACAGGCATAGCTAGAAATGGATGGGTGTAGCTAGAAATGTATGGGCATAGCTAGAAATGGATGGTTGTAGCTAGAAATGGATGGGCGTAGCTAGAAATGGACAGGTGTAGCTAGAAATGGATGGGCGTAGCTAGAAATTGACATGCATACACATGTACAAAAGTAGCTAGAAATGGATGGGTGTAGCTAGAAATGTAGCTAAAAATGGACGGGTGTAGCTAGAAATGGATGGGTATAGCTAGAAATGTACAGGCATGGCTAGAAATGGATGGATGTAGCTAGAAATCGACAGGCGTAGCTAGAAATCGATAGGCATAGCTAGAAATGGACATGCGTAGCTAGAAATGGACTGGTGTAGCTAGAAATGGACAGGCATAGCTAGAAATGGATGGGTGTAGCTAGAAATGTATAGGCATAGGTAGAAATGGATGGTCGTAGCTAGAAATGGATGGGCATAGCTAGAAATGGACAAGCATAGCTAGAAATGGATGGGTGTAGCTAGAAATGTATGGGCATAGGTAGAAATGGATGGTCGTAGCTAGAAATGGATGGGCATAGCTAGAAATGGATGGGCATAGCTAGAAATGGATGGGCATGGCTAGAAATGGACGGGCAAAGCTAGAAATGGACGGGCATAGCTAGAAATGGATGGGCATAGCTAGAGATGGGCAGGCATAGCTAGAAATGGATGAGCGTAGCTAAAAATAGACAGGCATAGCTAGAAATGGATTGGTGTAGCTAGAAATGGATGAGTGTAGCTAGAAATGGACGGGCATAGCTAGAAATGGATGGGCGTAGCTAGAAATGGATGAGTGTAGCTAGAAATGGATGGGCATAGCTAGAATGGATGGGTGTAGCTAGAAATGGATTGGTGTAGCTAGAAATGGATGAGTGTAGCTAGAAATGGACGGGCATAGCTAGAAATGGATGGGCATAGCTAAAAACGGGCAGCCATAGCTAGAATGGATGGGTGTAGCTAGAAATGGATGGGTGTAGCTAGAAATGGATGGGCATAGCTAGAAATGGATGGTTGTAGCTAGAAATGGATGGGCATAGCTAGAAATGGATGGTTGTAGCTAGAAATGGATGGGCATAGCTAGAAATGGATGGGTGTAGCTAGAAATGGATGGGCATAGCTAGAAATGGATGGTTGTAGCTAGAAATGGATGGGCATAGCTAGAAATGGATGGTTGTAGCTAGAAATTGATCCATCTGTTGTTATGCAGAATGAATGAATGAATACAGATTGTGTAATATTGACTCTCTTACAGTATCCCGGCTTCCAGAAATCACGCTTTCAACAGAGCAAAGCTAAAAACTTGACAGATGGTGGATCACGAAGCCTTGGTATGAAGGAGCGGCCCGGACTTGGGTCAGAAAGTGTGAGTACACGAATGAGTAGATACAGCATTTCACAGTATGAGAGAGCACATACAGCATTTAAGTATGAGAGTACATACAGCATTTAAGTATGAGAGAGTACATACAGCATTTAAGTATGAGAGAGTACATACAGCATTTAAGTATGAGAGAATAGATACAGCATTTAAGTATGAGAGAGTAGGTACTGCATTTAAGTATGAGAGTACATACAGCATTTAAGTATGAGAGAGTAGATACAGCATTTAAGTATGAGAGAGTACATACAGCATTTAAGGATGAGAGAGTACATTCAGCATTTAAGTCTGAGAGTACATACAGCATTTAAGTATGAGAGAGTACATACAGCATTTAAGTCTGAGAGAGTACATACAGCATTTAAGGATGAGAGAGTACATTCAGCATTTAAGTCTGAGAGTACATACAGCATTTAAGTCTGAGAGAGTAGATACTTCATTTAAGTATGAGAGAGTACATACAGCATTTAAGTATGAGAGAGTACATACAGCATTTAAGTATGAGAGAGTACATACAGCATTTAAGTATGAGAGAGTACATACAGCATTTAAGTATGAGAGAGTACATACAGCATTTAAGTATGAGAGAGTACATACAGCATTTAAGTATGAGAGAGTACATACAGCATTTAAGTATGAGAGAGTACATACAGCATTTAAGGATGAGAGAGTACATTCAGCATTTAAGTCTGAGAGTACATACAGCATTTAAGTATGAGAGAGTAGATACTTCATTTAAGTATGAGAGAGTACATACAGCATTTAAGTATGAGAGTATGTACAGCATTTAAGTATGAGAGTACCCTGGCTCATTAATCGAGTAATCAGGAGTGTTCTTCAATATTATATCGCGATTGCTTATAGTCATAATTGCACAAGCCTACACTACACTGTATGTAGTGGCAACTAACTACGCTATGAAGCTGTTTTCTCATTCATTTAACTCAGTGTTAATAGTTAAGTATTTAATTTTTTTAATCTATTATGGTACTAAACTGCTTTGCTATGATAGTAATCTCACACAGTCAGATAGAAATGCACATGCACATGTTCATGCATACACAGATACATGCCCGCATGCACAGATACCCACATGCACATGCACATGTACGGCCTGACCATATGTGCAGGGGTTTACTGAACTAGTCAGTACATGAAGAAGAAGTTATTGGTTTGATTGCCATCTTTTGAGCCCCTGATTCCAGTTTCCATTCACTCCATATCTAGGCTGGGTTATATTTCAGTATTTTTGGTGACTTCCCCAGTTTTTATTCTCCTGGGTGGAGAGCAGCAACAAGGAATGAAGGAGATTGCCTATTTTTCCACCAATTGTTAGTCAGTACATTCTCAGCTTATATCTTGAATTTCAGAGTACAAGCACTCAGGAAAGCAGCATCACTCAACGATTGAAATTCTCCAGTGGTCCTCAGATGGACAGATTAGCGGCCATGAAACAAGCATTTCAGGTAAGCTTGTTTCACATTTGTCACTAAGCGTTTCGTGTTTTATCCATCAGATTTTATGTGTGGCAGAAGATATAGGGTTATTGGATTTGTCTGAGGTTTGCATGATTCAAATTGTATGAAAACAACATTGTAGACAAAAGAGTCAACTCAAGGACCAACTCTCCATTTAATGGATCTTTATAATTTATCCATCAATCATATGATGTCATAATCAATTACATATTTTGTAGGATGACATCATAATCGATGACGTCATGAATGACGTAGATAGGTTCATCATGAATGCTTAATTGATAATGGACTAAGCGCTGTTGTACGAATTGTATGTCTACTATTTAATAAATATTTAATAAATGTGCTGTTGAATGGTTTGAAAGTAATTCGACTGGGCGGTTGCTGCCATATATAGGCAGCAACAGTACCCAGTCAAATTACTTTCAAAATATTCAACAGCTTCCCTGTACAGTTTTCTGGAAATTGGTAGTCATAGAGTTCAGGGATCGATCTATCCCAACACAGGCGAAGTGTGGGTGGAGCTTAGCTAAAGATGGGCAGGGCATAGATAAATCTGGATCCCTCAATTCCTAGTGGCCAAAGCGCCTGGATATATATTGTGGAATACAGGCATCAGTGAAGAAATGTGATGTAGTTCATTAGATACTTGATCAGTCATTAGAAACAGGTTTTCAACCGTTTATTGGTCATGACTGCAAACCCAGATTCTAGAGTATCCATTTGCTGGCCAAGAGAAGACTATTTTTGAAAATTTACCACTGGAATGACTGGCTCAATAATCAAGCCAGTCTCATTCCAGTAGTAAATTTTCAAAAATAGTCTTATCCTGGCAGGCAAATGGACATTCACTAAACAGGTCAATTGAAGAATAGCTGTGAAAATGTACCACTTGAATGACTGGCTCGATTATAAAAGTCCTCTTTTTAAAATGTCTAACTTTTTCTTTCATCTTACAGTCACAGTACAAGTCAAATTTTGTCGCTGCTCAGTTAGAAGAAATCGCACCACAATACACGACGCCTGATGTCGCACCTAAAGAATTCAAACCAGATAAAAAGAGGACGAAAAAGAGCAGATGGGAATAATCACCCCGCAGTGTGTGATTAACCACATATACCCTACAATCATGACTATACTTGTTTATAGCTATGATGGACAGGCTTTTACTATTGTGTTACCTGCAGAGCAGAAAGCGAGACATAGGTCTGGTATAACTTTTCCGACGATGTTGACGTCTGTGTTTAGCAAGTTACCTTTGACTATAATTCAGGATTGCATAATCCTACTGGAGCAAAACGTAGACACACGGTTGCCTATGCCTTTAGGAACCAGCATCCTCATAGTGAGGTCACTAAGTCATGGTTCAAGGTCATTCTGATCTTGCTAGGTGACTTCTGCTTTTCCAACATTAATTTTTTGCTTTTAACAAATTATTTATATTTCAGGATTGCTTAATCCTATTAGAACTCAACTTAGATAACGTTAGAAAGCAACATGATGACATTGAGGGCTCAAGGTAAATGTAACTGTGGCAAAGAGGAGACCGACGAGGTATTTAATTCCGCAAAATTCTTGTGTTTTATTGAGAAATGTATTCTCATTTCGTATGTAAGTTTTATCTCTGTGAAGTGAGAGCTCTATGTTAACACAGTCACAATCCAATCCAGAACAAGTGTGATAGGCTATGGTTGCGACTAAGACAGCTTTGAAATGTAACGGTCTTGACAGGCAGGTAGACAGACAGACAGGCAAGCAGACAGACAGGCAAGCAGACAGACAGACTTATAATAGTTGCGAGTCACAACTAAAAACTCCAGGTTTTGTATCTCATGTCATAATCAAAATATGTCACTTGTTAGCTGACGTCACAAGCAATTAACTTACGGTACAACAGTCAAGTGTCTGAATTTCAATGTAGCTGTGTATTACAGGAGATTTTGAAACTAATTTAACTGGGCGCTGTTGCTGCCATAGGCAGCAAAAGCACCCAGTTGAATTAGTTTCTAAATATTCAACATAATATTCTTTCACTAAAGATAATTTGTTTTCTGATCTGTGTCGGTTAAAGTGTTAATAGTTGCATTCATGGCACTACAATGATCAGATATACCACGGTACATGGCCAATGTCTTTCTGATTGTTACATTCATGGCACTACAATGATCAGATATACCACGGTACATGGCCAATATCTTTCTGATTGTTGCATTCATGGCACTACAATGATCAGATATACCACGGTACATGGCCAATGTCTTTCTGATTGTTGCATTCATGGCACTACAATGATCAGATATACCACGGTACATGGCCAATGTCTTTCTGATTGTTGCATTCATGGCACTACAATGATCAGATATACCACGGTACATGGCCAATGTCTTTCTGATTATTGCATTCATGGCACCAATGATCAGATATACCACGGTACATGGCCAATGTCTTTCTGATTGTTACATTCATGGCACTACAATGATCAGATATACCACGGTACATGGCCAATGTCTTTCTGATTGTTGCATTCATGGCACAACAATGATCAGATATACCACGGTACATGGCCAATGTCTTTCTGATTGTTGCATTCATGGCACTACAATGATCAGATATACCACGGTACATGGTCAATGTCTTTCTGATTGTTGCATTCATGGCACTACAATGATCAGATATTCTACTTCGAATAATACTTACCAGATGTACTATTATGATAATGTCTATTATCCAGTCTAGGTCAAAATAAACAATTAAAACTCCGCACTCTCCTGGTCCTGCCCATACTGTGTCCGGGAATACCATAGCCGCAGGTACCGAGTCTATTCCCAATCACAGTCAGATTCGTTTATTTTGCGCTTGTTTCAAGTCGCATGTGTTTAGAGTGTCATTTAATTGATAAATTAAGCAGTTTTAGCGCGTGTTTGGGAAAACCATCGCTGGACTAATGGAGGAACTTGGAAAATCATCACAGGGGCAGGTTGTATCAATCTAGAATTTATACATTCGTGCCATAATGCCTGTTTGAAATTTCCTTAAATTGGCACATTGATTTATAATGGTAGCCATTGTTGGAGTCGCTTCTGTACCCGTTAACTTTTAGTTTTAATTCGGGTACTCGGTTAATTTTCTCTTGCGACTCGGTTCCTCTAAGATGGATGCGTCCTTAGCCAAGATGGCGGCGCCCATGTAATATGTCGTTATTGGCTTGGGGTATCCAGGCACTCTGTTATCGCCGATTTTAGCTCTCGCTTCATTGTCGAGGGTGTTTGTAGTGATCGGCGAGGTTTTCTTGGTTATTTAACGCTAGTTAAAGGCTGAGTTGTGTTTTGTAAAATTTTCACTCAAAAAAGTTTCAAATATTTCCTGCCTAAGACTTGTTATCATTAATTTAAGAGAAAGTTAATGTGTTTAAGAAATCTTAACTATCAAGTCTATTGTGCGTATTGCTCGTCATCACTTGTCATGTGCAGCGTTTTAATTCTCCTCTGTGTTCGCAGAAACCGAAGAACCCGGACACTTTGTGCCAGAAGTGTAATAGGTTCATGAAACGCAAGTATCTTGGACATCACTGTGTGGCGTGTGCGAGGTGTAAGGTCGGCAGTCCGTGTGATGTGTGCGCCAAGTGGTCGTCGGCAATGGTGGCTGAGTTTGACAGGGATCGACGGGCGAGGCTGGAGCGCATAGAGAAGGATAAGACAGTGAAGCGTCAGCAGGCGTCGTTGGTTGGACTGGAAGGTCGGCTGAATGAGAGGATGGATTCAGCACTGGGCGTATGGGCGGCCCAGTTCAAGGCCATGTTTGATTCGTTACAGTCCACGGGTCCGGTGAGGCAAGCTGGTGCAGGGCAACCATTAGGTGGCCCGGCTAGTTTTGCTGAGGGCCATGCACCTGACCTTTCTCTGTCCTCGGCTCAAGAGCCGTCGGCAGAGGAAGAAGAGTTCCTGTTGATGGAAGATTCCGGCATGCCGGATCTTTCAATGTCGGCAATGCCGAGTACGTCCCAGGGGTCTCCCTCGGGATTTGTACGGGTTTGCCAGGCGGATGGTGATGTCGACGTTCCGTCGGGCATTTTTCATCCGTCACTTGTGCAACCGGATATGCCGGCGGAGCCGTGGTTTGCGGTTCCGACGGCTATCCCGACGGCGTTGGGTGCGGCTCCTATCGGAGTTACCGTGCCAGCCGTGATTAAGGCGGTCGTAGTCCCGGATCCCGTGTTGGAGCCGATGGACTGCGGAGAATCCGTATCCGACGGGTCGTTGGATACTGGTGCCGCCGGAAGTCGCGCTACGGATGCGCTCTGTCCTGGCAGAGACGTTTATCGTAGCGCTCAGCATGGATCGTCGGTGGCCCTCTCATCTAAGGGTGAGAGGGAAGATGAAAACGGAAGCTCTTTAATGGACGATTCCGCTTTCTGCGCCGAGGCTGAATGGGTGCAGGTCCTAGGATGGATGACCAATCGTCTCGGGTTGGCATCGGATCTCGGATCTCAGCGCGATCCGGCGATGGAGCGGATGTCAGAGCGTGCGGCTAGCGCTCTGTCCAGTGGCTCTTCGGCCATGCCTACACTCCCCTTGGACTCGCAGACTTCTGACATGTTGGAAGTTGCGGCATATCGTCTGGTTCAGCCAGACTATGCATTGCCCAAGGCCCCGAAGGGGATAAGGAGTAGGGTCCGTTTTCCGGAGCAGGCCTATCATCAATACGCCAGGGTTCCACGGCTTTCCGTTGCGGAACGTGAGGCGCTGAATAGGCCGTTGGCTGGGAAGGCCAAGGGGCGGTCACGTCCCTTGGTTTCCCAGACCAACAAAGACCCGTTTAATGAGCTCACGCTCATTGAGGATGCGGCTAGGGCGGCCATGGCTGCGCTGTCGCACGGGTGTACCGTCCTGCAGGGTATGCTGGACTGCACGGCGGAAGGCGGACAGGTGCCAGAGGCTGCTCCCGGAGTTGTTCGGGACACCATGCGCCTGTCTCAGGATTGCCTGGCCAGGGTGATCACAAGAACTTTAGCGGAGCGACGGAGAATGGTTCTCGATTGTGTGGAACCAGGACCGGAAATGAGGGCAGCGTTATCTTCTGCGCCTTTCATTGGTCCAGGCTTGTTCGGCGGCTCGGCACGACAAGCGCTCTCTAAAGTGGCATCGATGGTGGCGGAGCAAGAGGTGGTCGGCAAGTCGTGGAAGTCGACCAAGAGGACTCAGCCGCAACAGTCCTACCGTCAACACAGACAGGACCAGCAGAGGCAGCGTCCTAGATCGCCCTTCCGTCCTTCTGCCCGTGATGCCCATAGGCCATCCGGAGCGCAAGGACCTGGCCGTTCGTCAACATACAAGCCCTCTAGTAAGAGGCCGTATGAGGACGACAGGAAGGGTGGCGGTTCGGGCCGTGGCGGCTACCGTAAGGATAGTCGCGGCGGCGGTTCCGGACCGTCATACCACAAGAAGCCGCGGGGCGGCCGTGGGGCTCGTTCCTGACGGGTTTCCGGCGGAATCAATACCGGCGGCTTTGGAAACAAATGGAGTCGAGAATCTTCACCCGTGCGATGTAGCGTCTTGTCGGCTAATCTCGACCGACAACTGTGTGCAGATTCCTTCCGTCGGAGGCAGACTTCAGCTATTCCTAAGCCAATGGGAACAGGTCGTGCGCGACTATTTAGTCTGTCAGTGGATAAGAAACGGCTACGATCCGGACTGGCTCATCCATCAATCGTTAGTTCCGTTAACCTCGACTCCAATATGGACTCCTATTCCAAGGGAATTAGACCGTCTAGTTGCCATTCAGTCAGAGATAGAATCGCTTCGTCTAAAGAAGGCGATTCACCTGGTAGCCGATCAGTCATCACTGGGCTTCTATTCGATTATGTTCCTAGTTCCGAAGCGTACCGGAGGGTGGAGACCAATTCTCAATCTCAAACCGTTGAACAAATTTATTCTTTCTCCCAGGTTTCAGATGGAGACGGTAGCAGCTGTGATGGCAGGCCTCAGGAAAGGCATGTGGGCGGTATCAATAGATCTGAAGGATGCTTATTTTCATATTCCAATGTCAATTCCCTTTCAGAAGTACCTGCGATTTGCATTCCAAGACAATGTTTGGGAATTCAATGCTCTTCCATTCGGCCTCACCACGGCTCCGAGGGTCTTCACCAAGGTGGTTCTCGCCATGACTTCTTTACTTCGCAGGAGAAACATAGCTGTTCACACTTACATAGACGACTGGCTGCTAAAGGCGGGGAATCCAGTCACTCTGCGCAGCAATCTTGAGGTAGTCCTAGACTTATTGAAGAAGCTAGGATGGATTGTGAATCTAGAGAAATCAGAACTGACTCCATCCCAGGAGTTTGTTTATCTGGGAATTTTTTTCAATCTCAGGGACGGCGTAGCTTTTCCGGCGGAGAGCAGAGTCAGAAGCCTGATTGCAGTATTGGAGTCAGTTTCTCTAGGAGCCTATCTGACGGCACGTCAATTTCTCAGAATACTCGGTTTGCTAGTATCTCTGGAGAAGGTGGTGCCATATGCGGCGCTCAGGCGCAGGCCGATTCAGATGTATTTGATGTCGTTCTGGTCACAGAGAACAGATCCGTTATCTCTGAGAATACCAGTGAAAGAACCATTGATATTCCACCTTCAGTGGTGGTTGTCGGAACAGAATCTCCTGCGAGGTGTTCCTCTACAACCTCCTCAACCTCAGATGTCCATGTTCACGGATGCGTCGTTGACAGGTTGGGGAGCGGTATTGGACAATCAGTCCGGGGAATGGGATCGGACCAATGCGCAGAAACATATCAATGTACTCGAGCTATTAGCGGTGGTATTAGCACTGCAGAAGTTCGAGGGTCGAGTTCAAGACAAAATTGTCCTAGTAAGGACAGACAACTCAACAGTGGTGTCTTATTTAAACCGCCAAGGCGGGACAAGATCACCGGAGTTGTGTATGATGGTTTGGAACCTTCTGCTGTGGTGCCAAGAGAGGAATATTATTCTTCGGGAAGCACACATTCCAGGAAGATTGAACATCTTAGCGGATGCTCTCAGTCGAAGGACGGTTTGTCGTCCGACGGAATGGCAGCTCAACCAAGTGGTAGCAGAGGTTCTATTCAAACAATGGGGCAAGCCGAATGTCGACCTATTTGCGATGAAGTCAAACGCAAAGATGGTCACGTACGTGTCACCGATCCCGGACCCGTTGGCTCTAGCAGTAGACGCACTGGCGATAAGTTGGAAGGGAATGTACGCGTATGCGTATCCTCCAACAATTCTCATCCCGAAAGTTCTGGCAAAGATAAGAGAGGGGATGTGCCAAGTACTACTGATCGCTCCTTATTGGCCAGGCCGATCATGGTTTACGGATCTGCTGGACCTTCTGGTCTGCAGTCCAATCCCTCTTCCAGACACAAGAGATGTAATCTCTCAGAACAAGGGTCTGTTCCTTCACGACAGACCAGAAATGTTCAAATTGACTGCATGGATGTTGTCAAGCAGCGTGCAATTGAGGGTGGCTTTTCTGAGCAAGCAGCGAAGTTTGTTGCTTCGGCCAGAAGAGTTTCTACCACAAAAACATATAATTATAGAATCAACAAATTTGCACAGTGGTGTGAGAGAAGAGATATTGATCCCTTTTCTGCATCTGTTCAACACGTAGCAGACTTTATCTGTCATTTATACGAAGTTGACAAACTTGTACCTTCTACCCTAGCAGCATATAAGTCTGCATTAGCTTCTGTCATTCCTAGTCTCACCATTGGGGGAGTAGAGAATGACACCTTGAATGAAGTTATTAAAGGAATGAGCAATCTGCGACCTAGACAGCCAATTCCTATCCCGTCATGGAATCTATCTCTTGTTCTACAGGTTTTAGGGCATGCTCCCTTTGAACCGATTAGAACTATTGACATTAAACTGTTAACTATTAAATCAGTTTTCTTGGTTGCAGCAGCGTCGGCGAGAAGGAGAAGCGAGATCCATGCGCTTTCTGCCGAACAAGACCGTTTTGTCGTCACGGGTGAAGGTTTAAGATTACTTCCACGTCTTTGTTTCCTGGCAAAGAATCAGTCACTTAAATATCCAGGACAGCCGATCAATTTGCCAAGTTTAACTAGACATGACCCAAATTCTTGTACTTGGTGTCCTGTCAGATGTCTTAAGATGTATAAGAAACGTACTTCTGAGTGGAGAGACGACCCGAAATCTCTGTGGTTATGTCTCAAAGCTCCCCATTTACGTGCTTCGAAAGATACTATTTCTCGTTGGATAGTTGATGCTATTCAGATGTCGCACAAGATCGCTACAGGAAAGCAGATTGATCGTGCGAATGCCCATGAGGTCCGAGCACTAGCAGCATCATCGGCCCTTTATAAGGGTGTCTCTTTAGAGCAGGTGATGTCTGTAGCACAATGGCATGCCGAGTCGTCATTCACTGATTTCTACCTTCGAGACATCTCCAGCACACTTAATCCAGTAGCCGTCGCCAATCTCTCGAACCTAAACTAAGCCACGTCCGACCACTACTTCGCACACATCACAAAGGACTTCCGCCTACACTGACCAAGCGCCATGCACATGACTGAGTACGACCGTGGATTGGGCCTAGCTCCTGTGATGATCAATAACAGATCGACCATTCAAAAATGGTGAGTTTTTACATTAATTAAGTGACTATAAATATGTTTACTTCCAGTCGAAATACCAGACTGAGTAAGTGAATAGTCTGGTACAAGAGTATATTTATCCTCTCATACAGACATGAGACTCATTCCAGTTTGAAAATCTAATCGATATACTGTTAGTTTTTTCAAAGATTTGAAGTTGTAGTAGCTTCTTTGCACTCTACTGGACTGCCCTAGCTGAGACTTGGGGCTGACACGGGTCTGGTGGGTGTTGCATCCCCATGGACATCCCTCTGGTTTTGTGCGGACAAAAGAGGGGGGGGAGCGCGGTCTAGACCATGGAAGTTTAGCACTCTATGAGTCAGATAGCAGAACCCAAGCGTATGCCAGGGTTTTAGTCTCTTCACAACCTTCTCTGTTGGATGGTTGATGAGTGCTGGTTCGAGCCTCACCTCCTCCCACCGGCATTTCCTGGCTGTCGAAATCCGGAGTTTATCATAATAGTACATCTGGTAAGTATTATTCGAAGTAGAATCAAAAAAGCATCCGCTTTTGTTTCTACGAGAATTCTTAATACTTACCAGATGTACTATGGCCCTGCCTCAGCCGCCCCGCTGAGGTGAGGCTGAGCTGCTTTCGCAGTTTGCCAAGGCAAACATAAGACGAATCTGACTGTGATTGGGAATAGACTCGGTACCTGCGGCTATGGTATTCCCGGACACAGTATGGGCAGGACCAGGAGAGTGCGGAGTTTTAATTGTTTATTTTGACCTAGACTGGATAATAGACATTATCATAATAGTACATCTGGTAAGTATTAAGAATTCTCGTAGAAACAAAAGCGGATGCTTTTTTGATACCACGGTACATGGCCAATGTCTTTCTGATTGTTGCATTCATGGCACTACAATGATCAGATATACCACGGTACATGACCAATGTCTGTCTTATTATTGCATTCATAGCACTACAATGATCAGATATACCACGGTACATGGTCAATGTCTTTCTGATTGTTGCATTCATGGCACTACAATGATCAGATATACCACGGTACATGGTCAATGTCTTTCTGATTGTTGCATTCATGGCACTACAATAATCAGAAATACCACGGTACATGGCCAATGTCTTTCTGATTATTGTATTCATGGCACCAATGATCAGATATACCACGGTACATGGCCAATGTCTTTCTGATTGTTGTATTCATGGCACTACAATGATCAGATATACCACGGTACATGGCCAATGTCTCTGATTATTGCATTCATGGCACTACAATGATCAGATATACCACGGTACATGGTCAATGTCTTTCTGATTGTTGCATTCATGGCACTACAATGATCAGATATACCACGGTACTTGGTCAATGTCTTTCTGATTGTTGCATTCATGGCACTACAATGATCAGATATGCCACGGTACATGGTCAATGTCTTTCTGATTGTTGCATTCATGGCACTACAATGATCAGAAATACCACGGTACATGGCCAATGTCTTTCTGATTATTGCATTCATGGCACTACAATGATCAGATATACCACGGTACATGGCCAATGTCTTTCTGATTGTTGCATTCATGGCACCAATGATCAGATATACCACGGTACATGGCCAATGTCTCTGATTATTGCATTCATGGCACTACAATGATCAGATATACCACGGTACATGGCCAATGTCTCTGATTATTGCATTCATGGCACTACAATGATCAGATATACCACGGTACATGGCCAATGTGTTTCTGAATGTTGTATTCATGGCACTACAATGATCAGATTTACCACGGTACATGGCCAATGTCTTTCTGATTGTTGCATTCATGGCACCAATGATCAGATATACCACGGTACATGGCCAATGTCTCTGATTATTGCATTCATGGCACTACAATGATCAGATATACCACGGTACATGGCCAATGTCTTTCTGATTATTGCATTCATGGCACTACAATGATCAGATATACCACGGTACATGGCCAATGTCTTTCTGATTGTTGTATTCACGGCACTACAATGATCAGATATACCACAGTACATGACCAATGTCTTTCTGATTATTGCATTCATGGCACTACAATGATCAGAAACACCACGGTACATGGTCAATGTCTTTCTGATTGTTTGAAAATTATATCCGGACTTGTTTCCTGGAGTGGAATAATGTACATAGTGTTATGGTTAAGTATTAAATATTCGCTCACCCGCAAATACCATTTTAGAGCAGAATAGTGATCTGAACATACCATGTATCCTTTATGTATGAAATAGTCAATCACTCGAAGGTTGATAGTGAAAGTTGAGTATCCGTTAAAACATTTAGTGTCATGACGGAGTTAGCTCCCCTTGTAGTACTAGTAGGTTATTGATACGGTGCATTGTTACCCTCTCGAAAAAGTTTGATGTGATATAGGAATGTGCCTTTTCACTTCAAGAGTATACTTACCTCCCTAATACTTTTGATATTGCTAAATATTGGCTTTCACTCAATAAACACTCAGATTAAAACAGTTAGGTGCCCCTACTGGGCAGGGAGTCAGAGCGTAGTCTGGCGGATGCCAGCCCCACCACCGCGCATGCGCAGACTAGCACTTCCTCTTTGCTAGATTATTGGCAGAGAGATCACACATGTTTTTTTGTGCAAAAGCTTTTCCTTGCTCTATAAACTGTTTTAACATAACTTGGTGGTGTTATTTTGGTGTGATAGTCACTGATTAGGATGGCAGGAAGGATCACTTCGCCAAAGGGGGACCTAGGACCTTTAAATCAGGTGACTTCTAGTAAAATTAGCGAGTTTTTCTTCCCGGTGTATTGTGTTTCCGGGACTCGCGTTTACCGTGATAGGCGCCTTGGTTAGTTGGTTTATGTCAACTCGGTGCTACCTAAGGCTAATTTCTGTTTATGTCCACAGGTCTGTATGACGCTAGAGGGTGGCATCACAGCAGCAGAGAGTTAGTTTTCTCTCCACCATGGTTCCATTTCCTACTAACACTGTTAGGTTATCTAACCAAATGAAAAATTATGTCCAGTGAGTTGGAGGCCTAGTATAAAGGTCTTCTCACTTTGCCCTCTTGATCCAATTCCTTCCCCATGAGGTGGAGAGAGTTAAGAGGCGTGCAGGTGGTGGAGTACTCCGGTTCGTCACGTTGGATGGTTTGTCTATACAAGGTGTCAGGTATCTAGTTATTGATAATGTGGTGATGTTAATTATAGTAAGCAAAGGGAGATAATTAACATTTTTGCCAGAAAAGAGTTATCTATGTGTATCTGATGGTTGTGTAGTCGACGTATCCATTCAGCATACAATTCGTCCTTGCACTTAGGATGTTTGTTGGGATCGAATTTTTCCTGTCACGGGATTAATGACGTCATAATCAGCCTGGCTATGTAATTATCAGCAATTCAAGTTGCAATGCTGGTTTCTGATGTATATTGATCTTTATGATCGTTTTCCTTCTCTTTGAGTTGGTTTGAGTGTCTAAGCTTAACTAGTTTGCTCATACTCCTCGTCCTTTGCCCTGTTTCAGGGACCGGGTTGCGCGTCCTGTGGATGATTTCTGCAGGATAGGTTCTTGCCTCATCTTTGCTATCAATGTAGCCCTTGTGGTCCCTTGGCTAATTGTGACATATGTAAGCACTGGGGGGGGGGGGGGGGGGGGGCGAGTTAATGTCCGAATTCTTGTGCTTACAGGCGACGGACAAGGTGGTAGAGGAGGAGAAGAAGAAGAAGCGGAAACGAGAGGTTGTAAGTAGGAAGGGTAAGGGGAAGGTCTCGTCCGCGGTGGATATGGAGGCCTTCCGGACCGAGATGTTGGGAGAGATGAAGAGGACGATAAAGGATTTGGTTCCAGAGTTGCTTCGTGGCATGCTTCCTGGACCAAATCCTTTACTGTCCTCATCATCGGCTTCGGAGCAGGTAATCCCCGCCTCTGGATCGGTTTTCCTTAAACCGCTTCCGTTGTTCGACGATTCAGAGGTGGCCCCATTAGAGGGGTCGTGGGGGGGGGGGGCGTTCCACGACCCTGGCAGCAGGCTTATTGCCGCGCCGATAGGGGACCGTGGACGGTTGTCGCTGGAACCCGCGGGCTGCTTATCAGTCCAGGGGTATCCGCACGCCGCGGTGGCCTATGGCACCGTTCCTGGTCAGCCCGGGTTAGCTCTCTTTGCTGACCCGGGGTCTAATCTTTCTGACCAGGGTGATGAGGATTACCTGCTAGGGTCGCCGTCTGACGACGTGGACATGGATGAAGACGTTTGTGCACCCCTCGCGGGGAATACAGGCGGCTTCTTCCACGGTTTTACTCACCCTGGAGTAGAGTCCGCGGTTCAGGTGGTGGCCCAGGGCGCTGCTGATGGCCAGCGGTACCGCATACCTCGGCTTGCCGACGGTGTTGCTGGTGCTGGCCGGGCCCGTGGTGGGGCGGTATATGCCCCGCGCTCTGCCACGGCGCCTGCTCCTGGTCAAACCAGTGATATTGTCATGCCGGTGCTGTCAGGCCCGCATGTTTTCCCTGGCTTGCCAGGTGTATCAGCGTACCCGCCGTCAAGCTCTGCTGCTTGCGCTCAGGAGGAAGACGAAGGCCCCCGTCTTGTAGAGCGCTCACAGTTAGCCACGGAGGAGGATTGGTCTGACGCTTGCCAGTGGTTGGTGAGCGTTAGGCCTGATCTGCCCGTGGAGCAGTCGGCTAGCCAGCGTGACCACAGGCCGTGGTTAGCTGGGAAACCGACTGCTAACGCTATGCCTTCTCTGCCGCTGGCGGAGCATGTCGTTGACATGTTCGAGGCGGCGGAGTCGTCCATTAAGTCGAGTGGACGTCTCGCGAAGGCCCCTCGCGAGGTGGCCAGGCGTTGTCGCATCGTGCCCCTGGATTACCAGCGGTACGGTGTGGTACCCAAGCCCAGCGTGGATGACCGCGCGGCTTTGGGTGAGGATGCGCGGCCAGGCTCCCGTTCTGACACGGGGGTCTTGTGCTCGAACGCGTTGCGTTCGGCGAATACCGCGTTGCGTGATGCGGAGGAGAGTGGGAGGGCTTCGATTGCCGCTCTGTCCCACGTCTCCCAGCTGTTACAGGGGGGTAGTAACGGCATCCGCATCGCGCCAGCCAAGTCCGGTCACGGTCCAGCGAGCCATCCAGGATGGTATTAACCTGGCGCTGGACTGTATGACTCGGGCGGTGACCAGGAGTGTCCGGGCAAGACGCACGTTTGCCCTGGACAATCTGTGCCCGTCTCAGGACCTGTACAATAGGCTACTGCGTACACCTATGACGGGTCCTGGTCTTTTTGGAGGTGAGGGATGTCGACACCTCCAGGAGACGGTCACCCTGGTGAATAACCAGAGGGCGCTGCGCGAGCAGTTTGACGTGCTGCGTCGTGCTAACGTTCGCGCCGCGGCCCCTGCGTATCGTCCCCTGCAGGCTCGAGGTGGTGCTGGCCAAGTCAGAGGCCAGCCACCGTCGCAGCGTCGGCCTCGGCCGCGTGCGATTCGGCCAGCAACGAGGGGGGCGCAGGTTCCTCAGGCGCCGTCAGCCAGGCAGCCGCCCGCGCACCGAGGTGCGCGCGGGGCGGGGCGGGGGAGCGCGAGGATCTGGGCGTGGTTATCGGTCCTGACGGGACGGTTACCGCGGTAAGAACCACTCCGGTGTTTATGGCGACGGGGACAGTGCCGCTCTTGCATGCCTCGTGTCCACCTCTGTCCCTAGGTGGACCGGTGGGAGGCCGGCTAGCCGACCACATGCAAGAGTGGGAACGGTTAACTCAGGACCGTTTAGTCTTGCGATGGCTTTCCGTCGGGTATCATCCAGAGTGGATGACAGGCCCGCCGTCGCGACTGTCTCTAGTGCCAGTCTGGACTCCCATTCCGAGAGATCCAGAGCAAAGGTTGTGTATCGAGGAGGAGATAGATTCCCTCGTACAAAAGGGAGCTATTCAGCCGGCACAAAGGTGTCCGGGCTTCTATTCAACCCTGTTCTTAGTAACAAAACGCACCGGAGGGTGGAGACCGATTCTCAACCTCAAGCCATTGAACAAGTTCATCGAGACGCCCAGTTTCAAGATGGAAACGGTGCGCTCGGTGTTGGCGGGGTTGGAGAGGGGGATGTGGACGGCGTCGATAGATTTGAAGGACGCTTATTTCCACATCCCCATCCACGGGAGTTTCTGTCGCTTCCTGAGATTTGCATTCCAGGGCAGACAGTGGGAATTCAGGGTGTTGCCCTTCGGAATTTCCACGGCTCCTCGGGTTTTCACCCGTGTGGTTCTTGCGATCACAGCATACCTCCGCAGGAGAAGCATAGCAGTCCACACGTACATAGACGACTGGCTGTTAAAGGCACACGACAAGGAAGCTTTATCGGCCAATCTGGTGATTGTTTTGAAAACTCTCTCGGATTTGGGCTGGATGATAAATTTTCCGAAATCAGAGCTGACTCCATCCCAGAGGTTTGTTTACCTGGGAATGTTCTTCGATCTGGAGACGGGATATGTTTATCCTACTCAGGAGAGAGTGCAAAAACTCATCTCGTTAATTCAGTCAGTGTGCGACAGTCGTCATGTCCTGGCACGGGTTTACTTGAGAATGCTGGGGTTGATGGTTTCTTTTGAACCAGTCATTCCTCAGGCCGCCTTACGCAGGCGGCCGATCCAGTTGTTTCTCATGACACAATGGACCCAGAGTACAGGTTCGCTGGACTCGAACGTGTCAGTGCGCCTCTGATTCACCACCTGCAATGGTGGTTGCTCACAGAGAATCTCTTGGTGGGGGTTATGCTGACCCCTCCCCACCCTCAGGTGACTGTGTATACAGATGCATCGATGGAGGGCTGGGGGGCTTGCCTGGAAGAGTCCACGATATCAGGGCTTTGGAATCTGGAACAGTCAAAGGAACATATAAATCTACTGGAGCTAAGAGCAGTAGTCCTGGGCCTGGAACATTTCTTACAGAAAGTTCAGGGCAAGATTGTTCTTATTCGTTCAGACAACTCAACAGTTGTGACTTACATAAACCGCCAGGGCGGAACGAAGTCGCCCAGTCTCTGTATGATGACATGGAGACTGCTTTGTTGGTGTCTGGATCACCAGATTATCTTGAAAGCAGTTCATATTCCGGGAAGGTTAAACCTGCTAGCAGACTCATTGAGCCGAAGGATGAGTGTTTTACCCACGGAATGGCAACTAAATCAATGTGTGGCGGATCGTCTGTTCGACCATTGGGGGAAACCCAACATCGATTTGTTCGCAACGAAGAAGAATGCGAAGATGACGACGTACGTCTCTCCGATTCCGGATCCAAGCGCTTTCGCAACAGATGCGTTAGCTATCAGCTGGGGGAGAATGTATGCATACGCATTCCATCCAGCAATCCTGATTCCAAAAATTCTTCAGAAAATCAGACAAGAGGAATGCCAAGTGCTTCTGATCGCCCCGGATTGGCCAAGCCGATCATGGTATACGGATCTGCTGGACCTTCTGGTCTGCAATCCGGTTCCTCTGCCTCTGATGGACGATATTATCTTCCAGGGCAAGGTCCTTCACAACAATCCGTCAATGTTCAGATTGACTGCGTGGATGTTGTCAAGGAATCTAGAATTAAGGAGGGCTTTTCTGAGCAAGCAGCCATGTTTATGGCCAAAGCCAGGAGGGGGTCAACCTCCAGAGCATATAATTATAAAATCAACAGATTTGCAGAATGGTGCTCAAAAAGATGTATTGATCCAATGGATTCATCTATTCAAGTAGTAGCTGATTTCCTCTGTCACCTCTATGATGCCTATAGCCTCAAGCCTAACTCTATTGCTGGTTATAAGTCAGCATTAATGTCTGTTATTCCTTGCTTGGCTAAGAGGGGAAGTGATGAAGTAAATACATTAAATGTATTAATTAAAGGCATGGGCAATCTAAGACCAAGGAATCCACCTGTGATTCCGTCTTGGAGTTTATCGCTAGTGCTTCAAGTACTAGGTGATAAGCCTTTTGAACCACTTAGTTCCATTTCTATGAAACTATTAACACTGAAGACTGTGTTTTTAATTGCTGCGGCCTCGGCTAGGCGTAGGAGTGAAATTCATGCCTTATCAGCCGAGGATGACCGTTTTGTGGTTTCAGGGGAAGGCCTTAAGCTGCTACCTAGGATTAATTTCTTGGCTAAAAATCAGTCGTTGAAATATCCAGGTCAACCTATTATTTTGCCTGCTTTAACTAGATATGATCCTAATTCTAAAGCATGGTGTCCCGTCCGGGCGCTGCGCCGGTACAAACAACGTACGGCGGAGTGGCGCACCGACCAGTCAGCGTTATGGTTGTCATATATTGAACCCCATGGCAGGGCTTCTAAGGACACCATTTCCAGGTGGATTGTTGAATGCATTCAGTTTTGCCATAAATCCGCCACCGGGAAGCAGGTTGACGTGGCCAAGGCTCACAGTGTCCGCGGCGTAGTGACATCCACAGCCCTATTTAATGGGGTCCCTGTGGATGATATTATGTCGGTGGCTCAGTGGTACTGTGAGTCAAGTTTTACAGACCATTATCTCCGTGACACCTCTAATCCTCTCGCCTTGTCGATTTTGAAAAAATAACTCGGTTTATATTTTTTGAGGTTTTTTCCTCATTACTTATATATTTCACAATTAATTTATGGAAACACCCACTTTTTTGGGCCTGCATCAGTCTTTACCAATGGGAAGATGATGTCAGCAGCCATTTCAACAAGGTCAGTCTTGTTCATGTGTTGTCCGTTGTTGATTGTATTGTCACGTTACCCGTTATTAATATGGTGATGGTTTGTTTATTTGTGTGGTTCATTGTTGAGAGTTACGAAAATGGAGCTTTTTCGTCTCTGTCCTGTAGTACATGGCACTTGTACGTAGAGAGCGTATAGGACATTGAGGTCAGTCGACTCTTCCTCCCAGTAAGGAGGGGGGGGGGGGAGCGCATATGACATTCGGTCATCTCTCATACATCGGTGGTGTTATCCGATGGTTAGTCAAATCCTGACTGTTTTTTCTTACAGTTTCAGAAGTTTAAGTGCCTTAAACGCAGAAAAGCGTATAGGGATGAGCTGGTCTTTTGACCTCGCCTCCCTCCCGCCAGATTCACTTTCGAATTCTGGCAATATCAAAAGTATTAGGGAGGTAAGTATACTCTTGAAGTGAAATAAACGAAATCTAGGATTTCTTTTTTCACGAGAGAGTTGATACTTACCTCCCTAGATACGGACCCGGCCTCTCCACCCCACAGAGGCTCGGTCTTCAGGCTCTTAATAGTTGCATGTGTGTCAGCCAATAATCTAGTCAGAGGAAGTGCTAGTCTGCGCATGCGCGGTGGTGGGGCTGGCATCCGCCAGACTACGCTCTGACTCCCTGCCCAGTAGGGGCACCTAACTGTTTTAATCTGAGTGTTTATTGAGTGAAAGCCAATATTTAGCAATATCAAAAGTATTAGGGAGGTAAGTATCAACTCTCTCGTGAAAAAAGAAATCCTAGATTTCGTTTATTTCGTATGTACATTCATACGTACATATGAATGTACGCATGTACGTTAGTACTGATTGATTTCCGGACAATAATTTGTGCTTGCCTGCATTGATTTGAACCAGCTTCGCCGTACCGCTCATTAATGCGAATACGGAGGCCAAGTTTCGAATTCAGCCAATTTACGTCACATTTACCTGGAGTTGGCCCCCCCCCACCCCACACCTTGAAAAAATATAAAGGTTAATTTGACAGTTTCCAGGCAATAACTCGCAAATACGGAATATAGCTTAATACTTCTGAGGCGGGTGTCAAGTTCTTGATCCATTGCTTTTCGACAATATTTATTAAGAGTTATCACCCTTGAAAATACGAACTTCATTAATTTGAGAGCAATAACTCGAGCTAGACTAGACATATTCAATCGGACTTCGAAATATAGCTTAATACTACTGAGGTGAATATTAGTTTCGTGTTCCATTAGTTTTCGCCAAGATTTGTCAGAGTTATCACCCTTGAATAATACAAACTGCTACTTGGTCGTTTCCAGGCAATAACTCATGCTAGACTAAACAGATTTGAACCAAATTCAGAATTTAGATTAACAGTATTAAGACGGAGGTCAAGTTTCCATCACTAATTGCCAGAGCTGTCACCCTTGAAAAATACACAAACTTCGTTAATTTGGCATCATTCAGTTACAACAAACATTGTAATGTAAGTACATATATCAGTTATATGGAGCAGGCAAGTGAATTCAGGAGCCCAGATTCTTTACATGTCATTTCAACAAAAGCGAGAATCGAAGGGATTTGTATTGCTTGCAATGCCATATAATATCAGCTTCATTGTCCGTTCTTGAGTCAAAGGTCATATGTCAGTACTGCAGATATCTAGTTGTAGTGTAGGGAAATTACACATTATGCTGATACATGTATGTACACACAGCATGAGGAGATGTGTATGCACATGTAGTGATGTACATTTGTCAATATTTGTCTAGATAGTAAGGCAATGACTATTACGTATATATTTTAATTTGTCTTTCTGTATGTTCATGTATATGTGTGTATATGCATCCATGCCAGTGTATATTAGTTCCTAAGATTATATATCTGTATATATTATGGTTTTATCTATCCGATCAGTATGAGTTAATTTTGGTAACAATGCTGCTGTAAGTCATTGCTGTGCTCGATAGCAACACATTTCATCAACTTTTTGTTTAAAAAATGTACGCAGGCACTATCTCTCCATGTAGGCTATTAGGCCTACGCACTACACCATCGTGATAAGAGTTACGTGAGGTGGCACATTTGACGCACGAGTATTGTCAAATTACTCCGCTGGCTCGTGATACCGTCTCACGATACCGTTATGTCACGGTCACAGTGTGTGTAAATAAATATTCTGAGAAAACATATGATAATATTACTAAAACCACTGAACCGATTGTGATAATTCCGTTACCTACATCTAGCTGCAAACTCTGCAAGACAACTAAGCCAGCAAATTTTCAAACAAAAATTTCAGGATGCTCTCTATTTATCATTCCATAGCAAAATAAGTTACAGTGACAGAATTTGCCATGCCCGATGCTTTATACTGCTATCTCATAACTAGGAAAGTCTCATCAAAATATCTTAATTATTGTAATTACTACAGGTTGCAGGGCAATGTTGATCGCCCGTAGAAATTCCCTGATTTTATGTCAAAATGTTATTTCATTTGATTATATCTCTTGCAATATGCATGTCAGCAAAATTATAATTAGCCAAGCAAATAGCCATCTCTTTCAGCTTTAAACACACTCCAATTTTATGCCGATACATAAAGTATTTCCAAAGATAGAACCTGCGAGAAAAAACATGCTGAATTCTACTAAAAAAAAAGAATACAATATTCTCAGATCGTATTTTAGATGACAAATATTTATATATTTCAGACTTTTGAAGGCTTATCTGATTTTAACATCAATTATATCCTATTCATCCTGAACTCTGCACCTATTTTGGAGGTTCAAGAATCATTGAAATAGCTTCAGCGGTTCCGTTGCTATAATCATTTACATATACTTCCTTGAAATATGTACGCGCATCTATTATCCTCATGCATCCAGTCATCCCTAGTGATGCTGAGGTGCTAGACGCGATAAAATGGCAGCGCCCCAATGTGCCAAAAAATTTCAATTTTACCGACTATCTAGTGATATTTGGTTACGCTATTTTTATCTTGCTGTTATTCAGGCTTAGTTTCATTAAAAATGTAATAATCTTTCTAATAAAGCACACCTTTATCATCCCGGATCTGTCCTATAACCATTTAGCACTCAAGCTTGTCAAAAGAGTATTTTTGAAACTTTACCACTGGAATGACTGACTCGATAAATGAGCCAGTCATTCCAGTGGTAATTTTTTTTAAATACGCTTCTCTTGTTCTGCAAAATGAGATTTTCTATGAGAAAAGTGAAATTTTCTGTTACAAATTTGAAGATAAGTATGATGTCACGTTTTCTTTAACTTTGGTCGCAAGTGTAAATATCAAAATGCTGTTGTCATCTAAGAGAATAACAGCTTTCAGCAATGGGTTTTGAAAATGGCCTCCATTCTTCTTGGCAAATACTTACACATTCTCTGCGGTCAAAGGATTCACTCTTTCATCAACAAATCACTGAAAAAGTATATTGTTAGGGATAAAAAAATTATTCTGTTGAATATTTTGAATTTAATTTCACTGCAAGTAGTGTTGGGAATTGGTTCTATTTTTGTGATCAATGATTGGTTTTATATACGAAACGATGATCAATTAATGATTGATCATAACTGGTTCTCATTTTTTACTATTTAATAAAGTCAATTTATAATTTCTGAAATCATGATCGGTCTGCTGGTTGAACATACAAACCAATCAATCATCGATCAAATCGATTAATCGGAACAACACTAACTGTAAGCCGTTGCTGCCTTAGGAAGCAACGTCTTCAGTCAATTTAATTTCAAAATTGTCAACAGCTTTCCTGTATGGTCGCCTTAAAAATGTGATATGGGAGTTTCAGGTAACTTTCTAGCTACATCCCTTTGTTCTTAGCATTTCCTCTGGGCACAGGCATGAAGTGGTATTCGACCAATCAGGTTTCATCTCAGAAGACCTTTAAAGAGCGGAGGAAAGTGCATCATCATCGTTATCATAAATTTTGTAAATGGTACATTTTTTCACAATTTAGTGAAATTATTGTTGTTTGTTATATTCACTAATTGATATTTCTCATATAAACACGGGTTTCAGCCCGTCTCTCACGATATGAACACAGGTGTCATATTCAACGAAAGGTTTCCATTGGTTAGATAATGCGTAAGAAAGCGTTTCATTGGTTTGATAACTCGTAATAATCCCACATGCCCTGTGATGCTGCAAATGTTTTCTAGTGACGAATATGTAAACACAACAGGATACTATATATATTTGTAAATTTGCATAATGGACGCTGAAATTTTAAAAGTTGCATTAAAAATAATTTCAAGTCCAAATAATGATGTTTTCTTTGTCATTATTTTTTGTGGCACATTTGTCAGAACTCTGCAAGGGATGCGTCACAGCAGCGAAAACGAACAGCGCAATATGGTGCATTCAAACAGCAACTTTATTGGAAACACAAATATATCAGTTTATATGATAAATTGAATCTAAAACTCGGTCCCATTTCATATCACTTAGCAACCTTGTTGAACATCATCACATTGTACTCGCTAAAACTTGCACTCGCTAAAGCTTGCACTCGCTAAAGCTTGTGCAATGTGATAATTTTCGACTCAGTTGATAATAGTGATTTGAAATGGGACCTCGTTCCACAACCTCTATATATGCCCACCCCCCCCCCCCCTTCAGCAAGCGTTTAGTACATATTTGACCATCATTTTGTCACCTTCATTTATAATCCCTTATAGGGGATACTCATATAGATTCCACATCTTCCACAGCGATTCCATGATTAACTCAACCGCTCCTTTAATAGACCACTACTCATTAACCTCTGGGATGATTTCAAACAACCTCGGCTGGAATTACCCTTTGGTGGGGTATTTACCAACTTTTATGCTGAAATTTAATCTAGGAATCTCATTTATCAATCAATCATATGACATCATAATCAACTATGTCACATGTAGGCTGACATCAAAATCAATCACGTCACGAATGACACGATTTAGTCCATCATAAACACTTAAGTCATATGAATTCTCTTCTTTTACTATTTAGTAAACAAATTAAACGTTCCAAACCCACGGAACCAAACCCCTGAACTAAAGGTTATATTTAGGTGCACTGAGCAAAGTAAAGGATGACTCGGGGATCAGTCATCAACTTTCAGGGACCGACGTACTCATTCGCCAATGGAGGATTCTAGTTTATCCATCAATCATATGTCATAATCAAATATGTGGCGCATAAGATGATGTCATAATAAGCTCCCCCATTGGACAGGCTTTCCAGCAACTATCTTGGATTGTCCAAGTTTCCAGAAAATCAGTTTAAAAACTACATTTAATTAACTATTGACACAAACCTTTGCTTTAAAAGCATCTTCATTAACCGTTGGGCCGATTTCAACCAAACCTGGCCCTATTGCCAAAGACTGCCAAACTTCTATACAGACATTTGATTGCTCAGGTTTTCCGGTGGCCATCTTGGGTTGTTAAAAATATTTCCTGATATCATTTAGAAATGCTACTCTTTAAACATTGGAGAAGATATCAAAACTATACACGTAGTTGTGGCATTACAGTATTTTGTCCTTGAAAGGGAATCGAACCAACAACCGACGAAAGCGCCAAGCATCATAGCCCTCAAACGCTTCCACCACACCAATGCTGCAAGATATCATGTGTTGCGGCATTGGTGTGGTGGAAGCGTGTGTTGGCTATAATGATTGGCACGTTCGTCGGTTGATAGTTCAATTCCTTGTCAAAGGTTTCAAAGAAACTTGGGGTGACAGGATTGTATGCTTCGAGGCTTCTAATGACAAACTTAATTGGTTAATTTTGTAGATCAGCTGACTTACAGCAATCACTCCACACCTGGCGTGTATCCGTCTGTCTGCCCACCCACCCGCCGGTCCATCCATCTATCCGTCCGTCTGTCTGCCTCACTGGCTGGCTGGCTGGCTATAAGTGTCTGGCTGTACATCTGTCTGTCTGCCTGGTTGTGTCTCGTCAGAAATGGTTGCACATTTTATTATTTCTGGACAGATTTAGATCAAACTTGGGTGAAATATACCTATGCTCATCTAATTCGTCCATTATGAAAATGAACCTGATTCAATGACAAACAGCTAAATTATCCCCCTCATAACTTTGCTGCAGTATGGGAGCCAATGAGGAAAGATGTTACTTTGGTGGCACATTTCATAATTTTAAGAGCTATTGTTTTCTAACGATGTGGTGGGCGCACCTATAGCCATAAGCTACAACCCATATATGAACTTTAAGAATGTAAGTCAAAGGTCAATTTTCCCTTTGTAACCAATGATAAATTATTCGGCCTGTAGTTTCCAGAGGTTTTCTTATACAATAACCCAACTTGGTGTATGGATTCATTCAAATGCCTTCTGAAGAATCACTGAGCCAAGTTCAATTAATTTTGGCAGCGAACATCATCATCATCATTTTCGATTCCTGAGGCCTGTATGGGCCTTTTGTCAATCTGAAAGATTAAAAATATAAATTATATATCGCTCTGCTTCAGAGCATGAGAAGATATTTGCATATAATACATATGCACAGTATATGACTATTTATCTACACATTTATGATAAATTGTTTTATGTACATTTGTTTGATGGGGGTATTCCCCATCATCAAACAGTTGTTGTACATCCATGAGTCACGCACAATAGTGCAGTCTCCACCAGGTTTCATCTCAGGAGTTTGTTCACAATGTCCAAGTACACAGCTAGTTTTGAAATCTGTAGTAGGTAGCGCTATACCAAATTAGACCATGGATCACACACAATGGGGAAGTCCCCTACTAGGTTTGATCACATGATCTGGTTGCACTGCTATCTGTACTGAAGCTTAAAGAATTAATTCGATGTTCGATGCCAGCAGGAACATGCTTTGATAAGAAAAATTTGAACAGAAAGCAAACAGACAAAGAGAACTAAACCACAGCCGTATTTGTGCGCACCAATGTACAAGTAAATAGTTCGTTTTGACATCTGACTATAGTAGTAAACAGTAGCCAATTTAGACCATAGATCGCACTCAATAGGGCAGTCCCTACCAAGTTTGATCTGTAGATATGCACCACAATTAACAGAGCTAAATTGATGTTTGTTTCCCCCCGAGACTATGTTTTAGCTCACCTGGCAAGAATGGCCAGGTGAGCTTATGCCATGGCGACTGTCCATCATCTGTGCGACGTCTGTCCACAAATTTCTTTAAACAACTTCCGAGAACTACTAGTCCGATTTCAGTTATATTTGCCAGTAAGCATCCTTAGGACAAGGCGAGTCAAGTTTGTTCAAACGATGTCGATTGTCCAATTTGGCCAGCCATCTTGGATTTTGGCGGACTTTTAGAAGTGTTTAAAAATCTCAGAAACCGCTTAGGGAGTCGATTCAAAACTCATGACCATCATCTAGGGCAAGAGCTAAGCCACATTTGTTCAAGCGAACTTCATTGACCAAGTGGTTTAGCGGCAATCTTGGATGGCCTAGTTTTTGCGAAAACAACTTGTTCTCCAGAACCACTAAATGGATTGGGCTGAAATTTGGGAGATATTATGGGGGACTAAGGGTCATTAAAGTTTGTTCAAGAGAAGTTGATGCATCAATAAACCTGGCCACCATGGACAAATCAAAATATAGCTCATATAGGAAGACGAAATTGGTTTTATATAGTTTTTTGGGTATGCCGAGTTCAAATTTTCCACTCTCGAAACTGTTGGATAAACGGTTTGGTGGCTATCTGAGATTGTTTTCCCGCCAAAAGCTCCCATTTCTTCTCGAGAGCCACTTTCAAGTATATTTGGCAGGAATCATCCTTATGGCATAGGGATCTGAGTTTGTTCAAAGGAAGCCAATCGACTAATTTGGCCAACAGCCATCTTGGATTCTGGCCGATTTTAGAAATGTCTTTAAAAATCTCCGAAACCGTTTGAGCGATCGATTCAAAACATGAAATATGACCTAGGGCAAGGGCTGAACCAAGTTTGCTCAAGGGAACTTGATTCGCCAAATGATTTGACAACGATCTTGGATGAACTAGTTTTTGCGAAAATGACTTCTCCAGAATCGCTGAATGGATTGGGGCCAATTTTGGGAGATATCATTGGAGCATAAGGACAATTAAAGTTTGTTCAGGGAAAGTTAATAGGTAAAAAACATGGTCGCTGTGGACCAATCAATATGTAGCGCATTTGGTGGCCATATTGGATTTTTTTATTTGATGGATTCTGACGCCTAAATTGGTTTTATATAGGTTTTTGCTTATTCTGATTTCAAATTTGTCAAATCCCCCACCCCCTTCAGTAGTTCAATTTTGAAGTGCTGGCCAGAGGCGGAGCCTTGCGCGCCAGATGTTGACGTGCCCAGTCAGCGTAAACAAAAAACCCTGATTCGCTGGCCGAGTGAGGATGGCATCATGTGACCCCTCTCGAATTATATATAAGCTGCCTCGTCCAGTAGGTTTGATAGGCTCCGCGGGCGCATATTTGCGGATGCTGTTTCGATGCCGATAGCTATTCCGATCAGATATCCCACTGGTATCTGCATCCGGATTTTGTGGTTTCCATAAAGTGACACTTGAATAAACGGGAAATGAAGAAAATGACAATACCACAAAATGATAACAAATTTAAAGAACCAGATAGATCGTCCATGCTACATCTTGTACATCGCCATGTAACCCCACCCCATGCTACCCTATCTATACTAACCAAACTACCATCTAATATATTCTATTCTATCTACTAATAAATAACACCAGCTGATAAAGTTACATGGTCAAAATTTTAATAATCGGCAACGGAAATACCAATAGACACTTGTTTGGAACCCACCCTATTGAAGGATATAAGTTGCAACATAGCCACACTTACACCACAGCTATCTCGAGTAGGATTTTCAGTCTATCTCAGGTTAAGAGCATAGATCGATTTATTTTTAAAATCGCGATTTTTACGATGTAATTGAGGAAATATCGGAAAATTGTAAAAAATTTCATGTTTTTACAAAATCTGAAGTATGTGCTTTTCCGTCGTATTATATCAGTACATGAGTACACTTAGAATCGATTCACGCCTGTGTTCATTGTGTGTATATCCCGCCGTGCCATGCATGTGTCGAATAATTACGAATCACAACACAAAGCGCTACAATAAACAAGCTAACAATAGCGAAGTAACACCTTTGTCATTGAGAAAACCAGCTAGTTACTCCGGCGAATCGCCATATAATTCTTTTTCTTTCGCTGCAGACCCTGAGTCTGTTGTGAAATGTCAAGTATATACAGTTTCAGAGTGTTAGGCAAAGTGTTAGTGAACATAATTCTGTTTAATTCTAGAGTTGGCAATTTCAGACGGTCTAATAATTTTTCCTTTTTGATTCGGTTGTCATGTCAAATTAAAGAAAATAAAGCAACAGCATTCCAGATTGTTTGATTTTGAACTGTGCGTTCTATTGATTACTCTTAAATGTAAATCGTACATTCTGAAAGCAACTATAAACCGCCCTATAGGACGAGTTTACGCCGTTACACTAGTACCTACTCAAAGCTACCGTCCTATGTATGTGAATTGCTCAGTATCTCCCGCGCTACTAATATTAGCGTCTTCGCGTTACTCCGGTTATTACGTAAACTCGTCCTACAAAGGGAGGCTATAAGCGGAAGCATCAGGTAATTTATATTTTTTTTCTCGGCAAGATTTTATCTCAAATTTTGATGAATTAAATAATGTTTATTACACTATACGCAATATTTAGGTGGTCCTAATTAATAATTTCACGCCCGCGATGATGGATATAAGATATACATTAAGCATAGACGTAACCATCCTCCGCCTGCAAGCAACCGCCACAGCCCACCCACGTTGACAGAAACTGCGTCTACCACCTATCCTTGATGCTACTACACAACGTTAGCCACTATTTTGTGCTATTATCCTCATCATTAATGGACCGCATTATGTGAAGACGGACTAAGCGTTGTATTACGAATTGTATGTCTTTACTATTTAATAAACATTCTGTTGAATATTTTGAAGCTGGGCAATGTTGCAGCCCAGTCAAATTAGTTTCAAAATACTCAACAGCTTACCTGTAGTTCTCTGAAAATTGACAGTCAGGGAGTTCAGGGATCGATCTATTCCAACATGAACGATGTGTGGGTGGAGCTTAGCTAGAGATTGGTGAGACATAGCTAAAACTGAAAGGTCCATTACTTTGATCCTTGGGTAAATATTATGCGTAATTACAGAACACTAGATTAATCAGTGTGGCTTTAATTAAATAGTGTATTCAATTGCCCAGCGAGCGAGGGCGGTCAATATTTGCCTAAATCTAACTGAGGCCAGAAAATAATTGAATGGTCAAACAGACTGCTGAACAAAAAAACTAATAAATAAGCAACGCTTCTCAGGTGAGTGGACACACAGGGCAAACATAAATGAACTAGCCTACTGTAGCCAGATGGCTTAGTGACCTTACTGTTAAAGAGCGGATAAAAGCATCGAATTTTCTGTGAGGCTTTATTTGGCTAGGTCTTTTAATATTAGCCTAGGAAACCTCTTCAATTTTTTTCTATTTTCCAAGATGGTGGGTAATATCCAAAATCGTAGCCAGTCAGAGTAGAATATTACATATGCCTGCTTCTACAATGGGGTGTTAAAACAGTGGATTTCAAGTTAGTCTGGAGTAGGACACATGTTCAGTGGTTCCGCTTTTCCAAGATGCCAACCTAACTCCAAGATAGCTGCCATCAACAATAGTGCATCGTGGCATCGTTACATATGCTTAATTCTAGGAATCACAGAAAGGCAAATGAGGTGTCAAAATATACTCAGTATTTCCGATTTTCCAAAATTGGCACAAAAGTAAAAAGATGTTGGCCTAGGATCCCACCTGAATTCTCATAAAATGGCAAAATTCAAGATGGACGCCCAATAATACAAAATATCACATATCTCGGGTTCTAGAAGTCGTAGAAAGGCATTGTTGGTGTCTAAATATAGGCTTTTGAGGTCTTTGAATCCGACTGTGGACACTACATTATCACACATATAATTATATGTTTGATAGCCACCAAATATTTGTACACATACGTATATTCTCAGATTGTGAGATGATAGACATCATGTATTCATTGCCGTCGTTGCATCATCTGTTAAAAAGACAGATTTGAAGCACTAATATTCCAACTAGACACACCATGAACAAGTGGCAAAAAGGTAGCTGCGTATATATCATTGTTGGCAAAATGAGAACAGGTAAGAGTAATTAGCTTCCAACAGAAGTATATTTTGAAGTCCTGACACCTTTGCATTCGACCGTGCATCGTGGCATAAGTCTTGTTATTTGAAATACAACAATTCCACGCTGACAAAAGCAAAGAAGAGAAAACTTATGATGCTGAAAATAAAAGGCCATCTAATCACCAGTCACTGAACAATCCAATGTGCTTCTTTTGTGGAAGAGGACTCGAAGAATGTGACCTGTATTAAGTTTCAACATTTGATGCTGACAAATATCTGTGGTAGCAGAGCTACACAACACTCATTTTCTCACTAGAATTGTTGGAGGAAATCTAATTGCCAAGGAGGCAAAGTATCAATCTAAAATGTCAGGTCAAGCTATGAAATAGTTATCGCAGGCATACTAGAACATTGAACAAGAATGAAGCAGGAAACTCCGATAAAAATGTTAATGCCAACGAGTCTTGGAAATTTATAGGTCTGACATCCTACATCTAAAAGTTGTAGACTGGAACACCCCTTTAGGCTGTCAGAGTTACGCACGCACGCACGCACGCACGCGCGCACGCGCACGCACGCACGCACGCACGCACGCACACCCACTATGTCGATCGGTGTAGCAAGGTTTTGAAATAACACTAGACTGAATGACAGTTTGGACCGAAGCACAAATAGTTGGATTAGTTTCCAGAGGCACACGAAAAGCACGATGGAAAATACACTTCTTATTTTCACAGATGGGTTCAGAAGTGTATTGAAGTAGGGTCTGAAGAAACGAGAGTTCTCAGAAGATCCCCCTTATCCTATCTAATGTGTGCATCATAATCAGTAAAGGCATATTCAGCCACAACTGTTTCAAATTCAGTGGTTGTTTCCCAGTATGCTGTCAAGAGAACTCACTACCACTAAGCCGCAGTAGTAGTAGTAGTAGTAGTAGCAGTAGTAGTAGTAGTAGCAGTAGCAGAAGTAGCAGCAGCAATAGTAGTAGTAGTAGTAGTAGTAGTAGTAGTTTTTGTTGTATAAGTTGTTGTTGTTGTAGCAATAGACTACTAGTAGACTGATAATAGCAGCAGCAGCAGCAGCAGCAGTAGTAGTAGTAGCAGCAGCAACAGCAGCAGCAGCGGCAGCAGTACCAGCAGTGTTCCTACACTAGTAACATAAATACATTTTCTATAATTAGGGTCATTGTTGTTATGATTTACATCGCGCTTTTTAGCAACCGATGCAGTAAAGGTGTTAGCAGTAGCGACAGTAGTAGTAGTAGTAGTAGTAGTAGTAGTAGTAGTAGTAGTAGTAGTAGTAGTAGTAGTAGTAGTAGTAGGAGTTGTAATATCTGGTGTAGATGGCGTGTTCGTGTTTGTGCCATTAGCAATAGCTATGATAGGTGTCTTGTGGGTTTTTTTGAGATTATAAGGAATTTACTGAGTTTGATGAGGAGTGGTTTGTTGCATATTGGCATTAGTCCGTGGGTTTTCCCTTTATTGTTTTGCCTGACAAAATATTCAGGTATAAATTTGCGTCTTTGGCTATTAAATTGGTTGCAGTCGAAAAGAAAGTGGTGTTCATCTTAAGCAGTTGTTTTCTGTCTATGCCGATCCATCTTTTCGTCTCTATGGCCAGCTGATGGTTGAGAGTGCGAAAGTGGATAAGTCTTATTGCATTTTCGTGTGGCAGAATTTTGAGATATTTTTCAAAGTGAAATGCTGTTTTTTATGTCCATGTAAAAAGATAAACGTGTTGATTGATTCAGCTCTCTAGTCCACTGTTCAATAAACTGTTGCTCTAAAGATTGTTTTGCTTATTTGACTAGTTCTTTTGTGCTTATATTCTCGTCCGTAAATGCATTTTCCTGTCCGGTGATAGCTAAGATTGTTTGAATATACTCAATCCATTTGATGCGTATCTGTCCTTTTGAGGTAAGGTCTGCACCTAGAAAATATAGCATGGATGATAATTTGCTATAACCTCCCTTCACCAGGTTGGCCCAAAACCTAATCATGTTGCATTTTATTTTAATATTAAGTGGAAATCTTCCCAGTTCGCCGTAAACCATTACGTTTGGAGTACTTTTTTTTAAAGACGAAGCAATGTTTTGAAAAAGTTAACTTGACATGTTTCTAACTGTTTGGAGTTTTCGAACCCTCAGATGTCTGAACTGTATAGTAATATGGGTGTGATCATTGTATCGAGTAGTGTAGATTGCAAATCTATTGGAATATCATGGATGGTGATTTTACCTAATAATGAATATATAGCCTTGGTCCCCTGTTTAAAGTTTCTTATTTTGGCGCTAATGAACGTTCCGTTTGATTTTAGTAAAACCCCTAGATACATATATTCGTCTACAATTTCGATTTCTCTTCCTCCTATCTGAAAACCTAGGTGATTTGGTATTTTTCGTTTTGAGAAAATTATGACTTTTGTTTTAGAAGTTTTTACCTGTAGTCTGTAGTGAAGACAATATTGGTGAAATGCATTTAAAGCACGTTGTAAATCCTTGGGAGAATCAGCCAATATAACTATATCGTCCACATATACTTAAGACACAGATTCAAATTTTCTTCTGCCAATGTTTGTATAGTAGCTGGAAATATGTTGTCGGTATAAGTAATCTTCTAGATCGTTAAAAAAGAATAGGAAAGGTGATAAGTTTCGCCTTGTCCCACACCAATATCACTAGGAAAAAATTCGGAATCTATTCCATTGTGACTAACAAATAATGTTATGCCTTAATACACATTGTGGTTAATTTTAAAACATTTTCCAGTTATGTTCTGACTTAGCAGCTTCCTCCAAAGTGTAACTCTCCATACTTTATCAAAGGATTGTTTAAAATCAATAAAGCAGCTATAAAGTTTTTTTCTTTTGGCTAAACAATAATTCTTTAATTAGATGGAGTGGGAGGATATTATCGAGAGTGGACCTATTTTTGGGAATCCTGTTTGGGCATGACAAATTATTTCACATTTTTTTCGTGTAAAAATTTAAACGCTCATTAAGAATATATGTGAATATTACCAAGACAGCTTAATAACGTTATTGGGCGGTAGTTTGTAGTGTCAGAAAAATCGCCTTTGTTTTTGTAGATTGGGATTATTTTTCCTCTGAGCCAGACATCCGGTACGTTTCCGCAATCAAAAATAAGGTTAAAAAGAGTTTCATAAATTGGTAGCATAATATCAGCTGACGATTTTAAGTACTCGTTAAATACTTGATTAGTTCCCGCCGCTTTTTCATTAGCTAGTTTGTTTATTCTGTAGCAGATTTCTTCTTGTGTTATCGGTACATCAAGTTCTGCACATGCTGGTATATCCAGTCGTAAATTACTATTTACGTTATCCTCGTCCTCATTTACGTTTTTAATGTGCTGAAACTTTGATATTTTCTTTATTTTTATTTGAATTGCTGTTGAATAGCTTCCAAAATGCCTTAGTATTATGTTTTTGTAAATGTTGCAAGTTATTATGGAGGTGTTGGCGCGCTATATATGTGTGATTTCTAATTGTTCTTTTGTACACAGAACCAGCTATTTGTAGTCTTCCTTTATTGATATCTGTAATAATAATATTAAACCTTTTTTCGCCTTATGATATGCTAAACGCTTTTCGGCACATTCCTTTCCGAACCAGTGTTTGTTATTCTCCTGTTTCTTTCATAGATATTTCTTTTTGCGGCCAAACGTTTTCTCTGCACTTTCGGAGACAAGTTTTGCAATCATATTAGTTACTTTATCAATATTGTATTTGACATCGCCACTCTGTGAGTCTACTAGTATTTGCTGTATTTCTTGTATTATATCGGGTTGTAGATTTGACAAAAAGTTATCTTTCTTCGCATCCTGCCATCTATTTTGCTTTGTTCTCGCATTTTCCATGTTATCATTATTATTATTATTATTACTATTATTATTATTTTTTTTTTTTTTCTAGTTACCATTATATACAACGCGCTATGTGCGTCTGAGATTATAGGATCGAAGTCTCAGACTTCAAATTCTTGGGTTAGTTTTATAAATCCCGCGTTTGCAACTGCATAATCAATTACACTGTTCGTTGCGGATGTTGTCATTCCTACCATTTGATCTTTCCCTACCTTTCCGTTCATTATAAAAATATTTTGGTTTTCACATAACTGAATGAGATTGCGTCCACTGGTGTTTTTACGACCTTGACATTTACTTTTTCTATTTATTGGAATAGCGCGAGGATTCAGGAGGGGTGTATACTATTCCTAGAAGTATGTCTTCAGCCTTCATAACGGTGTCTTTGCTGACATGAATCCACAGCACGAAATCGTTTTCAGTGGTGTGTTCGATTACATGTATGAGGATGCTAAAGTCATTTCTGACTAAAATCCCCAGCCCTCTAGACCGCGTGTTCCCTTTTCGCAATTTTGTCAATAACGTGTAGTTTGGTATGGTTACTTGTTTCGTTTCTGTTAGTTTTATTTCATTTAAACATATGATGTAGTGAGCATTTATAAAACGTTGGAATTCTGGAAAATGTAGCTTTGATGTCAGCCCACAGACATTTATAAACGTAAGATCCAACACGTCACTGGTGATGCTGTTGTTGCGATTGTCGTCGTCATCGCCAATGTCGTCTACGTGGTCGTCATCATTATCATTGTCGTCGTTGCCGTGGTTGTTGTTGTTGTTGTTGTTGTTGACAGTAGTAGTAGTAGTAGTAGTAGTAGTAGCAGTAGCAGTAGCAGTAGCAGTTGCAGTAGCAGTAGTAGTGTACAAACGATACATATAATTACTGTGGCAAAATGGTTTCTTATGTACACTATCAATTCTTTCATTGGTTACGTCGTTAACGCGTCTGAGTTGATGATTGATGACTGATGACTGATGATTGACGGCCCCCTCGGTAACCAGTCCAGAATCCTGTCCGAGGACAGGATCCGTACCAGGCATGGGGAGAAACTGCCCCCCAACCTTTGGTAGCAGGGACGACACCAGCGTGGTCAGAACGCTATGCAGAAAAACCCTGCAGAGCCGGACCAAACCACGCCGGCGGTGCCATCTCCGCCACCTCCAGCTGGGGACGTGGAGCACCCGCACCGGCCGAACCGGGCGCTCCACGATTTACTCTCGGACCGCCTGACCCCGCGTCAGACCCAGCCAAGTCCTTCTGGGCAAGGAACTTAACCATCGTTTCGACGGACCACACTGCACAAACATTACACCTATGATCTATATTACACAGGGCACACTTAAAACAGACATGGTCCTTGAACATTACACGGACAAACTTATGGCAGTCGTCACATGATGGCGGGGCTGGCTTGGCTTATAAAATAAGCACAAACCTACAATAAACAAGCGGAACGAGACCCGGATGGAAGGCAGACAATTAATTTTCAAATAATTTGACTCATAAATTAACCGTAACCTCCCCGCCACGTTACAACAACGATCGCATTGGATTATGACGACAAGTACGCGGCGGGCACAACACACCCATAATAGATCCTCCAGGATGTGTAACGGCTCCAGGAATCATATCGCATAGCATTCAGGGTATATTTACTAATCAATATAAATTATACTCCTAACGAACGCAGCACGATATGTGAAGAAAACAACAAAATGTATAACCAAACTGCTGTCTCACACGGTAAAACCGCAGACCACACATCTACTCAAGAATTTTGAAACCACCGATCATTGCAAACCGATCGTGATCGCACGTAAACTTGATCATTCTAAAGTTTCCGGTACCATTTTTAGTACGCAGCACCCAGAATAAGATGCGCGAATTAATGAAAAATTTTTCTTCACATAAACATCCGAGCGACCGGGTGTGACGTCACCCGCTCGGATTCTACGGAGAACGACGTCAGCCGATATTCGTGTTAGAAATACTGTAGCAAACACCTATTTTCATATCTGCCGATCGCCTGTTGGGGTTTAAAGAAGGCGATCGTCTGGCATATATCGTTGTTAGCACACGTCCCAGATTCTATGGGGTCAGAAATTGGAACATGCGACACAACGAAATTTAGAGACCTAAGTCTTTTAACTATGGATAATAAAGATCAATACAACCTGGTTGTCTTGGGCGGTATTCTCCATAGTCCTTAGTTAATCCTTTCAGAACACACAAACTATCACTGATTAAAGACTTAGATTATTTTAAAACACTAAAATCCTTAATGCAAAAAGCATGTATTGCTCTTGTCGCTATGCAAACAAGAATGAGCTCTATGGTAAACGGGTACTCGGCAGTTGGGAGCCGAGTACCCGGTTCCCAGGAGTCGGTAAAGCTTTCTAAGTCTATAATCCTAGAGCCGCTGTCAAGGCCAGCTGTATATCAGAAGTAACAGAATGGTGAGTATTGATCGAAGGAGAAAGATGTTACTTTTGTGGCACATTTCATAATTTTAAGAGCTATTGTTTTCTAATGAGGTGGTGGGCGCACCTATAGCCATAAGCTACAACCCATATATGAACTTTAAGAATGTACGTCAAAGGTCAATTTTCCCTTTGTAACCAATGATAAATTATTCGGCCTGTAGTTTCCAGAGGTTTTCTTATACAATAACCCAACTTGGTGTATGGATTCATTCAAATGCCTTCTGAAGAATCACTGAGCCAAGTTCAATTAATTTTGGCAGCGAGCATCATCATCATCATTTTCGATTCCTGAGGCCTGTATGGGCCTTTTGTCAATCTGAAAGATTAAAAATATAAATTATATATCGCTCTGCTTCAGAGCATGAGAAGATATTTGCATATAATACATATGCACAGTATATGACTATTTATCTACACATTTATGATAAATTGTTTTATGTACATTTGTTTGATGGGGGTATTCTCCATCATCAAACAGTTGTTGTATATCCATGAGTCATGCACAATAGTGCAGTCTCCACCAGGTTTCATCTCAGGAGTTTGTTCACAATGTCCAAGTACACAGCTAGTTTTGAAATCTGTAGTAGGTAGCACTATACCAAATTAGACCATGGATCACACACAATGGGGAAGTCCCCTACTAGGTTTGATCACATGATCCGGTTGCACTGCTATCTGTACTGAAGCTTAAAGAATTAATTCGATGTTCGATGCCAGCAGGAACTTGCTTTGATAAGAAAAATTTGAACAGAAAGCAAACAGCCAAAGAGAACTAAACCACAGCCGTATTTGTGCGCACCAATGTACAAGTAAATAGTTCGTTTTGACATCTGACTATAGTAGTAAACAGTAGCCAATTTAGACCATAGATCGCACTCAATAGGGCAGTCTCTACCAGGTTTGATCTGTAGATATGCACCACAATTAACAGAGCTAAATTGATGTTTGTTTCCCCGAGACTATGTTTTAGCTCACCTGGCAAGAATGGCCAGGTGAGCTTATGCCATGGCGACTGTCCATCATCTGTGCGACGTCTGTCCACAAATTTCTTTAAACAACTTCCGAGAACTACTAGTCCGATTTCAGTTATATTTGCCAGTAAGCATCCTTAGGACAAGGCGAGTCAAGTTTGTTCAAACGATGTCGATTGTCCAATTTGGCCAGCCATCTTGGATTTTGGCGGACTTTTAGAAGTGTTTAAAAATCTCAGAAACCGCTTAGGGAGTCGATTCAAAACTCATGACCATCATCTAGGGCAAGAGCTAAGCCACATTTGTTCAAGCGAACTTCATTGACCAAGTGGTTTAGCGGCAATCTTGGATGGCCTAGTTTTTGCGAAAACAACTTGTTCTCCAGAACCACTAAATGGATTGGGCTGAAATTTGGGAGATATTATGGGGGACTAAGGGTCATTAAAGTTTGTTCAAGAGAAGTTGATGCATCAATAAACCTGGCCACCATGGACAAATCAAAATATAGCTCATATAGGAAGACGAAATTGGTTTTATATAGTTTTTTGGGTATGCCGAGTTCAAATTTTCCACTCTCGAAACTGTTGGATAAACGGTTTGGTGGCTATCTGAGATTGTTTTCCCGCCAAAAGCTCCCATTTCTTCTCGAGAGCCACTTTCAAGTATATTTGGCAGGAATCATCCTTATGGCATAGGGATCTGAGTTTGTTCAAAGGAAGCCAATCGACTAATTTGGCCAACAGCCATCTTGGATTCTGGCCGATTTTAGAAATGTCTTTAAAAATCTCCGAAACCGTTTGAGCGATCGATTCAAAACATGAAATATGACCTAGGGCAAGGGCTGAACCAAGTTTGCTCAAGGGAACTTGATTCGCCAAATGATTTGACAACGATCTTGGATGAACTAGTTTTTGCGAAAATGACTTCTCCAGAATCGCTGAATGGATTGGGGCCAATTTTGGGAGATATCATTGGAGCATAAGGACAATTAAAGTTTGTTCAGGGAAAGTTAATAGGTAAAAAACATGGTCGCTGTGGACCAATCAATATGTAGCGCATTTGGTGGCCATATTGGATTTTTTTATTTGATGGATTCTGACGCCTAAATTGGTTTTATATAGGTTTTTGCTTATTCTGATTTCAAATTTGTCAAATCCCCCACCCCCTTCAGTAGTTCAATTTTGAAGTGCTGGCCAGAGGCGGAGCCTTGCGCGCCAGATGTTGACGTGCCCAGTCAGCGTAAACAAAAAACCCTGATTCTCTGGCCGAGTGAGGATGGCATCATGTGACCCCTCTCGAATTATATATAAGCTGCCTCGTCCAGTAGGTTTGATAGGCTCCGCGGGCGCATATTTGCGGATGCTGTTTCGATGCCGATAGCTATTCCGATCAGATATCCCACTGGTATCTGCATCCGGATTTTGTGGTTTCCATAAAGTGACACTTGAATAAACGGGAAATGAAGAAAATGACAATACCACAAAATGATAACAAATTTAAAGAACCAGATAGATCGTCCATGCTACATCTTGTACATCGCCATGTAACCCCACCCCATGCTACCCTATCTATACTAACCAAACTACCATCTAATATATTCTATTCTTCTATCTACTAATAAATAACACCAGCTGATAAAGTTACATGGTCAAAATTTTAATAATCGGCAACGGAAATACCAATAGACACTTGTTTGGAACCCACCCTATTGAAGGATATAAGTTGCAACATAGCCACACTTACACCACAGCTATCTCGAGTAGGATTTTCAGTCTATCTCAGGTTAAGAGCATAGATCGATTTATTTTTAAAATCGCGATTTTTACGATGTAATTGAGGAAATATCGGAAAATTGTAAAAAATTTCATGTTTTTACAAAATCTGAAGTATGTGCTTTTCCGTCGTATTATATCAGTACATGAGTACACTTAGAATCGATTCACGCCTGTGTTCATTGTGTGTATATCCCGCCGTGCCATGCATGTGTCGAATAATTACGAATCACAACACAAAGCGCTACAATAAACAAGCTAACAATAGCGAAGTAACACCTTTGTCATTGAGAAAACCAGCTAGTTACTCCGGCGAATCGCCATATAATTCTTTTTCTTTCGCTGCAGACCCTGAGTCTGTTGTGAAATGTCAAGTATATACAGTTTCAGAGTGTTAGGCAATCAGTGAACATAATTCTGTTTAATTCTAGAGTTGGCAATTTCAGACGGTCTAATAATTTTTCCTTTTTGATTCGGTTGTCATGTCAAATTAAAGAAAATAAAGCAACAGCATTCCAGATTGTTTGATTTTGAACTGTGCGTTCTATTGATTACTCTTAAATGTAAATCGTACATTCTGAAAGCAACTATAAACCGCCCTATAGGACGAGTTTACGCCGTTACACTAGTACCTACTCAAAGCTACCGTCCTATGTATGTGAATTGCTCAGTATCTCCCGCGCTACTAATATTAGCGTCTTCGCGTTACTCCGGTTATTACGTAAACTCGTCCTACAAAGGGAGGCTATAAGCGGAAGCATCAGGTAATTTATATTTTTTTTCTCGGCAAGATTTTATCTCAAATTTTGATGAATTAAATAATGTTTATTACACTATACGCAATATTTAGGTGGTCCTAATTAATAATTTCACGCCCGCGATGATGGATATAAGATATACATTAAGCATAGACGTAACCATCCTCCGCCTGCAAGCAACCGCCACAGCCCACCCACGTTGACAGAAACTGCGTCTACCACCTATCCTTGATGCTACTACACAACGTTAGCCACTATTTTGTGCTATTATCCTCATCATTAATGGACCGCATTATGTGAAGACGGACTAAGCGTTGTATTACGAATTGTATGTCTTTACTATTTAATAAACATTCTGTTGAATATTTTGAAGCTGGGCAATGTTGCAGCCCAGTCAAATTAGTTTCAAAATACTCAACAGCTTACCTGTAGTTTTCTGAAAATTGACAGTCAGGGAGTTCAGGGATCGATCTATTCCAACATGAACGATGTGTGGGTGGAGCTTAGCTAGAGATTGGTGAGACATAGCTAAAACTGAAAGGTCCATTACTTTGATCCTTGGGTAAATATTATGCGTAATTACAGAACACTAGATTAATCAGTGTGGCTTTAATTAAATAGTGTATTCAATTGCCCAGCGAGCGAGGGCGGTCAATATTTGCCTAAAGCTAACTGAGGCCAGAAAATAATTGAATGGGCAAACAGACTGCTGAACAAAAAAACTAATAAATAAGCAACGCTTCTCAGGTGAGTGGACACACAGGGCAAATATAAATGAACTAGCTTACTGTAGCCAGATGCCTTAGTGACCTTACTGTTAAAGAGCTGATAAAAGCATCAAATTTTCTGTGAGGCTTTATTTGGCTAGGTCTTTTAATATTAGCCTAGGAAACCTCTTCAATTTTTTTCTATTTTCCAAGATGGTGGGTAATATCCAAAATCGTAGCCAGTCAGAGTAGAATATTACATATCCCTGCTTCTACAATGGGGTGTTAAAACAGTGGATTTCAAGTTAGTCTGGGGTAGGACAAATGTTCAGTGGTTCCGCTTTTCCAAGATGCCAACCTAACTCCAAGATAGCTGCCATCAACAATAGTGCATCGTGGCATCGTTACATATGCTTAGTTCTAGGAATCACAGAAAGGCAAATGAGGTGTCAAAGTATACTCGGTGTTTCCGATTTTCCAAAATTGGCACAAAAGTAAAAAGATGTTGGCCTAGGATCCCACCTGAATTCTCATAAAATGCCAAAATTCAAGATGGACGCCCAATAATACAAAATATCACTTATCTCGGGTTCTAGAAGTCGTAGAAAGGCATTGTTGGTGTCTAAACATAGGCTTTTGAGGTCTTTGAATCCGACTGTGGACACTACATTATCACACATATAATTATATGTATGCTAGCCACCAAATATGTATACACATACGTATATTCTCAGATTGTGAGATGATAGACATCATGTATTCATTGCCGTTGATGCATCATCTGTTAAAAAGACAGATTTGAAGCACTAATATTCCAACTAGACACACCATGAACAAGTCGCCAAAAGGTAGCAGCGTATATATCATTCTTGGCAAAATGAGAACAGGTAAGAGTAATTAGCTTCCAACAGAAGTATATTTTGAAGTCCTGACACCTTTGCATTCGACCGTGCATCGTGGCATAAGTCTTGTTATTTGAAACACAACAATTCCACGCTGACAAAAGCAAAGAAGAGAAAACTTATGATGCTGAAAATAAAAGGCCATCTAATCACGAGTCACTGAACAATCAAATGTGCTTCTTTTGTGGAAGAGGACTCGAAGAATGTGACCTGTATTAAGTTTCAACATTTGATGCTGACAAATATCTGTGGTAGCAGAGCTACACAACACTTATTTTCTCACTAGAATTGTTGGAGGAAATCTAATTGCCAAGGAGGCAAAGGATCAATCTAAAATGTCAGGTCAAGCTATGAAATAGTTATCGCAGCAGGAAACTCCGATAAAAATGTTAATGCCAACGAGTCTTGGGAATTTATACATCTGACATCCTACATCTAAAAGTTGTAGACTGGAACACCCCTTTAGGCTGTCAGAGCCACGCACGCACGCACGCACGCACGCACGCACACACGCACGCACGCACGCACACACACTATGTCGATCGGTGTAGCAAAGGTTTGAAATAACACTAGACTGAATGACAGTTTGGACCGAAGCACAAGTAGTTGGATTAGTTTCCAGAGGCACACGAAAAGTACGATGGAAAATACACTTCTTATTTTCACAGATGGGATCAGAAGTGTATTGAAGTAGGGTCTGAAGAAACGAGAGTTCTCAGAAGATGCGCTTATCCTATCTAATGTGTGCATCATAATCAGTAAAGGCATATTCAGCCACAACTGTTTCAAATTCAGTGGTTGTTTCCCAGTATGCTGTCAAGAGAACTCACTACCGCTAAGCTTTAGTAGTAGTAGTAGTAGTAGTAGTAGTAGTAGTAGTAGTAGTAGTAGTAGTAGTAGTAGTAGTAGTAGTAGTAGTAGCAGTAGCAGATGTAGCAGCAGCAATAGTAGTAGTAGTAGTAGTAGTAGTAGTAGTAGTAGTAGTAGTAGTAGTAGTAGTAGTAGTAGTTTTTGTTGTATAAGTTGTTGTTGTTGTTGTTGTTGTTGTTGTTGTTGTTGTTGTTGTTGTAGTAGTAGTAATAGACTACTAGTAGTAGTAGTAGTAGTAGTAGTAGTAGTAGTAGTAGTAGTAGTAGTAGTAGCAGAAGTAGCAGCAGCAATAGTAGTAGTAGTAGTAGTAGTAGTAGTAGTAGTAGTAGTAGTAGTAGTAGTAGTAGTAGTTTTTGTTGTATAAGTTGTTGTTGTTGTTGTTGTTTTAATAGCCTACTAGTAGACTGTGATAATAGCAGCAGCAGCAGCAGCAGCAGCAACAGCAGCAGCAGCAACAGCAGCAGCAGCAGTAGTAGTAGTAGTAGTAGTAGTAGTAGTAGTAGTAGTAGTAGTAATTAGTAGTAGTAGTAGTAGTAGTAGTCGAAGTGAACGCACGCGTTTATTTAGCTCTGCAATTGCTGCCCGAATTTGCTAGTTTCTAGCGCGATTTTGTAGATAAATTTTATACATATATTTCGTATTAGTATTTCCTTTCAAACTTTATATTTAATTTGTAAATTCTTGTCTTGGTTGGAGCGCATTTTGTGTCTCTATTTTCTAAAGGCATTCCTCTTAGCTGGCGGTTTTCGCCATTTAATAGGTCTCCTCTTACTGTGGTCAATGCAATACATTTCTCCCCGCGCCGGTCTGCTATTTATATAGATCGTAGGCTAGCGCATTGTATTTGGCAAGATCGCTTGAGTGAGTGGATTTAATTCCTTTGTCATTTGTAAGCACACGCCTAGTTCTTTAACTATATTACTCCTTATAGTCAGTTGGCTGTCCCCGGTCAACTCGAACAGACTAACAAATATATGACTTGACTATTTAATCATATATTTGTTAGCATACTTTAATCGGCTAGGTGTTAGTGAACCACTTAGAAAGTGGTTCAAACTAACAAATATACGACTGTACTCTCTATTCGTATATTTGTTGGTAGACGTCAGGGTTTCAAAAGGGGACACTATTTATTTAGTGTTTAGCTCTTTCCCCGACGTCTTGGTGTTATATATTTTATTATATATTGTAGTAGTATGGGGTTCCTCTTTTTATAAAACACCATGGCAACCTCATATAAGCGTACCCTGAGTCTTAAAATCACGACAAAGGCTTGGGGTATTTCGGCAATTGAGGTGTATCATGGGTTGAAGGATGTAGTTGGGGCAGGGCCACGGGTCCTTCAAGGTCTCGTTAATGTTTCCAAATCTGTATGGAATGTCACCGTAGTTAATGAAAGTGTGAAGGAAAAGTTGCTCGACGAGGTCCTTGTCGTGAAGGGTGAGGTGTGTAATGTGGAGGAAATAGATTCTGATCGTCTATTAGTCAAGATGAAGGTTCCATTAGAGATCCCAGATGAACGGGTTATCACTGAATTGATCAAGTATGGCAAAGTGGACAAAGTAGAACACGAGACCTATCCATTTGATCGAACCTTAGAAAATGGCATCAGAAGAATTTGGTTTGAAAAGGTAGAACAACCTCTCCCAAGCAAGGTCACCATAGATGGTCGATTTATCTTGCCATTATGGTACAGGGGGCAAATCAAAGAGTGTAGAATCTGCTTAAGCACAGAACATCTTGCAACAGATTGCCCTAACAAAAACAAATGTCTAGTTTGTGGATCATCTGATCATTTTAAGTGGCGATGCCCGCAGAACAAATATGTCAAAAAGGGTGCTGATAAAAGTGCAGAGCAAGTTGTCTCTAAAGAGAATGTCATAGAACCGGTAGCTGCTGAGATTGTAGCGGAAATTCATACTAATGGGAAGCACGCTGCTAAGGAAAATGTCATCGAACCAGTAGTTGCAGAGATTGTAGCTGAAGTCCATGTTAATGAGAAGCATGGGGAAAAACTAAGAATCCAATCGCTGTAGTTGCAGGCGATGAAATAGAGGTTCTAGATGAGGGGCTAAGTCTTGCTCCAGTAACAAGTCAATCCAAGTTTGATGACAGAGAGGCTAATTCCACACAAGTTGAAGATGAGGATCAATACCCTCTGGAAGAGAGTTTTAATTTAGGACAAGTAAAATTCAGGTCGCAAGATACTGAAACTAACTTTGATTTTCCACTGAGTACACTCAATCTAGACGATTTAAATAATATAGAGAAAGTAATTGGTGTCTCGGATCGATTGAGTGGAACAAAGCGACAGAAAGATGGAGAGAGTTCTGAATCAGAAATAGAGGAAAGTGATATAGAAGACGATAATATGTCAGTCGCTGAATCTGATATATCCATTCAAACACAGAGTTCTAAATCACCTGATGAAATGGTCATGTACAGGTCAGAGGCAGGAGAGGTGTTAGTTCCATATGTGACGGCAAATGGTGTTAAATATAGGCATCTGCGTCATGATTCAGATATATTAAAATATAAGCATTTGGAAAAAGTTGAGCTAAGTAATGCAGCGTTTGTGAGTAAAATAGGTAAATGGTCTAAGAGAGGGTCGAAAAAACCAAAATCTAGTTAGCTTAATAATGGCGGTTTTACACAGCATTTTATTACCTTTTATGCTAATTTGCACACTCAATTGTAGAGGCTTAAATAGTGACATAAAGCAACGTCACTTACTAGAGACTCTGAAAAATGAGCAGATTGACATTGCTTTGATACAGGAAACAAAAATTCAGAAGTCAGAATTATACGATAATTTAGAAAAGATTTCTGGATCCAGAATATTTTATTCGTTATCTCAAGATAATAGTGCAGGCGTAGCAATTGTTATACTCCCTCGTTGTTCAGCCTATGTAAATATAATCTCTTCAGTATCAGGTGCAAATGGTCGCTGGGTGAGAGTCACGCTAGATATACAACAAACACGTATCACGTTGCTGTGTATATATGCACCTACATCTCATCAACTACGTCGTAATTTTTTTACGGAGATGTCTAAAACAGCACTAGATAACATCACTGAAAACTTAGTAATGGGTGGTGACTTTAATTGTGTCTTAGACAAAGAAAATGACAGGAATGCAACTTCAACTTATACTGATACATCACATAGACTCTTAAAAGAAATATGTGATAATGAAAATTTAGTGGACACATATAGAATATCAAAACCTCATGGTAAAGATCTTACATGTTTTTCGGTAGATGGTAAAGTTGGTTCAAGGATCGACAGAATTTATGTGAATAGTTTGTTAACAGGGTACTGGAGAGATGTTAATATTAAGCCAGTTGCATTCTCCGATCATAACATGGTTTGTGTAACCTTTGCCAATGCTGACTGGGTAACAAAAGGGGTTGGGTTTTGGAAATTAAACACAACACTGTTGGGAGAAGAATTTTATAAGAATAATATAGAGAGTTGTTGGCAACATTGGATTAATAGGAAAGCATCGTATAAGAGCACATTGCAATGGTGGGAGGATGTTAAACTGGATTTAAAGTATGTTTCCCGAAAGTATGCTATTAGAAAAGCACAGGAAATACGCAAACGCAAGAAAACACTTCATCGATCACTGATGAAAATTAATGCTAAAGTAAATAATGGTGAAGAGAATTATTATGAATTACTGGTTAAAATTAAAAGTAAAATAAGAGATATAGAACAATATGAGTTTGAGGGTGCAAAAATTAGAGCAAGAGCCCAGATGCACGCAGAAGGGGAAAAGCCAACCCGATATTTTTGCGCATTAGAAAAAGCACGGGCAATAGATAAGGTGATGTGCTCATTAAACATGCCGGATGGTTCAACCGTCTTTACCAACAATGAAATGAGTACTATTGTATGCAATTACTATGAGTCATTGTACAAGTCAGAGGGAATTGATGAAGATGCAAAATTGGATTTGTTAGCAAATATAGACAAAAAGGTGTCAGACACAGGCAGTGAATTTTGTGATCAACCCTTAACACTAGAAGATTTAACTAAATCCCTTAAAGGTATGAAACTAGAAAAATCACCGGGGTGTGATGGCCTTCCAGTTGAATTTTACCAAACGTTTTGGCACCTTGTAGGTCCAATAATGGAAGAATTAGGCACTGAAATTTTTTAGAAAGGCCATTTACCACCAACTATGGCTAGGGCATACGTAAGGCTAATATATAAAGGAAATGACAGACGTCTAATTCAGAACTACAGACCAATTTCTCTACTATGTGTAGACTACAAAATAATATCCAGAGCTCTAACATTGAAACTAGGTAGTGTTTTAGGAGAAATCATTGGAACAGAGCAGACATGTGCTGTACCCAGGAGGACAATTCTAACCAATACCATGGTAATAAGAGACCTTATACAATTGGTTGAGAAGGATAGCATCCCTTCAGCTGTGATTGCCTTGGACAATGAAAAGGCATTTGACCGTGTGGAATGGGAGTTTCTTTTTAATTCTTTGCAATCGTTTGGGTTAGGCTCAAACTTTATTAAATGGGTAAAGATTTTATATACGGATATCAAGAGTAGCTATTTAGTGAACAATCAATTATCCAGAGAAATTGTCTTAGAACGTGGGGTTAGACAGGGGTGTTCCCTATCGCCATTATTATTTGTTATTGTGATGGAATCACTTGGCATAGCATTGAGGCAAAATAATAACTTTCAAGGCATATGTATTCGTGGCATAGAAAGACCACTTAAGCTGTCACAATATGCTGATGACACAACTGTGTTTACCAGTTCAAACAATGATTTTGCAATTTTAAACCACGTACTAGAAAAGTTCCAAAATGCATCTGGTTTGAAAATCAATAAAGGAAAATCCAAAGGATTATTTCTGGGGCCATGGAAAGAGCGGAATGACCAGCCACTTGAAATCAATTGGTCTAATGATACCATTAAGATTTTAGGCATCTATTTTGGCAGGAAACCGAATACAATACAAAATTGGAATGAACGAGTATCTAAGCTTAAGAGAATATTAGCAAATTGGAAGCGTCGTCGTCTTTCAATCTTTGGTAGAGTGTTTGTTGTCAACAACTTGGCATTATCTGGGATATGGTATACAGCATCGGTTGTACACATGCCAAAACATGTAGAAAAGGAGGTTAATGAGTTGATATTGTCATTCATATGGGAAGAAAAGAATCATTTAGTTTCCCATCGTGTTCTCAATAATGCTAAGTTAGAAGGAGGACTTGATTTAATTGATATTAAAGTGAAATGTGTTTCTTTAAGGTTAAAATTTTTGGATGATCTTATTACATCAGATGAGACGTGGGCATGTGTTTCACGAGCTCTCATGGAGAGAATTGTAGAACCATTTCTGGCGGAGCATGTGTTTACCTCAAAGAAGCCACCTCCGAATAGCCAAATGATACCAGATGTGTTTAAAGATCAAGTTAAGGGGTTAGAAATATTTGACAGATACATGCCTCCACCTACGTGCTGGAAGGAAGTACTAGAACAGCAATTGTGGGGCAATAGTAATATATGTTATAACAATGCAGTACTTTATCTACCGTCCTTTGCAAAGTATGGCATTCAACATTTATCGAATATGATACACCCTCAAACACGTAGATGGATTTCAATGCAAGACGTAGCTAGAAAAACACATATGAGGCATATAGATGTCCAGCGGTTGCTAAATAAAATAAAACATGCTGTACCAATTGAATGGTTTCGTCTGCCAAATGTAAATAATAATAGTTTGACTCCACAACCCGCATTAGTTCTTGATGATGAGATGTTAAAATACAAGATGAGATCCAAGGAATGGTACCATATTATGAGACGAAAACAAGTAACACCTCCCATAGCAATTAGGAGATGGGATGACTCAAGCTATAAACCATCCAGTTGGAAAAATGTATGGAAAATCTTACATTCTCCATCCATACCAAATATGGCTCGTGATTTATTGTGGCGATTACTACATCGACGTCTATGGGTGGGACACTTGACATACAAGTGCAATATTACGACTTCTGATAGGTGTTACTTATGTCAAACAGACGAGGAAACAATCGAGCATTTATTTGTGGAATGTCCAATATCGTCACAATTTTGGGACTATATCAGCCAAATCTTGGCAAAATTTGGAGCGAAGCCCATTGTTCTAGACACGCATGTAGTCTTATTTAGAGAATTTGGATCAAGCGGTGTAAATATCATAAAGTCTGAAAGGACTATTTTAATAACAATACTAACCATAGGTGTTTGGGCCATTTGGAAACATCGGTGTGCACAGACGAAAAATCCATCTATGGGCAATCACAATAGAGCAATAAAGGCAATATTTCGTTCATTGCTGCTGAATCATATTCCTTGCGAATATTTTAGATTAAAGCAGCATGGTAAAGAAAGAGTATTCAAGGACATATGGTGCAAAACAAACATAGTTTCAATAGAGTTGGGAGCTGTAAAAATAAATGAGCCTGCACTAGCTTAAATCATTTAATTACTACAGCTGATTTATCTGTGTCTTTTAATTAATCTGTGTCATGTAATTCATTTTAGTCTGCACTTTGATATTGTTATGTTTAATAATTCATGTTAAGAAATAAACAGACTGGGGTAATTTAATAATCAATCGATAAAGTAATTTGCCATTGAATTATAAAATTGTCCCAGGTAATTTTAGGAATTTGCACAGAGTTTTATAGGGTTATTTGTTCCCGGGTAATTTACAAAACCTTACAACAAAGTAAATCAAAAATGGAAACAAGAGCGCCATCTATTTCCATCTATTTTTCTGCAATTTTCCTGCTGACTATATATGTTATGCTACCCGAATGCTACTACGCCCGCTGATCTTTAAGACTCAGCCCACTGGCGTCAATGATTGACTTATTTGTCATTGATTGACGAGTCACTTTTCATTTGTTGAATAGTTGCACTCGCCACACGGGTCTACTACCACACATGGATTGAATGGTAATTTAGAAAACCTTATAATAAAGTAAATTGAAAATGTAAACAAGAGGGCCAGCAATTTTTCTGGAATTTTTCTGCCGACTATATGTATTATACTACCCAAATGCTACTACGGCCGCTGATCTTTAGAGAATCAGCCCACTGGCGTCAATGATTGACTTATTTGTCATAGATTGACGAGGCACTTTTCATTTGTTGGATAGTTGCACTCGCCACACGGGTCTACTACTACACCTGGGTTGAATAGTAATGCCTTTGTTAAGTTTTGTTTTGCTATCGGAGCTTTATCAGCATATTGTTTTGTATCTATACTTTTTAAGCCATATGTATTTATAGATTGTATTAATGCTCATTATTTATCATTGTTTTGGTGTAATATTAATCAAGATTACTAGTTCACCAGGTTTTTTTCTGGGGGTTTGCAAGCCTTTTTAAAGGAGTTCCTCCGTGAAGTTTGTCCGACTGCGTCAGCGTCGGTTTTTCAAAAAAAAAAAGAAAAAAAAGTAGTAGTAGTACCAGTAGCAGAAGTAGCAGCGCAGCAATAGTAGTAGTAGTAGTAGTAGTAGTAGTAGTAGTAGTAGTAGTAGTAGTAGTTTTTGTTGTATAAGTTGTTGTTGTTGTTGTTGTTGTAGTAATAGACTACTAGTAGACTGATAATAGCAGCAGCAGCAGCAGCAGCAGCAGCAGCAGCAGCAGCAGCAGTAGCAGTAGTAGTAGTAGTAGTAGTAGTAGTAGTAGTAGTAGTAGCAGCAGCAGCAGCAGTAGTAGTAGTAGTAGTAGTAGTAGTAGTAGTAGTAGTAGTAGTAGTAGCAGCACCTACGCTAGTAACATAAATACATTATCTATAATTAGGGTCGTTGTTGTCATGATTTACGTCACGCTTGTTAGCAACCGATGCAGTAAAGGTATTAGCAGCAGCAGCAGCAGCAGCAGCAGCAGCAGCAGCAGCAGCAGCAGCAGAAGCAGCAGCAGCAGAAGCAGCAGCAGCAGCAGCAGCAGCAGCAGCAGCAGCAGCAGCAGCAGTAGTAGTAGTAGTTGTAATATCTGGTGTAGATGGCGTGTTCTTGTTTGTGCCATTAGCAATAGCTATGATAGGTGTCTTGTGTTTTTTCTTTGAGATTATAAGGAATTTACTGAGTTTGATGAGGTGTGGTTTGTTGCATATTGGCATTAGTCCGTGGGTTTTCCCTTTATTGTTTTGCCTGACAAAATATTCAGGTATATATTTGCGTCTTTGGCTATTAAATTGGTTGCAGTCGAAAAGAAAGTGGTGTTCATCTTCTACTACGTTACACGTGGTACATAATCAGTCGTTTTCTGTCTATGCCGATCCATCTTTTCGTCTCTATGGCCAGCTGATGGTTGAGAGTGCGAAAGTTGATAAGTCGTATTGCATTTTCGTGTGGCAGAATTTTTTAGATATTTTTCAAAGTGAAATGCTGTTTTTTATGTCCATGTAAAAAGATAAACGTGTTGATTGATTCAGCTCTCTAGTCCACTGTTCAATAAACTGTTGCTTTAAAGATTGTTTTTGTTTATTTGACTAGTTCTTTTGTGCTTATATTCTCGTCCGTAAATGCATTTTCCTGTCCGGTGATAGCTAAGATTGTTTGAATATACTCAATCCATTAGATGCATATCTGTCCTTTTGAGGTAAGGTCTGCACCTAGAAAATATAGCATGGATGATAATTTGATATAACCTCCCTTCACCAGGTTGGCCCAAAACCTAATCATGTTGCATTTTATTGTAATATTAAGTGGAAATCTTCCCAGTTCGCCGTAAACCATTACGTTTGGAGTACTTTTTTTAAAGACGAAGCGATGTTTTGAAAAACTTAACTTGACATGTTTCTAACTGTTTGGAGTTTTCGAACCCTCAGATTTCTGAACTGTATAGTAATATGGGTGTGATCATTGTATCGAATAATGTAGATTGCAAAACTATTGGAATATCATGGATGGTGATTTTACCTAATAATGAACATATAGCCTTGGTCCCCTGTTTAAAGTTTCTTATTTTGGCGCTAATGAATGTTCCGTTTGATTTTAGTAAAACCCCTAGATACATATATTCGTCTACAATTTCGATTTCTCTTCCTCCTATCTGAAAACTTAGGCGATTTGGTATTTTTCGTTTAGAGAAAATCATGACTTTTGTTTTAGAAGTTTTTACCTGTAGTCTGTAGTGAAGACAATATTGGTGAAATGCATTTAAAGCACGTTGTAAATCCTTGAGAGAATCAGCCAATATAACTATATCGTCCACATATAGTAATATAATGAGCTTAAGACACAGATTCAAATTTTCTTCTGCCAATGTTTGTATAGTAGCTGGAAACATGTTGTTGATATAAGTAATCTTCTAGATCGTTAAAAAAGAATAGGAAAGGTGATAAGTTTCACCTTGTCCCAAACCAATATCACTAGTAAAAAATTCTAAATCTATTCCATTGTGACTAACAAATAATGTTATGCCTTAATACACATTGTGGTTGATTTTAAAACATTTTCCAGTTATGTTCTGACTTAGCAGCTTCCTCCAAAGGGCAACTCTCCATACTTTATCAAAGGCTTGTTTAAAATCAATAAAGCAGCTATAAAGTTTTTTTCTTTTGGCTAAACAATAATTCTTTAATTAGATATAGTGTGAGGATATTATCGAGAGTGGACCTAGTTTGGGCCTGACGAATTATTTCACATTTTTTTCATGTATAAATTTAAATGCTCATTAAGAATATATGTGAACTTTTACCAAGACAGCTTAATAACGTTATTGGGCAGTAGTTTTAGTGTCAGAAAAATCGCCTGTGTTTTTGTAGATTGGGATTATTTTTCCTCTGAGCCAGACATCCGGTACGTTTCCGCAATCAAAAATAAGGTTAAAAAGAGTTTCATAAATTGGTAACATAATATCAGCTGACGATTTTAAGTACTCGTTAAATACTTGATTAGTTCCCGCCGCTTTTTCATTAGCTAGTTTGTTTATTCTGTAGCAGATTTCTTCTTGTGTTATCGGTACATCAAGTTCTGCACATGCTGGTATATGCAGGCGGAAATTACTATTTACGTTATCCTCGTCCTCATTTACATTTTTAAAGTGCTGCAATTTTGATATTTTCTTTATTTTTATTTGAATTGCTGTTGAATAGCTTCCAAAATGCCGTAGTATTATGTTTCTGTAAATGTTGCAAGTTATTATGGAGGTGTTGGCGCACTATATGTGTGTGATTTCTAATAGTTCTTTTGTACACAGAACTAGCTATTTGTTTATCTTCCTTTATTGATATCTGTTTTATTAATATTATACCTTTTTTCACCTTATGATATGCTGAACGGTTTTCGGCACATTCCTTTCCGAACCAGTGTTTGTTATTCTCCTGTTTCTTTCATAGATATTTCTTTTTGCGGCCAAACGTTTTCTCTGCACTTTCGGAGACAAGTTTTGCAATCATATTAGTTACTTTATCAATATTGTATTTGATATCGCCACTCTGTGAGTCTACTAGTATTTGTTGTATTTCTTGTATTATATCTGGTTGTAGATTTGACAAAAAGTTCTCTTTCTTCGCATCCTGCCATCTATTTTGCTTTGTTCTCGCATTTTCCATGTTATCATTATTATTATTATTATTATTATTATTATTTTATTTTTTTTCTAGTTACCATTATATACAACGCGCTATGTACGTCTGAGATTATAGGATCGAAGTCTCAGACTTCAAATTCTTGGGTTAGTTTTATAAATCCCGCGTTTGCAACTGCATAATCAATTAGGCCTACACTGTTCGTTGCGGATGTTGTCATTCCCACCATTTGATCTTTCCCTACCTTTCCGTTCATTATAAAAATATTTTGGTTTTCACATAACTGAATGAGATTGCGTCCACTGGTGTTTTTACGACCTTGACATTTACTTTTTCTACTTTTTGGAATAGCGCGAGGATTCAGGAGGGATGTATACTATTCCTAGAAGTATGTCTTCAGCCTTCATAACGGTGTCTTTGCTGACATGAATCCACAGTACGAAGTCGTTTTCAGTGGTGTGTTCGATTACATGTATGAGGATGCTATAGTCATTTCTGACTAAAATCCCCAGCCCTCTAGACCGCGTGTTCCCTTTTCGCAATTTTGTCAATAACGTGTAGTTTGGTATGGTTACTTGTTTCGTTTCTGTTAGCTTTATTTCATTTAAACATATGATGTAGTGAGCATTTATAAAACGTTGGAATTCTGGAAAATGTGGCTTTGATGTCAGCCCACAGATATTTATAAACGTAAGACCCAACACGTCACTGGTGATGCTGCTGTTGCGATTGTCGTCGTCATCGCCAATGTCGTCTACGTGGTCGTCATCATTATCATTGTCGTCGTTGCCGTGGTTGTTGTTGTTGTTGTTGTTGTTGTTGTTGTTGTTGACAGTAGTAGTAGTAGTAGTAGTAGTAGTAGTAGTAGTAGTAGTAGTAGTAGTAGTAGTAGCAGTAGCAGTAGCAGTTGCAGTTGCAGTAGCAGTAGTAGTGTACAAACGATACATATAATTACTGTGGTGAAATGGTTTCTTATGTACACTATCAATTCTTTCATTGGTTACGTCGTTAACGTGTCTGAGTTGATGATTGATGACTGATGACTGATGATTGATGATTGATGATTGATGATTGATGATTGATGATGGATGGATGATGGATGGATGATGGATGGATGGATGGATGGATGGGTGGGTGGGTGGGTGGGTGGGTGGATGGATGGATGGATGGGTGGGTGCGTGGGTGGGTGGGTGGGTGGGTGGGTGGATGGATGGAGATGCATGGATGGCTGGATGGATGGATGGTGGATGGATGGATGGATGGATGGATGGATGGACGGATGGACAGACGGATGGATGGGTGGATGAATTGATGAATGGATGATGGATGATGAATGAATGGATGAATGGATGGATGGATGGTGGATGGTGGATGGTGGATGGATGGATGGATGAATGGATATACCCCTGATATAGCGTCATTTCTTGGAATTCCCTTCGCAGTTGACGCGCCGACAACTTCTGAATCGCTACATGGAGCGGTCAAAATATCGTTCCCGTTTGCTCGTGCCGTTCCGCGTGACGTTCCGCGCTTAAGGGATCACACATATTAAAATCAATAGAAATATAAATAGTAAAACAGTCAATTGCACAAACGACCAGCTATTCCGAGCAGAGTTATAACACCTGCATATGTGTTATAGCTGACTGTCACAAAATTACCTAATTTAGTAAAGTTAGATCTATGACAAAGAGGGAATGCCTGAGCAGGTGAGCTTATGAGATGGTGCCTATATAGCGGCATCTCAAAAATCCTTCCTGAAAGCATTTCATCTCAAATTTTGACGCAAACCGGCAGTACATTCGACGACGTGCATTTCAATACTGTTCAGCGCAACTGTGTCAGTTTCCAGAGGAAAATTAGAGAAAGCTGTTATATATACTTTGACGATAATTTGCGTGAAAGTTATTGCTATCAATGCAAGCAACAGCATTCAGTAAAATTATTGTCAACATTATTATTAGGTAATGCGATTACTACCTGGTACAGAATTGATACTACTTTGAATGAAAACTGTTGCTACAACAGCGTTCAGTCTCTATATTCTAAAATAATAATCATAACTTTAGTCGACTCTCGCTGCGGATTTGAATAGCAATTTGACTGTAAGTTGCGAACGGACGGACGGACGGACGAACGGTCGGACGGACAGACAAAGCGGCGACTATATGCTCCCGTGAAATTTTTTTCGGGGAGCATAAAAATAGTGGTCAATATAAACTTTTTTATGCCTCGTCTTTGAAGCCATTTTGAACCTAAACAGAATACCTTAATTTAGGGATTATCCGCATTACAATCTGCATAATTCTAACTAGAATGCACTCACGTCTTTGTGTTATGTATTGCAAGGCATTTAGTTACATAATTCTACCTACTTACATTGCCGATTTAAAAGCTGTGTATCTAGATGCACTTAGTGACCCCGTGACCTAGATATTTGAACCTTTGACCTGAAACTAAATCTTCCTTCTAGCCAACCATAATATGAATGGATGTTACCGATTTGGTGATTCTCTCATCTTACATTGTAGAGTTATTGACGAAAATGTGCATTCCGGAATGCACTACATGACCCTATGACGTCAATTTTCTTTTTATTCTGACGCCAGCCTATACATTCCTCTAGTCACTCATAATTTGAATGTATGTTCCAAATTTTGTGATTTTACATCATAGGATTCCGGAGATATGCCTCGGATAAACAGACAGAAAAACAGACAGACCAACGCCACCAACTGCAATACTCAGACCGGCCTTCGACGACATGAGTAATGACTGTGCGGTGTCAAACTTTGCGCCAAAGATTGAATTCAATTCTAAATTAATAAAGATTATTTGGTAGTATGGGACCTTAGCCACTTACACCCACGCACCCCACACAACCTTATAATATGATGAACATGCTGGCATAAGCAATCACCTGCGAATGATCATTATATGTTTTCATGCTTGTAGATGATTAATCTTCATCTTAAAGCTGTTTCCATCCAGTCCCCGAGATGAGTATTAGCTTCGACTCGACCCAATCGCAAAATAGAGGCAAGCTTTCATGTCGAGATTACGCCTCTAACGTAATGATCGGCCATCTATTACGTCATCAAAACGACTAAACCGTTACACATACACCACTTCTGAGGTCACAGAATTCGTGACACAGTCCCTCACAGTAGTGGGACTGTACACGCACAACTGCGTTTCTGTAGTATGGATCATGTTGCTTTTGTATCATCTCAGCCCCTATATCACTAGCTTGATACAGACATTAACATATACCCGATCCCTCCATTAGCGCACGTGATTTCCGCATCTATACAATGTCAGCAAAATTTTCTGAATTTTAAGACGATTTAAGTGAGACAATTTTTCTTCTAAATATTCTTCATACATAAGACAGCGTTCTTTACATCATCTCGTTTTATGTGAAGTAATATTGGCTGGTATGAATAGGGTAGTGCTCGTGTCATTTCAAGATTCAATTCTCTTTATTCCCCCCAATTCGGGGTGTGTGGAATTACTATACCAATGACCACGCATTACACGGGCTACTTTTCCAGATCTCGTATTGAAGATCTCGCGAGACACGAATGAGCTTAAAACTAGCTTATGTACTGCATCTTTCCATTACTTAGTCCCTCTCTGTCCCGTGCGTGTGTGTGCGTGCGTAGGAGCGTGTGTGCTATGAGCGTGCATGCCTGTGCGCGCGAGCGAGCGTGTCTCATGGTATGCATGTTCGTGAATGTTTTAGCTACTGTTGGTAAAAGATAAAATCATGACATGTTTGTGTTGAAAGGAATTCTGTAAATTGATTGGTCTTTTAGTTTAATAAATAAATGTTGCGTATGAATCATTAATGATGTGTATACATAATGGCCCACAATTCACAATCACACATTATCTTACGCGATTATAAACACACGGGAGGCTTGACAGACAATAGTGGCTCACGTGACGAGCAGCAATAAAACAACAGGCTTAACGACCTGTCGCTCACCTGGAATATTTGAATTTGAAATGCTTTGTATGCTGGAAGCCAGTGCTGCATATGGCATGAATGTTTATCAGACAAATATTTTTAAAGATAGTCAACATCTTTTGAAAGTGGTTGTCTTTAAATTGATATTCTATGATTTCACATGTAAAGGTTCTGAATAGAAGATCTGAAGCCCATCACGAGAGGATACTTCCAGCAAAATGTGGCTGCAATCTACCAAGCGGTATACGAGGAGACACTGGTTAAAGGATTTCCAGAAAAAGACACAAAGCAATGGACCACTCAAAATTTTCGATAGAAATGTTGAAGTCGACATTGACAGAATTGTATCACCCAAGTTTCATTGAAATCAGACCATTAACTAAAGAGTAGTGTTTTAAAGAATTTCCAGAAAATTCACGGAAAATCTAAGATGGCCGGAGTAAAAGTAGACCACTCAAAATTCTCAATAGAAGTTATGAAGCCATCTAGGATCCTTCCAACCAAATTTGGTGAGAATCCGCCAAGTGGTATAGGGGAGATATGTTTTAAGACAAAACTTAACATATGATTGACGGATTGAGAGATTACGGACGGCCACAATGGCATCTGAAGCATGTAGGTTCCTCTAGGCAAATTTGGATGGAATCCATCAAGTAGCTAAGGAGATGCGTTTTGACAATTAACCATAAAATTTTCTACGAACCCCCGACCCCCCCACCCCCCCCCCCCCCCCCCCCCCGCGGAACGCCACCCCATCACCCAAAAATTGACCACATCATAAATTAGCAAAACAAGTTCTGTATCCTAATACTACAGAATCCTTTCAGCAAAATGTCGCTAAAATACATCAAGCGGATAAGTAGAAAATGCCTTCTGATAATTTCTGGTACATTTTTCAGGATATCAACATCTAAAGATTGACCCATCAAAATTTTGAATTGAGGTTCTGGAGCTTGCTACGAGGACAGTTTGATTATGGAAAGAAATAATCGATTGTGATGTCTGGAAAATAATCGATTTAATCGGATAATCGATTATTTAATCATGGAGCTTTTGAAGTAGCAACTGCGCAGTGAGGGGGCGGGGTTGTAGAGAGAAGAGAGTATAACTTTCATAATAATAATAATATTAATAATAATAATAATAATAATAATAATAATAATAATAATAACAACAACAGAATACGCAATTTGTAAATTGGTTCCTAGTTTGGTTTAGATTACCTCAACTAAGTAGGCCTACGAAATGACCGCAAGAGGCTCAAGAGGACACGGTAGATCAACCAGTCCTCTGATTAGCTGAACGTGAGGAACATCCCGCCGAGTTCAATCCATTGTCTCCTCGTTTCCATTGGATAATGCTGTTTTAGCAACCGGCGCGTATGCAAAGATTTTTAAGCCAGTAAAAAGGTGTCAATTTAATTTTAACATTGCATAGATTAACGTTTAATTATATAGTCCCGAATTTACGAAAGGTGATTACCTCTTAAAGTTCTCATATCCCCTTAAATATAGACACTTTTGCACGAGACATAAGATGCCCGTTGATTTCTGATCAATTTACCCAGAGTGCAATGATACCCAGCGTGCAATGCTACCCAGCAATGCAATGCCCTGCCTCCATAGTCGTTGTAAGTATTGGACACCATATTCGTTTAGTCTATTGTCTGCACAAGCCAAGATTTCTCAATCAAAACCAACCTGCTTGCACGTGCAAATAGTCATTTGTCCTCCAGCTCTGAAAGCGTAAGCACGCACGTAATTCGTATTCACAGCGGTACATTCAGCAGTCTGTATTTCAATACTGTTCAGAGAAAGTGTGTCAATTTCCAGGAGATTATATGAGAGAGCTTTTATAACATTGACAATAATTTCAGTCAAATTATTGTCAACATAATTAGTAGGTTGCCCTGTAGGTGGGGCTTAGAATACACCTTCCGTATCCTCTGCGTGTCGTAAGAGGCGACTAAAGGAGGTACGGGTGACGTAACCCTGACAGAAACCTCGAGTGCTGAGGACGGAGGTTCCAGGCCGCACGGCGCACTCTAATAAACCATGGATCCACGCGCTTAACGCTTATGATCATGTCGATAGTCACTTTAGGACTGGCGGTATGATCAGCGAACGAAAAGTAGCAGCGCCAGTGGCAGCAGCAGCAGCAGCAGCAGCAGCAGCAGCAGCAGTAGTAGTAGTAGTAGTAGTAGTAGTAGTAGTAGTAGTAGTAGCGGCGGCGGTGGCGATGGTGCTGGTAGTAGTAGTAGTAGTAGTAGTAGTAGTAGTAGTAGTAGTAGTAGTAGTAGTAGTAGTAGTAGTAGTAGTAGTAGTAGTAGTGGCGGCGGTGGCGATGGTGCTGCTAGTAGTAGTAGTAGTAGTAGTAGTAGTAGTAGTAGTAGTAGTAGTAGTAGTAGTAGTAGTAGTAGTAGTAGTAGTAGTAGTAGTAGTAGTAGTAGCAGCAGCAGCAGCAGCAGCAGCAGCAGAAGCAGTGTACTTCCTCTCAGCTCTCCAATTAGTGTGTGCCCTGCGTTATTTCGCATGTGGAGCGTTTCAAATTATGGCCAGCGACACGTCTGGAATCTCGCTACATACCTGTGGACAAGCCATTCACAGAGTTGCTGCTGTTATCTGTCCCATCAAGGAGCGTCTTAAGACCTTTCCTCAGACGGCCAATGCTAGGCAATCTGTGATACGTGGATTTCACCAAATAGCAGGATTTCCTGGCGTTGTTGGAGCAATTGACGGAACACACCTCCCTATTCGAAATCAGGGTGGGGCCGATGCCCAGTTATTCATGAACTGAAAGGGCTATTGCAGTTTAAATTGTCAGTTCGTTTGAGACCACCAAAGGTTGTTTCCCAAACCTAGTTTGCCGTTGGTTCAGCACATGATTCACGGGTTTGGAATGAGTCCTCATTGTTCAATCGATTTAACACAGGTGAACTCTCGGGAATTCTTGTGGGGGATGCAGCCTACACATGCCGCCCATTTCTGCTGATCCTGGTTCGTCAAGAGAGGACGGAGACTGACAGGCAGTATAATATTGCACATCGGTGAACATGCTCCCGGATAGAGAATGACTTTGGCATTTGAAAGAGGCGATTCCCGTGCGTCGGTTATGGAAATCAGTTGCGTTGTTCTGTAATTACCAACATAATTGTAGTGAGATATAATGCCAATGTTTATAAGAAAAGAAAGATGGCATATTCCCGGACTCAAATGTTTGCTGTATGCCAAAGTTTTAACAAATTCATTTACTATAGAATTTTTATCCGGATGTCTGTTTTAGACATAAGCTATAGCGTCTATTCCTTAGACACGCAACCAGATAACATGTATATTAGTGTGGTAAATGTGACTAAACAGACAGGCAGACAGACAGACGGACGAACGGACAGACAGACAGAGGCAGGCAGGCAGGCAGGCAGCCAGGCAGGCAGGCAGGCTGGCTGGCAAGCAGGCAGGCAGGCAGGCAGGCAGGCAGGCAGGCAGGCAGGCAGGCAGGCAGGCAGGCAGGCAGGCAGGCAGACAGACACAAAGAGCAATACACTGATTGCTATGTCACACCACCACCACCATCATCTACACGGGTGTGGGTGTGTGTGTGTGGGTGCTAACAAAGGCAATTATATCCGTTTTAAAAAGAGCATTTTGACCCACACATTTGTATATACCGTTAGTTTGACAACAGGTATCAGACAGACATATGGATTGACAGATAGGCGAACTCTAAAACAAAAAGTGGACGCTGATAGTTATATTATCCGCCTTTCGCCCTCGACGCTCGAGGATATAAGTCCGTGTGGTGTGAAGTGCGATGATTCCGTAAATGTTAATACCAATGTTTAATAAAGTAAATTTTCATCTTATTTTACATGGATCATAACAGGGCAATACTCGTGGCAGCAGCCTGTCTTCGTAAATTGGCCATCCGACGACAGGACTAATTAGCAGACGACGGGAAGACATTGTTGAACATGTTGAGGATGTTCAGCCTGCTACTGTAGAAGGAAACTTAAGGAGTGCTGTTTTCCGTGACAGATTTATCCGAGAGAACTTTGACCGAGTTATTAGTTTATTTAATAATATCTTTACAGCCATTACTACAAATCTAGCATGATTTTGCTTTTCCCCCAGTAGTGACAAAAACAGCTAAAACATTTTTATGAGATCGTCTTGAGCAAAATGTCACTACTACTACTACTACTACTACTACTACTACTACTACTACTACTACTACTACTACTACTACTACTACTACTACTAAGTTAATATCTTACTATATAGGTAGAGTGAGCAAATGCCTATATACGCTTTCTCGTCAAGAATAACTGAGTAACAAGCGATGTGTAAGTTTGAGGAATCTCACCTCACAATGCACATACTTATACACCTAGACCTCAGGAATCTCACCTCACAATGCACATACTTATGCACATAGACCTCAGGAATCTCACCTCACAATGAACATACTTATACACCTAGACCTCAGGAATCTCACCTCACAATGAACACACTTACACACCTATACCTCAGGAATCTCACGTCACAATGCACATACTTACACACCTAGACCTCAGGAATCTCACCTCATAATGAACATACTTATACACCTATACCTCAGGAATCTCACCTCATAATGAATACACATTTACACCTATACCTCATAAATCTCGCCTCAATGAATGCACTTATACACCTAGACCTCAGGAATCTCGCCTCACAATGCACATACTTATACACCTAGACCTCAGGAATCTCGCCTCACAATGAACATACTTATACACCTATACCTCAGGAATCTCACGTCACAATGCACACACTTATACACATAGACCTCAGGAATCTCACTTCACAATGCACATACTTATACGCCTAGACCTCAGGAATCTCACCTCATATTGAATACACATTTACACCTATACCTCTTAAATATCACCTCAACGAATACACTTATACACCTAGACCTCAGGAATCTCGCCTCACAATGCACATACTTATACACCTAGACCTCAGGAATCTCACGTCACAATAAACATACTTATACACCCAGACCTCAGGAATCTCACGTCACAATGAACATACTTATACACCTAGACCTCAGGAATCTCACGTCACAATGCACATACTTATACACCTAGACCTCAGGAATCTCACCTCATAATGAATACACATTTACACCTATACCTCATAAATCTCACCTCAATGAATACACGTATACACCTAGACCTCAGGAATCTCCCGTCACAATAAACATACTTATGCACCTATACCTCAGGAATCTCACCTCACAATAAACATACTTATACACCTAGACCTCAGGAATCTCACCTCACAATGCACATACTTATGCACCTAGACCTCAGGAACCTCACGTCACAATAAACATACTTATACACCTAGACCTCAGGAATCTCACGTCACAATGAACACACTTATACACCTAGACCTCAGGAATCTCACCTCACAATGAATACACTTATACACCTATACCTCAGGAATCTCACCTCACAATGCACATACTTATGCACCTAGACCTCAGGAATCTCACCTCACAATGCACATACTTATACACCTAGACCTCAGGAATCTCAAGTCACAATGCACATACTTATACACCTAGACCTCAGGAATCTCACCTCACAATGAATACACTTATACACCTATACCTCATAAATCTCACCTAACAATGAACACACTTATACACCTAGACCTCAGGAATCTCACCTCACAATGAATACACTTATACACCTAGACCTCAGGAATCTCACATCACAATAAACATACTTTTACACCTAGACCTCAGGAATCTCACCTCACAATGAATACACTTATACACCTAGACCTCAGGAATCTCACGTCACAATGCACATACTTATACACCTAGACCTCAGGGATCTCACCTCACAATGAATACACTTATACACCTATACCTCATAAATCTCACCTAACAATGAACACACTTATACACCTAGACCTCAGGAATCTCACCTCACAATGAATACACTTATACACCTAGACCTCAGGAATCTAACCTCACAATGCACATACTTATACACCTAGACCTCAGGAATCTCACCTCACAATGAATACACTTATACACCTAGACCTCAGGAATCTCACCTCACAATGCACATACTTATAGACCTAGACCTCAGGAATCTCACCTCACAATGAATACACTTATACACCTAGACCTCAGGAATCTCACCTCACAATGCACATACTTATACACCTAGACCTCAGGAATCTCACCTCACAATGAATACACTTATACACCTATACCTCAGGAATCTCACCTCACAATGAACACACTTATACACCTAGACCTCAGGAATCTCACCTCACAATGCACATACTTATACACCTAGACCTCAGGAATCTCACCTCACAATGAACACACTTATACACCTATACCTCAGGAATCTCACCTCACAATGCACGTACTTATACACATAGACCTCGGGAATCTCACCTCACAATAAACATACTTATACACCTATACCTCAGGAATCTCACCTCATAATGAATACACTTTTACACCTATACCTCATAAATCTCACCTCAATGAATACTCTTATACACCTATACCTCAGGAATCTCACCTCACAATGCACATACTTATACACCTAGACCTCAGGAATCTCACCTCACAATAAACATACTTATACACCTATACCTCAGGAATCTCACCTCATAATGAATACACCTTTACACCTATGCCTCAGGAATTTCACGTCACAATGCACATACTTATACACCTAGACCTCAGGAATCTCACCTCACAATGAACACACTTATACACCTAGACCTCAGGAATGTCACGTCACAATGAACATACTTATACACCTATACCTCAGGAATCTCACGTCACAATGAACACACTTATACACCTAGACCTCAGGAATCTCACCTCACAATGAATACACTTATACACCTATACCTCGGGAATCTCACCTCACAATGCACATACTTATACACCTAGACCTCAGGCATCTCACGTCACAATGAACACACTTATACACCTAGACCTCAGGAATCTCACGTCACAATGAACATACTTATACACCTAGACCTTAGGAATCTCACGTCACAATGAACATACTTATACACCTATACCTCAGGAATCTCACGTCACAATGCACATACTTATCCACCTAGACCTCAGCAATCTCACGTCACAATGCACATACTTATACACCTATACCTCAGGAATCTCACGTCACAATGCACATACTTATACACCTAGACCTCAGGAATCTCACCTCACAATGCACATACTTATACACCTAGACCTCAGGAATCTCACGTCACAATGAACATACTTATACACCTAGACCTCAGGAATCTCACGTCACAATGCACATACTTATTCACCAAGACCCCAGGAATCTCACGTCACAATGAACACACTTATACACCTAGACCTCAGGAATCTCACGTCACAATGAACACACTTATACACCTAGACCTCAGGAATCTCACGTCACAATAAACATACTTATACACCTAGACCTCAGGAATCTCACGTCACAATGAACACACTTATACACATAGACCTCAGGAATCTCACGTCACAATGAACACACTTATACACCTAGACCTCAGGAATCTCACGTCACAATAAACATACTTATACACCTATACCTCAGGAATCTCACCTCACAATGAACACACTTATACACCTATACCTCAGGAATCTCACCTCACAATGAACACACTTATACACCTAGACCTCAGGAATCTCACCTCACAATGCACATACTTATACACCTAGACCTCAGGAATCTCACGTCACAATGAACACACTTATACACCTAGACCTCAGGAATCTCACGTCACAATGAACACACTTATACACCTAGACCTCAGGAATCTCACGTCACAATGAACACACTAATACACCTAGACCTCAGGAATCTCACGTCACAATGCACATACTTATACACCTAGACCTCAGGAATCTCACGTCACAATGAACACACTTATACACCTAGACCTCAGGAATCTCACGTCACAATGAACACACTCATACACCTAGACCTCAGGAATCTCACGTCACAATGAACACACTTATACACCTAGACCTCAGGAATCTCACGTCACAATGAACACACTCATACACCTAGACCTCAGGAATCTCACGTCACAATGAACACACTTATACACCTAGACCTCAGGAATCTCACGTCACAATGCACATACTTACACACCTAGACCTCAGGAATCTCACCTCACAATAAACACACTTATACACCTATACCTCAGGAATCTCACCTCACAATGCACGTACTTATACACCTAGACCTCGGGAATCTCACCTCACAATAAACATACTTATACACCTATACCTCAGGAATCTCACCTCATAATGAATACACTTTTACACCTATACCTCATAAATCTCACCTCAATGAATACTCTTATACACCTATACCTCAGGAATCTCACCTCACAATGCACATACTTATACACCTAGACCTCAGGAATCTCACCTCACAATAAACATACTTATACACCTATACCTCAGGAATCTCACCTCATAATGAATACACCTTTACACCTATGCCTCAGGAATTTCACGTCACAATGCACATACTTATACACCTAGACCTCAGGAATCTCACCTCACAATGAACACACTTATACACCTAGACCTCAGGAATGTCACGTCACAATGAACATACTTATACACCTATACCTCAGGAATCTCACGTCACAATGAACACACTTATACACCTAGACCTCAGGAATCTCACCTCACAATGAATACACTTATACACCTATACCTCGGGAATCTCACCTCACAATGCACATACTTATACACCTAGACCTCAGGCATCTCACGTCACAATGAACACACTTATACACCTAGACCTCAGGAATCTCACGTCACAATGAACATACTTATACACCTAGACCTTAGGAATCTCACGTCACAATGAACATACTTATACACCTATACCTCAGGAATCTCACGTCACAATGCACATACTTATCCACCTAGACCTCAGCAATCTCACGTCACAATGCACATACTTATACACCTATACCTCAGGAATCTCACGTCACAATGCACATACTTATACACCTAGACCTCAGGAATCTCACCTAACAATGCACATACTTATACACCTAGACCTCAGGAATCTCACGTCACAATGAACATACTTATACACCTAGACCTCAGGAATCTCACGTCACAATGCACATACTTATTCACCAAGACCCCAGGAATCTCACGTCACAATGAACACACTTATACACCTAGACCTCAGGAATCTCACGTCACAATGAACACACTTATACACCTAGACCTCAGGAATCTCACGTCACAATAAACATACTTATACACCTAGACCTCAGGAATCTCACGTCACAATGAACACACTTATACACATAGACCTCAGGAATCTCACGTCACAATGAACACACTTATACACCTAGACCTCAGGAATCTCACGTCACAATAAACATACTTATACACCTATACCTCAGGAATCTCACCTCACAATGAACACACTTATACACCTATACCTCAGGAATCTCACCTCACAATGAACACACTTATACACCTAGACCTCAGGAATCTCACCTCACAATGCACATACTTATACACCTAGACCTCAGGAATCTCACGTCACAATGAACACACTTATACACCTAGACCTCAGGAATCTCACGTCACAATGAACACACTTATACACCTAGACCTCAGGAATCTCACGTCACAATGAACACACTAATACACCTAGACCTCAGGAATCTCACGTCACAATGCACATACTTATACACCTAGACCTCAGGAATCTCACGTCACAATGAACACACTTATACACCTAGACCTCAGGCATCTCACGTCACAATGAACACACTCATACACCTAGACCTCAGGAATCTCACGTCACAATGAACACACTTATACACCTAGACCTCAGGAATCTCACGTCACAATGCACATACTTACACACCTAGACCTCAGGAGTCTCACCTCACAATGAACACACTTATACACCTAGACCTCAGGAATCTCACCTCACAATAAACATACTTATACACCTATACCTCAGGAATCTCACCTCATAATGAATATACATTTACACCTATACCTCATAAATCACGCCTCAATGAATACACTTATACACCTAGACCTCAGGAATCTCGCCTCACAATGCACATACTTATACACCTAGACCTCAGGAATCTCGCCTCACAATGAACATACTTATACAGCTATACCTCAGGAATCTCACGTCACAATGCACACACTTATACAGCTATACCTCAGGAATCTCACGTCACAATGCACACACTTATACACATAGACCTCAGGAATCTCACGTCACAATGCACATACTTATTCGCCTAGACCTCAGGAATCTCACCTCATAATGAATACACATTCACACCTATACCTCATAAATATCACCTCAACGAATACACTTATACACCTAGACCTCAGGAATCTCGCCTCACAATGCACATACTTATACACCTAGACCTCAGGAATCTCACGTCACAATGAACATACTTATACACCTAGACCTCAGGAATCTCACCTCACAATGCACATACTTATGCACATAGACCTCAGGAATCTCACCTCACAATGAACATACTTATACACCTAGACCTCAGGAATCTCACCTCACAATGCACATACTTATGCACATAGACCTCAGGAATCTCACCTCACAATGAACATACTTATACACCTAGACCTCAGGAATCTCACCTCACAATGAACACACTTACACACCTAGACCTCAGGAATCTCACGTCACAATGCACATACTTACACACCTAGACCTCAGGAATCTCACCTCACAATGAACACACTTATACACCTAGACCTCAGGAATCTCACCTCACAATGAACATACTTATACGCCTATACCTCAGGAATCTCACCTCATAATGAATACACATTTACACCTATACCTCAGGAATCTCACGTCACAATGCACACACTTATACACATAGACCTCAGGAATCTCACTTCACAATGCACATACTTATACGCCTAGACCTCAGGAATCTCACCTCATATTGAATACACATTTACACCTATACCTCTTAAATATCACCTCAACGAATACACTTATACACCTAGACCTCAGGAATCTCGCCTCACAATGCACATACTTATACACCTAGACCTCAGGAATCTCACGTCACAATAAACATACTTATACACCCAGACCTCAGGAATCTCACGTCACAATGAACATACTTATACACCTAGACCTCAGGAATCTCACGTCACAATGCACATACTTATACACCTAGACCTCAGGAATCTCACCTCATAATGAATACACATTTACACCTATACCTCATAAATCTCACCTCAATGAATACACGTATACACCTAGACCTCAGGAATCTCCCGTCACAATAAACATACTTATGCACCTATACCTCAGGAATCTCACCTCACAATAAACATACTTATACACCTAGACCTCAGGAATCTCACCTCACAATGCACATACTTATGCACCTAGACCTCAGGAACCTCACGTCACAATAAACATACTTATACACCTAGACCTCAGGAATCTCACGTCACAATGAACACACTTATACACCTAGACCTCAGGAATCTCACCTCACAATGAATACACTTATACACCTATACCTCAGTAATCTCACCTCACAATGCACATACTTATGCACCTAGACCTCAGGAATCTCACCTCACAATGCACATACTTATACACCTAGACCTCAGGAATCTCAAGTCACAATGCACATACTTATACACCTAGACCTCAGGAATCTCACCTCACAATGAATACACTTATACACCTATACCTCATAAATCTCACCTAACAATGAACACACTTATACACCTAGACCTCAGGAATCTCACCTCACAATGAATACACTTATACACCTAGACCTCAGGAATCTCACATCACAATAAACATACTTTTACACCTAGACCTCAGGAATCTCACCTCACAATGAATACACTTATACACCTAGACCTCAGGAATCTCACGTCACAATGCACATACTTATACACCTAGACCTCAGGAATCTCACCTCACAATGAATACACTTATACACCTATACCTCATAAATCTCACCTAACAATGAACACACTTATACACCTAGACCTCAGGAATCTCACCTCACAATGAATACACTTATACACCTAGACCTCAGGAATCTAACCTCACAATGCACATACTTATACACCTAGACCTCAGGAATCTCACCTCACAATGAATACACTTATACACCTAGACCTCAGGAATCTCACCTCACAATGCACATACTTATAGACCTAGACCTCAGGAATCTCACCTCACAATGAATACACTTATACACCTAGACCTCAGGAATCTCACCTCACAATGCCCATACTTATACACCTAGACCTCAAGAATCTCACCTCACAATGAATACACTTATACACCTATACCTCAGGAATCTCACCTCACAATGAACACACTTATACACCTAGACCTCAGGAATCTCACCTCACAATGCACATACTTATACACCTAGACCTCAGGAATCTCACCTCACAATGAACACACTTATACACCTATACCTCAGGAATCTCACCTCACAATGCACGTACTTATACACCTAGACCTCGGGAATCTCACCTCACAATAAACATACTTATACACCTATACCTCAGGAATCTCACCTCATAATGAATACACTTTTACACCTATACCTCATAAATCTCACCTCAATGAATACTCTTATACACCTATACCTCAGGAATCTCACCTCACAATGCAGATACTTATACACCTAGACCTCAGGAATCTCACCTCACAATAAACATACTTATACACCTATACCTCAGGAATCTCACCTCATAATGAATACACCTTTACACCTATGCCTCAGGAATTTCACGTCACAATGCACATACTTATACACCTAGACCTCAGGAATCTCACCTCACAATGAACACACTTATACACCTAGACCTCAGGAATGTCACGTCACAATGAACATACTTATACACCTATACCTCAGGAATCTCACGTCACAATGAACACACTTATACACCTAGACCTCAGGAATCTCACCTCACAATGAATACACTTATACACCTATACCTCGGGAATCTCAACTCACAATGCACATACTTATACACCTAGACCTCAGGCATCTCACGTCACAATGAACACACTTATACACCTAGACCTCAGGAATCTCACGTCACAATGAACATACTTATACACCTAGACCTTAGGAATCTCACGTCACAATGAACATACTTATACACCTATACCTCAGGAATCTCACGTCACAATGCACATACTTATCCACCTAGACCTCAGCAATCTCACGTCACAATGCACATACTTATACACCTATACCTCAGGAATCTCACGGCACAATGCACATACTTATACACCTAGACCTCAGGAATCTCACCTCACAATGCACATACTTATACACCTAGACCTCAGGAATCTCACGTCACAATGAACATACTTATACACCTAGACCTCAGGAATCTCACGTCACAATGCACATACTTATTCACCAAGACCCCAGGAATCTCACGTCACAATGAACACACTTATACACCTAGACCTCAGGAATCTCACGTCACAATGAACACACTTATACACCTAGACCTCAGGAATCTCACGTCACAATAAACATACTTATACACCTAGACCTCAGGAATCTCACGTCACAATGAACACACTTATACACATAGATCTCAGGAATCTCACGTCACAATGAACACACTTATACACCTAGACCTCAGGAATCTCACGTCACAATAAACATACTTATACACCTATACCTCAGGAATCTCACCTCACAATGAACACACTTATACACCTATACCTCAGGAATCTCACCTCACAATGAACACACTTATACACCTAGACCTCAGGAATCTCACCTCACAATGCACATACTTATACACCTAGACCTCAGGAATCTCACGTCACAATGAACACACTTATACACCTAGACCTCAGGAATCTCACGTCACAATGAACACACTTATACACCTAGACCTCAGGAATCTCACGTCACAATGAACACACTAATACACCTAGACCTCAGGAATCTCACGTCACAATGCACATACTTATACACCTAGACCTCAGGAATCTCACGTCACAATGAACACACTTATACACCTAGACCTCAGGCATCTCACGTCACAATGAACACACTCATACACCTAGACCTCAGGAATCTCACGTCACAATGAACACACTTATACACCTAGACCTCAGGAATCTCACGTCACAATGCACATACTTACACACCTAGACCTCAGGAGTCTCACCTCACAATGAACACACTTATACACCTAGACCTCAGGAATCTCACCTCACAATAAACATACTTATACACCTATACCTCAGGAATCTCACCTCATAATGAATATACATTTACACCTATACCTCATAAATCACGCCTCAATGAATACACTTATACACCTAGACCTCAGGAATCTCGCCTCACAATGCACATACTTATACACCTAGACCTCAGGAATCTCGCCTCACAATGAACATACTTATACACCTATACCTCAGGAATCTCACGTCACAATGCACACACTTATACACATAGACCTCAGGAATCTCACGTCACAATGCACATACTTATTCGCCTAGACCTCAGGAATCTCACCTCATAATGAATACACATTCACACCTATACCTCATAAATATCACCTCAACGAATACACTTATACACCTAGACCTCAGGAATCTCGCCTCACAATGCACATACTTATACACCTAGACCTCAGGAATCTCACGTCACAATAAACATACTTATACACCTAGACCTCAGGAATCTCACGTCACAATGAACATACTTATACACCTAGACCTCAGGAATCTCACCTCACAATGCACATACTTATGCACATAGACCTCAGGAATCTCACCTCACAATGAACATACTTATACACCTAGACCTCAGGAATCTCACCTCACAATGCACATACTTATGCACATAGACCTCAGGAATCTCACCTCACAATGAACATACTTATACACCTAGACCTCAGGAATCTCACCTCACAATGAACACACTTACACACCTAGACCTCAGGAATCTCACGTCACAATGCACATACTTACACACCTAGACCTCAGGAATCTCACCTCACAATGAACACACTTATACACCTAGACTTCAGGAATCTCACCTCACAATGAACATACTTATACACCTATACCTCAGGAATCTCACCTCATAATGAATACACATTTACACCTATACCTCATAAATCTCGCCTCAATGAATGCACTTATACACCTAGACCTCAGGAATCTCGCCTCACAATGCACATACTTATACACCTAGACCTCAGGAATCTCGCCTCACAATGAACATACTTATACACCTATACCTCAGGAATCTCACGTCACAATGCACACACTTATACACATAGACCTCAGGAATCTCACTTCACAATGCACATACTTATACGCCTAGACCTCAGGAATCTCACCTCATATTGAATACACATTTACACCTATACCTCTTAAATATCACCTCAACGAATACACTTATACACCTAGACCTCAGGAATCTCGCCTCACAATGCACATACTTATACACCTAGACCTCAGGAATCTCACGTCACAATAAACATACTTATACACCCAGACCTCAGGAATCTCACGTCACAATGAACATACTTATACACCTAGACCTCAGGAATCTCACGTCACAATGCACATACTTATACACCTAGACCTCAGGAATCTCACCTCATAATGAATACACATTTACACCTATACCTCATAAATCTCACCTCAATGAATACACGTATACACCTAGACCTCAGGAATCTCCCGTCACAATAAACATACTTATGCACCTATACCTCAGGAATCTCACCTCACAATAAACATACTTATACACCTAGACCTCAGGAATCTCACCTCACAATGCACATACTTATGCACCTAGACCTCAGGAACCTCACGTCACAATAAACATACTTATACACCTAGACCTCAGGAATCTCACGTCACAATGAACACACTTATACACCTAGACCTCAGGAATCTCACCTCACAATGAATACACTTATACACCTATACCTCAGTAATCTCACCTCACAATGCACATACTTATGCACCTAGACCTCAGGAATCTCACCTCACAATGCACATACTTATACACCTAGACCTCAGGAATCTCAAGTCACAATGCACATACTTATACACCTAGACCTCAGGAATCTCACCTCACAATGAATACACTTATACACCTATACCTCATAAATCTCACCTAACAATGAACACACTTATACACCTAGACCTCAGGAATCTCACCTCACAATGAATACACTTATACACCTAGACCTCAGGAATCTCACATCACAATAAACATACTTTTACACCTAGACCTCAGGAATCTCACCTCACAATGAATACACTTATACACCTAGACCTCAGGAATCTCACGTCACAATGCACATACTTATACACCTAGACCTCAGGAATCTCACCTCACAATGAATACACTTATACACCTATACCTCATAAATCTCACCTAACAATGAACACACTTATACACCTAGACCTCAGGAATCTCACCTCACAATGAATACACTTATACACCTAGACCTCAGGAATCTAACCTCACAATGCACATACTTATACACCTAGACCTCAGGAATCTCACCTCACAATGAATACACTTATACACCTAGACCTCAGGAATCTCACCTCACAATGCACATACTTATAGACCTAGACCTCAGGAATCTCACCTCACAATGAATACACTTATACACCTAGACCTCAGGAATCTCACCTCACAATGCCCATACTTATACACCTAGACCTCAGGAATCTCACCTCACAATGAATACACTTATACACCTATACCTCAGGAATCTCACCTCACAATGAACACACTTATACACCTAGACCTCAGGAATCTCACCTCACAATGCACATACTTATACACCTAGACCTCAGGAATCTCACCTCACAATGAACACACTTATACACCTATACCTCAGGAATCTCACCTCACAATGCACGTACTTATACACCTAGACCTCGGGAATCTCACCTCACAATAAACATACTTATACACCTATACCTCAGGAATCTCACCTCATAATGAATACACTTTTACACCTATACCTCATAAATCTCACCTCAATGAATACTCTTATACTCCTATACCTCAGGAATCTCACCTCACAATGCAGATACTTATACACCTAGACCTCAGGAATCTCACCTCACAATAAACATACTTATACACCTATACCTCAGGAATCTCACCTCATAATGAATACACCTTTACACCTATGCCTCAGGAATTTCACGTCACAATGCACATACTTATACACCTAGACCTCAGGAATCTCACCTCACAATGAACACACTTATACACCTAGACCTCAGGAATGTCACGTCACAATGAACATACTTATACACCTATACCTCAGGAATCTCACGTCACAATGAACACACTTATACACCTAGACCTCAGGAATCTCACCTCACAATGAATACACTTATACACCTATACCTCGGGAATCTCAACTCACAATGCACATACTTATACACCTAGACCTCAGGCATCTCACGTCACAATGAACACACTTATACACCTAGACCTCAGGAATCTCACGTCACAATGAACATACTTATACACCTAGACCTTAGGAATCTCACGTCACAATGAACATACTTATACACCTATACCTCAGGAATCTCACGTCACAATGCACATACTTATCCACCTAGACCTCAGCAATCTCACGTCACAATGCACATACTTATACACCTATACCTCAGGAATCTCACGTCACAATGCACATACTTATACACCTAGACCTCAGGAATCTCACCTCACAATGCACATACTTATACACCTAGACCTCAGGAATCTCACGTCACAATGAACATACTTATACACCTAGACCTCAGGAATCTCACGTCACAATGCACATACTTATTCACCAAGACCCCAGGAATCTCACGTCACAATGAACACACTTATACACCTAGACCTCAGGAATCTCACGTCACAATGAACACACTTATACACCTAGACCTCAGGAATCTCACGTCACAATAAACATACTTATATACCTAGACCTCAGGAATCTCACGTCACAATGAACACACTTATACACATAGATCTCAGGAATCTCACGTCACAATGAACACACTTATACACCTAGACCTCAGGAATCTCACGTCACAATAAACATACTTATACACCTATACCTCAGGAATCTCACCTCACAATGAACACACTTATACACCTATACCTCAGGAATCTCACCTCACAATGAACACACTTATACACCTAGACCTCAGGAATCTCACCTCACAATGCACATACTTATACACCTAGACCTCAGGAAGCTCACGTCACAATGAACACACTTATACACCTAGACCTCAGGAATCTCACGTCACAATGAACACACTTATACACCTAGACCTCAGGAATCTCACGTCACAATGAACACACTAATACACCTAGACCTCAGGAATCTCACGTCACAATGCACATACTTATACACCTAGACCTCAGGAATCTCACGTCACAATGAACACACTTATACACCTAGACCTCAGGAATCTCACGTCACAATGAACACACTCATACACCTAGACCTCAGGAATCTCACGTCACAATGAACACACTTATACACCTAGACCTCAGGAATCTCACGTCACAATGCACATACTTACACACCTAGACCTCAGGAATCTCACCTCACAATGAACACACTTATACACCTAGACCTCAGGAATCTCACCTCACAATAAACATACTTATACACCTATACCTCAGGAATCTCACCTCATAATGAATACACATTTACACCTATACCTCATAAATCACGCCTCAATGAATACACTTATACACCTAGACCTCAGGAATCTCGCCTCACAATGCACATACTTATACACCTAGACCTCAGGAATCTCGCCTCACAATGAACATACTTATACACCTATGCCTCAGGAATCTCACGTCACAATGCACACACTTATACACATAGACCTCAGGAATCTCACGTCACAATGCACATACTTATTCGCCTAGACCTCAGGAATCTCACCTCATAATAAATACACATTCACACCTATACCTCATAAATATCACCTCAACGAATACACTTATACACCTAGACCTCAGGAATCTCGCCTCACAATGCACATACTTATACGCCTAGACCTCAGGAATCTCACCTCATATTGAATACACATTTACACCTATACCTCTTAAATATCACCTCAACGAATACACTTATACACCTAGACCTCAGGAATCTCGCCTCACAATGCACATACTTATACACCTAGACCTCAGGAATCTCACGTCACAATAAACATACTTATACACCCAGACCTCAGGAATCCCACGTCACAATGAACATACTTATACACCTAGACCTCAGGAATCTCACGTCACGATGCACATACTTATACACCTAGACCTCAGGAATCTCACCTCATAATGAATACACATTTACACCTATACCTCATAAATCTCACCTCAATGAATACACGTATACACCTAGACCTCAGGAATCTCCCGTCACAATAAACATACTTATGCACCTATACCTCAGGAATCTCACCTCACAATAAACATACTTATACACCTAGACCTCAGGAATCTCACCTCACAATGCACATACTTATGCACCTAGACCTCAGGAACCTCACGTCACAATAAACATACTTATACACCTAGACCTCAGGAATCTCACGTCACAATGAACACACTTATACACCTAGACCTCAGGAATCTCACCTCACAATGAATACACTTATACACCTATACCTCAGTAATCTCACCTCACAATGCACATACTTATGCACCTAGACCTCAGGAATCTCACCTCACAATGCACATACTTATACACCTAGACCTCAGGAATCTCAAGTCACAATGCACATACTTATACACCTAGACCTCAGGAATCTCACCTCACAATGAATACACTTATACACCTATACCTCATAAATCTCACCTAACAATGAACACACTTATACACCTAGACCTCAGGAATCTCACCTCACAATGAATACACTTATACACCTAGACCTCAGGAATCTCACATCACAATAAACATACTTTTACACCTAGACCTCAGGAATCTCACCTCACAATGAATACACTTATACACCTAGACCTCAGGAATCTCACGTCACAATGCACATACTTATACACCTAGACCTCAGGAATCTCACCTCACAATGAATACACTTATACACCTATACCTCATAAATCTCACCTAACAATGAACACACTTATACACCTAGACCTCAGGAATCTCACCTCACAATGAATACACTTATACACCTAGACCTCAGGAATCTAACCTCACAATGCACATACTTATACACCTAGACCTCAGGAATCTCACCTCACAATGAATACACTTATACACCTAGACCTCAGGAATCTCACCTCACAATGCACATACTTATAGACCTAGACCTCAGGAATCTCACCTCACAATGAATACACTTATACACCTAGACCTCAGGAATCTCACCTCACAATGCACATACTTATACACCTAGACCTCAGGAATCTCACCTCACAATGAATACACTTATACACCTATACCTCAGGAATCTCACCTCACAATGAACACACTTATACACCTATACCTCAGGAATCTCACCTCACAATGCACGTACTTATACACCTAGACCTCGGGAATCTCACCTCACAATAAACATACTTATACACCTATACCTCAGGAATCTCACCTCATAATGAATACACTTTTACACCTATACCTCATAAATCTCACCTCAATGAATACTCTTATACACCTATACCTCAGGAATCTCACCTCACAATGCACATACTTATACACCTAGACCTCAGGAATCTCACCTCACAATAAACATACTTATACACCTATACCTCAGGAATCTCACCTCATAATGAATACACCTTTACACCTATGCCTCAGGAATTTCACGTCACAATGCACATACTTATACACCTAGACCTCAGGAATCTCACCTCACAATGAACACACTTATACACCTAGACCTCAGGAATGTCACGTCACAATGAACATACTTATACACCTATACCTCAGGAATCTCACGTCACAATGAACACACTTATACACCTAGACCTCAGGAATCTCACCTCACAATGAATACACTTATACACCTATACCTCAGGAATCTCACGTCACAATGAACATACTTATACACCTAGACCTTAGGAATCTCACGTCACAATGAACATACTTATACACCTATACCTCAGGAATCTCACGTCACAATGCACATACTTATCCACCTAGACCTCAGCAATCTCACATCACAATGCACATACTTATACACCTATACCTCAGGAATCTCACGTCACAATGCACATACTTATACACCTAGACCTCAGGAATCTCACCTCACAATGCACATACTTATACACCTAGACCTCAGGAATCTCACGTCACAATGAACATACTTATACACCTAGACCTCAGGAATCTCACGTCACAATGCACATACTTATTCACCAAGACCCCAGGAATCTCACGTCACAATGAACACACTTATACACCTAGACCTCAGGAATCTCACGTCACAATGAACACACTTATACACCTAGACCTCAGGAATCTCACGTCACAATGCACATACTTATTCACCTAGACCTCAGGAATCTCACGTCACAATGAACACACTAATACACCTAGACCTCAGGAATCTCACGTCACAATGCACATACTTATACACCTAGACCTCAGGAATCTCACCTCACAATGCACATACTTATACACCTAGACCTCAGGAATCTCACCTCACAATGAACACACTTATACACCTATACCTCAGGAATCTCACCTCACAATGCACGTACTTATACACCTAGACCTCGGGAATCTCACCTCACAATAAACATACTTATACACCTATACCTCAGGAATCTCACCTCATAATGAATACACTTTTACACCTATACCTCATAAATCTCACCTCAATGAATACTCTTATACACCTATACCTCAGGAATCTCACCTCACAATGCACATACTTATACACCTAGACCTCAGGAATCTCACCTCACAATAAACATACTTATACACCTATACCTCAGGAATCTCACCTCATAATGAATACACCTTTACACCTATGCCTCAGGAATTTCACGTCACAATGCACATACTTATACACCTAGACCTCAGGAATCTCACCTCACAATGAACACACTTATACACCTAGACCTCAGGAATGTCACGTCACAATGAACATACTTATACACCTATACCTCAGGAATCTCACGTCACAATGAACACACTTATACACCTAGACCTCAGGAATCTCACCTCACAATGAATACACTTATACACCTATACCTCAGGAATCTCACGTCACAATGAACATACTTATACACCTAGACCTTAGGAATCTCACGTCACAATGAACATACTTATACACCTATACCTCAGGAATCTCACGTCACAATGCACATACTTATCCACCTAGACCTCAGCAATCTCACGTCACAATGCACATACTTATACACCTATACCTCAGGAATCTCACGTCACAATGCACATACTTATACACCTAGACCTCAGGAATCTCACCTCACAATGCACATACTTATACACCTAGACCTCAGGAATCTCACGTCACAATGAACATACTTATACACCTAGACCTCAGGAATCTCACGTCACAATGCACATACTTATTCACCAAGACCCCAGGAATCTCACGTCACAATGAACACACTTATACACCTAGACCTCAGGAATCTCACGTCACAATGAACACACTTATACACCTAGACCTCAGGAATCTCACGTCACAATGCACATACTTATTCACCTAGACCTCAGGAATCTCACGTCACAATGAACACACTAATACACCTAGACCTCAGGAATCTCACGTCACAATGCACATACTTATACACCTAGACCTCAGGAATCTCACGTCACAATGAACACACTTATACACCTAGACCTCAGGAATCTCACGTCACAATGAACACACTTATACACCTAGACCTCAGGAATCTCACGTCACAATGAACACACTTATACACCTAGACCTCAGGAATCTCACGTCACAATGCACATACTTACATACCTAGACCTCAGGAATCTCACCTCACAATGAACACACTTATACACCTAGACCTCAGGAATCTCACCTCACAATAAACATACTTATACACCTATACCTCAGGAATCTCACCTCATAATGAATACACATTTACACCTATACCTCATAAATCACGCCTCAATGAATACACTTATACACCTAGACCTCAGGAATCTCGCCTCACAATGCACATACTTATACACCTAGACCTCAGGAATCTCGCCTCACAATGAACATACTTATACACCTATACCTCAGGAATCTCACGTCACAATGCACACACTTATACACATAGACCTCAGGAATCTCACGTCACAATGCACATACTTATTCGCCTAGACCTCAGGAATCTCACCTCATAATGAATACACATTCACACCTATACCTCATAAATATCACCTCAACGAATACACTTATACACCTAGACCTCAGGAATCTCGCCTCACAATGCACATACTTATACACCTAGACCTCAGGAATCTCACGTCACAATAAACATACTTATACACCTAGACCTCAGGAATCTCACGTCACAATGAACATACTTATACACCTAGACCTCAGAAATCTCACGTCACAATGCACATACTTATACACCTAGACATCAGGAATCTCACCTCATAATGAATACACATTTACACCTATACCTCATAAATCTCACCTCAATGAATACACGTATACACCTAGACCTCAGGAATCTCCCGTCACAATAAACATACTTATGCACCTATACCTCAGGAATCTCACCTCACAATAAACATACTTATACACCTAGACCTCAGGAATCTCATCTCACAATGCACATACTTATGCACCTAGACCTCAGGAATCTCACGTCACAATAAACATACTTATACACCTAGACCTCAGGAATATCACGTCACAATGAACACACTTATACACCTAGACCTCAGGAATCTCACCTCACAATGAATACACCTATACACCTATACCTCAGGAATCTCACCTCACAATGCACATACTTATACACCTAGACCTCAGGAATCTCACCTCACAATGAATACACTTATACACTTATACCTCAGGAATCTCACCTCACAATGAACACACTTATACACCTAGACCTCAGGAATCTCACCTCACAATGCACGTACTTATACACCTAGACCTCGGGAATCTCACCTCATAATAAACATACTTATACACCTATACCTCAGGAATCTCACCTCATAATGAATACACTTTTACACCTATACCTCACAAATCTCACCTCAATGAATACTCTTATACACCTATACCTCAGGAATCTCACGTCACAATGCACATACTTATCCACCTAGACCTCAGCAATCTCACGTCACAATGCACATACTTATACACCTATACCTCAGGAATCTCACGTCACAATGCACATACTTATACACCTAGACCTCAAGAATCTCACCTCACAATGCACATACTTATACACCTAGACCTCAGGAATCTCACGTCACAATGAACATACTTATACACCTAGACCTCAGGAATCTCACGTCACAATGCACATACTTATTCACCAAGACCCCAGGAATCTCACGTCACAATGAACACACTTATACACCTAGACCTCAGGAATCTCACGTCACAATGAACACACTTATACACCTAGACCTCAGGAATCTCACGTCACAATGCACATACTTATTCACCTAGACCTCATGAATCTCACGTCACAATGAACACACTAATACACCTAGACCTCAGGAATCTCACGTCACAATGCACATACTTATACACCTAGACCTCAGGAATCTCACGTCACAATGAACACACTTATACACCTAGACCTCAGGAATCTCACGTCACAATGAACACACTTATACACCTAGACCTCAGGAATCTCACGTCACAATGAACACACTTATACACCTAGACCTCAGGAATCTCACGTCACAATGCACATACTTACACACCTAGACCTCAGGAATCTCACCTCACAATGAACACACTTATACACCTAGACCTCAGGAATCTCACCTCACAATAAACATACTTATACACCTATACCTCAGGAATCTCACCTCATAATGAATACACATTTACACCTATACCTCATAAATCACGCCTCAATGAATACACTTATACACCTAGACCTCAGGAATCTCGCCTCACAATGCACATACTTATACACCTAGACCTCAGGAATCTCGCCTCACAATGAACATACTTATACACCTATACCTCAGGAATCTCACGTCACAATGCACACACTTATACACATAGACCTCAGGAATCTCACGTCACAATGCACATACTTATTCGCCTAGACCTCAGGAATCTCACCTCATAATGAATACACATTCACACCTATACCTCATAAATATCACCTCAACGAATACACTTATACACCTAGACCTCAGGAATCTCGCCTCACAATGCACATACTTATACACCTAGACCTCAGGAATCTCACGTCACAATAAACATACTTATACACCTAGACCTCAGGAATCTCACGTCACAATGAACATACTTATACACCTAGACCTCAGGAATCTCACGTCACAATGCACATACTTATACACCTAGACATCAGGAATCTCACCTCATAATGAATACACATTTACACCTATACCTCATAAATCTCACCTCAATGAATACACGTATACACCTAGACCTCAGGAATCTCCCGTCACAATAAACATACTTATGCACCTATACCTCAGGAATCTCACCTCACAATAAACATACTTATACACCTAGACCTCAGGAATCTCATCTCACAATGCACATACTTATGCACCTAGACCTCAGGAATCTCACGTCACAATAAACATACTTATACACCTAGACCTCAGGAATATCACGTCACAATGAACACACTTATACACCTAGACCTCAGGAATCTCACCTCACAATGAATACACCTATACACCTATACCTCAGGAATCTCACCTCACAATGCACATACTTATACACCTAGACCTCAGGAATCTCACCTCACAATGAATACACTTATACACTTATACCTCAGGAATCTCACCTCACAATGAACACACTTATACACCTAGACCTCAGGAATCTCACCTCACAATGCACGTACTTATACACCTAGACCTCGGGAATCTCACCTCATAATAAACATACTTATACACCTATACCTCAGGAATCTCACCTCATAATGAATACACTTTTACACCTATACCTCACAAATCTCACCTCAATGAATACTCTTATACACCTATACCTCAGGAATCTCACCTCACAATGCACATACTTATACACCTAGACCTCAGGAATCTCACCTCACAATAAACATACTTATACACCTATATCTCAGGAATCTCACCTCAAAATGAATACACCTTTACACCTATGCCTCAGGAATTTCACGTCGCAATGCACATACTTATACACCTAGACCTCAGGAATCTCACCTCACAATGAACAAACTTATACACCTAGACCTCAGGAATGTCACGTCACAATGAACATACTTATACACCTATACCTCAGGAATCTCACGTCACAATGAACACACTTATACACCTAGACCTCAGGAATCTCACCTCACAATGAATACACTTATACACCTATACCTCGGGAATCTCACCTCACAATGCACATACTTATACACCTAGACCTCAGGCATCTCACGTCACAATGAACACACTTATACACCTAGACCTCAGGAATCTCACGTCACAATGAACATACTTATACACCTAGACCTTAGGAATCTCACGTCACAATGAACATACTTATACACCTATACCTCAGGAATCTCACGTCACAATGCACATACTTATCCACCTAGACCTCAGCAATCTCACGTCACAATGCACATACTTATACACCTATACCTCAGGAATCTCACGTCACAATGCACATACTTATACACCTAGACCTCAGGAATCTCACGTCACAATGAACACACTTATACACCTAGACCTCAGGAATCTCACGTCACAATGAACACACTTATACACCTAGACCTCAGGAATCTCACGTCACAATAAACATACTTATACACCTAGACCTCAGGAATCTCACGTCACAATGAACACACTTATACACATAGACCTCAGGAATCTCACGTCACAATGAACACACTTATACACCTAGACCTCAGGAATCTCACGTCACAATAAACATACTTATACACCTATACCTCAGGAATCTCACCTCACAATGAACACACTTATACACATAGACCTCAGGAATCTCACGTCACAATGAACACACTTATACACCTAGACCTCAGGAATCTCACGTCACAATAAACATACTTATACACCTATACCTCAGGAATCTCACCTCACAATGAACACACTTATACACCTATACCTCAGGAATCTCACCTCACAATGAACACACTTATACACCTAGACCCCAGGAATCTCACCTCACAATGCACATACTTATACACCTAGACCTCAGGAATCTCACGTCACAATGAACACACTTATACACCTAGACCTCAGGAATCTCACGTCACAATGCACATACTTATACACCTAGACCTCAGGAATCTCACGTCAAAATGAACACACTTATACACCTAGACCTCAGGAATCTCACGTCACAATGAACACACTCATACACCTAGACCTCAGGAATCTCACGTCACAATGAACACACTTATACACCTAGACCTCAGGAATCTCACGTCACAATAAACATACTTACACACCTAGACCTCAGGAATCTCACCTCACAATGAACACACTTATACACCTAGACCTCAGGAATCTCACCTCACAATAAACATACTTATACACCTATACCTCAGGAATCTCACCTCATAATGAATACACATTTACACCTATACCTCATAAATCTCGCCTCAATGAATACACTTATACACCTAGACCTCAGGAATCTCGCCTCACAATGCACATACTTATACACCTAGACCTCAGGAATCTCGCCTCACAATGAACATACTTATACACCTATACCTCAGGAATCTCACGTCACAATGCACACACTTATACACATAGTCCTCAGGAATCTCACGTCACAATGCACATACTTATACGCCTAGACCTCAGGAATCTCACCTCATAATGAATACACATTTACACCTATACCTCATAAATATCACCTCAACGAATACACTTATACACCTAGACCTCAGGAATCTCGCCTCACAATGCACATACTTATACACCTAGACCTCAGGAATCTCACGTCACAATAAACATACTTATACACCTAGACCTCAGGAATCTCACGTCACAATGAACATACTTATACACCTAGACCTCAGGAATCTCACGTCACAATGCACATACTTATACACCTAGACCTCAGGAATCTCACCTCATAATGAATACACATTTACACTTATACCTCATAAATCTCACCTCAATGAATACACGTATACACCTAGACCTCAGGAATCTCCCGTCACAATAAACATACTTATGCACCTATACCTCAGGAATCTCACCTCACAATAAACATACTTATACACCTAGACCTCAGGAATCTCATCTCACAATGCACATACTTATGCACCTAGACCTCAGGAATCTCACGTCACAATACACATACTTATACACCTAGACCTCAGGAATCTCACGTCACAATGAACACACTTATACACCTAGACCTCAGGAATCTCACCTCACAATGAATACACTTATACACCTATACCTCAGGAATCTCACCTCACAATGCACATACTTATACACCTAGACCTCAGGAATCTCACCTCACAATGAATACACTTATACACCTATACCTCAGGAATCTCACCTCACAATGAACACACTTATACACCTAGACCTCAGGAATCTCACCTCACAATGCACGTACTTATACACCTAGACCTCGGGAATCTCACCTCATAATAAACATACTTATACACCTATACCTCAGGAATCTCACCTCATAATGAATACACTTTTACACCTATACCTCATAAATCTCACCTCAATGAATACTCTTATACACCTATACCTCAGGAATCTCACCTCACAATGCACATACTTATACACCTAGACCTCAGGAATCTCACCTCACAATAAACATACTTATACACCTATACCTCAGGAATCTCACCTCAAAATGAATACACCTTTACACCTATGCCTCAGGAATTTCACGTCGCAATGCACATACTTATACACCTAGACCTCAGGAATCTCACCTCACAATGAACAAACTTATACACCTAGACCTCAGGAATGTCACGTCACAATGAACATACTTATACACCTATACCTTAGGAATCTCACGTCACAATGAACACACTTATACACCTAGACCTCAGGAATCTCACCTCACAATGAATACACTTATACACCTATACCTCGAGAATCTCACCTCACAATGCACATACTTATACACCTAGACCTCAGGAATCTCACGTCACAATGAACACACTTATACACCTAGACCTCAGGAATCTCACGTCACAATGAACATACTTATACACCTAGACCTTAGGAATCTCACGTCACAATGAACATACTTATACACCTATACCTCAGGAATCTCACGTCACAATGCACATACTTATACACCTAGACCTCAGGAATCTCACGTCACAATGCACATACTTATACACCTAGACCTCAGGAATCTCACCTCACAATGCACATACTTATACACCTAGACCGCAGGAATCTCACGTCACAATGAACATACTTATACACCTAGACCTCAGGAATCTCACGTCACAATGCACATACTTATACACCTAGACCTCAGGAATCTCACGTCACAATAAACATACTTATACACATAGACCTCAGAAATCTCACGTCACAATGAACACACTTATACACCTAGACCTCAGGAATCTCACGTCACAATAAACATACTTATACACCTAGACCTCAGGAATCTCACCTCACAATGAACACACTTATACACATAGACCTCAGGAATCTCACGTCACAATGAACACACTTATACACCTAGACCTCAGGAATCTCACGTCACAATAAACATACTTATACACCTATACCTCAGGAATCTCACCTCACAATGAACACACTTATACACCTATACCTCAGGAATCTCACCTCACAATGAACACACTTATACACCTAGACCTCAGGAATCTCACCTCACAGTGCACATACTTATACACCTAGACCTCAGGAATCTCACGTCACAATGAACACACTTATACACCTAGACCTCAGGAATCTCACGTCACAATGCACATACTTATACACATAGACCTCAGGAATCTCACGTCACAATGAACACACTTATACACCTAGACCTCAGGAATCTCACGTCACAATGAACACACTCATACACCTAGACCTCAGGAATCTCACGTCACAATGAACACACTTATACACCTAGACCTCAGGAATCTCACGTCACAATAAACATACTTATACACCTATACCTCAGGAATCTCACCTCACAATGAACACACTTATACACCTAGACCTCAGGAATCTCACCTCACAATGCACATACTTATACACCTATACCTCAGGAATCTCACCTCACAATGCACATACTTATACACCTATACCTCAGGAATCTCACCTCACAATGAACACACTTATACACCTATACCTCAGGAATCTCACCTCACAATGCACATACTTATACACCTATACCTCAGGAATCTCACCTCACAATGCACATACTTATACACCTATACCTCAGGAATCTCACCTCACAATGAACACACTTATACACCTAGACCTCAGGAATCTCACCTCATAATGCACATACTTATACACCTATACCTCAGGAATCTCACCTCACAATGCACATACTTATACACCTATACCTCAGGAATCTCACCTCACAATGAACACACTTATACACCTAGACCTCAGGAATCTCACCTCACAATGCACATACTTATACACCTATACCTCAGGAATCTCACCTCACAATGCACATACTTATACACCTATACCTCAGGAATCTCACCTCACAATGCACATACTTATACACCTATACCTCAGGAATCTCACCTCACAATGCACATACTTATACACCTATACCTCAGGAATCTCACCTCACAATGAACACACTTATACACCTATACCTCAGGAATCTCACCTCACAATGAACACACTTATACACCTAGACCTAAGGAATCTCACCTCATAATGAACACACTTATACACCTATACCTCAGGAATCTCACCTCACAATGCACATACTTATACACCTATACCTCAGGAATCTCACCTCACAATGAACACACTTATACACCTATACCTCAGGAATCTCACCTCACAATGAACACACTTATACACCTATACCTCAGGAATCTCACCTCACAATGCACATACTTATACACCTATACCTCAGGAATCTCACCTCACAATGAACACACTTATACACCTATACCTCAGGAATCTCACCTCACAATGAACACACTTATACACCTAGACCTAAGGAATCTCACCTCATAATGAATACACTTATACACCTATACCTCAGGAATCTCACCTCACAATGCACATACTTATACACCTAGACCTCAGGAATCTCACCTCACAATGCACATACTTATACACCTATACCTCAGGAATCTCACCTCACAATGCACATACTTATACACCTAGACCTCAGGAATCTCACCTCACAATGAACACACTTATACACCTATACCTCAGGAATCTCACCTCACAATGAACACACTTATACACCTAGACCTCAGGAATCTCACCTCACAATGAACACACTTATACACCTAGACCTAAGGAATCTCACCTCATAATGAACACACTTATACACCTATACCTCAGGAATCTCACCTCACAATGCACATACTTATACACCTATACCTCAGGAATCTCACCTCACAATGAACACACTTATACACCTATACCTCAGGAATCTCACCTCACAATGAACACACTTATACACCTAGACCTAAGGAATCTCACCTCATAATGAATACACTTATACACCTATACCTCAGGAATCTCACCTCACAATGCACATACTTATACACCTAGACCTCAGGAATCTCACCTCACAATGCACATACTTATACACCTATACCTCAGGAATCTCACCTCACAATGCACATACTTATACACCTAGACCTCAGGAATCTCACCTCACAATGAACACACTTATACACCTATACCTCAGGAATCTCACCTCACAATGAACACACTTATACACCTAGACCTCAGGAATCTCACCTCACAATGAACACACTTATACACCTAGACCTAAGGAATCTCACCTCATAATGAATACACTTATACACCTAGACCTCAGGAATCTCACGTCACAATGCACATACTTATACACCTAGACCTCAGGAATCTCACGTCACAATGAACACACTAATACACCTAGACCTCAGGAATCTCACGTCACAATGCACATACTTATACACCTAGACCTCAGGAATCTCACGTCACAATGAACACACTTATACACCTAGACCTCAGGAATCTCACGTCACAATGAACACACTTATACACCTAGACCTCAGGAATCTCACGTCACAATGAACACACTTATACACCTAGACCTCAGGAATCTCACGTCACAATGCACATACTTACACACCTAGACCTCAGGAATCTCACCTCACAATGAACACACTTATACACCTAGACCTCAGGAATCTCACCTCACAATAAACATACTTATACACCTATACCTCAGGAATCTCACCTCATAATGAATACACATTTACACCTATACCTCATAAATCACGCCTCAATGAATACACTTATACACCTAGACCTCAGGAATCTCGCCTCACAATGCACATACTTATACACCTAGACCTCAGGAATCTCGCCTCACAATGAACATACTTATACACCTATACCTCAGGAATCTCACGTCACAATGCACACACTTATACACATAGACCTCAGGAATCTCACGTCACAATGCACATACTTATTCGCCTAGACCTCAGGAATCTCACCTCATAATGAATACACATTCACACCTATACCTCATAAATATCACCTCAACGAATACACTTATACACCTAGACCTCAGGAATCTCGCCTCACAATGCACATACTTATACACCTAGACCTCAGGAATCTCACGTCACAATAAACATACTTATACACCTAGACCTCAGGAATCTCACGTCACAATGAACATACTTATACACCTAGACCTCAGGAATCTCACGTCACAATGCACATACTTATACACCTAGACATCAGGAATCTCACCTCATAATGAATACACATTTACACCTATACCTCATAAATCTCACCTCAATGAATACACGTATACACCTAGACCTCAGGAATCTCCCGTCACAATAAACATACTTATGCACCTATACCTCAGGAATCTCACCTCACAATAAACATACTTATACACCTAGACCTCAGGAATCTCATCTCACAATGCACATACTTATGCACCTAGACCTCAGGAATCTCACGTCACAATAAACATACTTATACACCTAGACCTCAGGAATATCACGTCACAATGAACACACTTATACACCTAGACCTCAGGAATCTCACCTCACAATGAATACACCTATACACCTATACCTCAGGAATCTCACCTCACAATGCACATACTTATACACCTAGACCTCAGGAATCTCACCTCACAATGAATACACTTATACACTTATACCTCAGGAATCTCACCACACAATGAACACACTTATACACCTAGACCTCAGGAATCTCACCTCACAATGCACGTACTTATACACCTAGACCTCGGGAATCTCACCTCATAATAAACATACTTATACACCTATACCTCAGGAATCTCACCTCATAATGAATACACTTTTACACCTATACCTCACAAATCTCACCTCAATGAATACTCTTATACACCTATACCTCAGGAATCTCACCTCACAATGCACATACTTATACACCTAGACCTCAGGAATCTCACCTCACAATAAACATACTTATACACCTACATCTCAGGAATCTCACCTCAAAATGAATACACCTTTACACCTATGCCTCAGGAATTTCACGTCGCAATGCACATACTTATACACCTAGACCTCAGGAATCTCACCTCACAATGAACAAACTTATACACCTAGACCTCAGGAATGTCACGTCACAATGAACATACTTATACACCTATACCTCAGGAATCTCACGTCACAATGAACACACTTATACACCTAGACCTCAGGAATCTCACCTCACAATGAATACACTTATACACCTATACCTCGGGAATCTCACCTCACAATGCACATACTTATACACCTAGACCTCAGGCATCTCACGTCACAATGAACACACTTATACACCTAGACCTCAGGAATCTCACGTCACAATGAACATACTTATACACCTAGACCTTAGGAATCTCACGTCACAATGAACATACTTATACACCTATACCTCAGGAATCTCACGTCACAATGCACATACTTATCCACCTAGACCTCAGCAATCTCACGTCACAATGCACATACTTATACACCTATACCTCAGGAATCTCACGTCACAATGCACATACTTATACACCTAGACCTCAGGAATCTCACGTCACAATGAACACACTTATACACCTAGACCTCAGGAATCTCACGTCACAATGAACACACTTATACACCTAGACCTCAGGAATCTCACGTCACAATAAACATACTTATACACCTAGACCTCAGGAATCTCACGTCACAATGAACACACTTATACACATAGACCTCAGGAATCTCACGTCACAATGAACACACTTATACACCTAGACCTCAGGAATCTCACGTCACAATAAACATACTTATACACCTATACCTCAGGAATCTCACCTCACAATGAACACACTTATACACATAGACCTCAGGAATCTCACGTCACAATGAACACACTTATACACCTAGACCTCAGGAATCTCACGTCACAATAAACATACTTATACACCTATACCTCAGGAATCTCACCTCACAATGAACACACTTATACACCTATACCTCAGGAATCTCACCTCACAATGAACACACTTATACACCTAGACCCCAGGAATCTCACCTCACAATGCACATACTTATACACCTAGACCTCAGGAATCTCACGTCACAATGAACACACTTATACACCTAGACCTCAGGAATCTCACGTCACAATGCACATACTTATACACCTAGACCTCAGGAATCTCACGTCAAAATGAACACACTTATATACCTAGACCTCAGGAATCTCACGTCACAATGAACACACTCATACACCTAGACCTCAGGAATCTCACGTCACAATGAACACACTTATACACCTAGACCTCAGGAATCTCACGTCACAATAAACATACTTACACACCTAGACCTCAGGAATCTCACCTCACAATGAACACACTTATACACCTAGACCTCAGGAATCTCACCTCACAATAAACATACTTATACACCTATACCTCAGGAATCTCACCTCATAATGAATACACATTTACACCTATACCTCATAAATATCACCTCAACGAATACACTTATACACCTAGACCTCAGGAATCTCGCCTCACAATGCACATACTTATACACCTAGACCTCAGGAATCTCGCCTCACAATGAACATACTTATACACCTATACCTCAGGAATCTCACGTCACAATGCACACACTTATACACATAGACCTCAGGAATCTCACGTCACAATGCACATACTTATACGCCTAGACCTCAGGAATCTCACCTCATAATGAATACACATTTACACCTATACCTCATAAATATCACCTCAACGAATACACTTATACACCTAGACCTCAGGAATCTCGCCTCACAATGCACATACTTATACACCTAGACCTCAGGAATCTCACGTCACAATAAACATACTTATACACCTAGACCTCAGGAATCTCACGTCACAATGAACATACTTATACACCTAGACCTCAGGAATCTCACGTCACAATGCACATACTTATACACCTAGACCTCAGGAATCTCACCTCATAATGAATACACATTTACACTTATACCTCATAAATCTCACCTCAATGAATACACGTATACACCTAGACCTCAGGAATCTCCCGTCACAATAAACATACTTATGCACCTATACCTCAGGAATCTCACCTCACAATAAACATACTTATACACCTAGACCTCAGGAATCTCATCTCACAATGCACATACTTATGCACCTAGACCTCAGGAATCTCACGTCACAATACACATACTTATACACCTAGACCTCAGGAATCTCACGTCACAATGAACACACTTATACACCTAGACCTCAGGAATCTCACCTCACAATGAATACACTTATACACCTATACCTCAGGAATCTCACCTCACAATGCACATACTTATACACCTAGACCTCAGGAATCTCACCTCACAATGAATACACTTATACACCTATACCTCAGGAATCTCACCTCACAATGAACACACTTATACACCTAGACCTCAGGAATCTCACCTCACAATGCACGTACTTATACACCTAGACCTCGGGAATCTCACCTCATAATAAACATACTTATACACCTATACCTCAGGAATCTCACCTCATAATGAATACACTTTTACACCTATACCTCATAAATCTCACCTCAATGAATACTCTTATACACCTATACCTCAGGAATCTCACCTCACAATGCACATACTTATACACCTAGACCTCAGGAATCTCACCTCACAATAAACATACTTATACACCTATACCTCAGGAATCTCACCTCAAAATGAATACACCTTTACACCTATGCCTCAGGAATTTCACGTCGCAATGCACATACTTATACACCTAGACCTCAGGAATCTCACCTCACAATGAACAAACTTATACACCTAGACCTCAGGAATGTCACGTCACAATGAACATACTTATACACCTATACCTTAGGAATCTCACGTCACAATGAATACACTTATACACCTAGACCTCAGGAATCTCACCTCACAATGAATACACTTATACACCTATACCTCGAGAATCTCACCTCACAATGCACATACTTATACACCTAGACCTCAGGAATCTCACGTCACAATGAACACACTTATACACCTAGACCTCAGGAATCTCACGTCACAATGAACATACTTATACACCTAGACCTTAGGAATCTCACGTCACAATGAACATACTTATACACCTATACCTCAGGAATCTCACGTCACAATGCACATACTTATACACCTAGACCTCAGGAATCTCACGTCACAATGCACATACTTATACACCTAGACCTCAGGAATCTCACCTCACAATGCACATACTTATACACCTAGACCGCAGGAATCTCACGTCACAATGAACATACTTATACACCTAGACCTCAGGAATCTCACGTCACAATGCACATACTTATACACCTAGACCTCAGGAATCTCACGTCACAATAAACATACTTATACACATAGACCTCAGAAATCTCACGTCACAATGAACACACTTATACACCTAGACCTCAGGAATCTCACGTCACAATAAACATACTTATACACCTAGACCTCAGGAATCTCACCTCACAATGAACACACTTATACACATAGACCTCAGGAATCTCACGTCACAATGAACACACTTATACACCTAGACCTCAGGAATCTCACGTCACAATAAACATACTTATACACCTATACCTCAGGAATCTCACCTCACAATGAACACACTTATACACCTATACCTCAGGAATCTCACCTCACAATGAACACACTTATACACCTAGACCTCAGGAATCTCACCTCACAGTGCACATACTTATACACCTAGACCTCAGGAATCTCACGTCACAATGAACACACTTATACACCTAGACCTCAGGAATCTCACGTCACAATGCACATACTTATACACATAGACCTCAGGAATCTCACGTCACAATGAACACACTTATACACCTAGACCTCAGGAATCTCACGTCACAATGAACACACTCATACATCTAGACCTCAGGAATCTCACGTCACAATGAACACACTTATACACCTAGACCTCAGGAATCTCACGTCACAATAAACATACTTATACACCTATACCTCAGGAATCTCACCTCACAATGAACACACTTATACACCTAGACCTCAGGAATCTCACCTCACAATGCACATACTTATACACCTATACCTCAGGAATCTCACCTCACAACGCACATACTTATACACCTATACCTCAGGAATCTCACCTCACAATGAACACACTTATACACCTATACCTCAGGAATCTCACCTCACAATGCACATACTTATACACCTATACCTCAGGAATCTCACCTCACAATGCACATACTTATACACCTATACCTCAGGAATCTCACCTCACAATGAACACACTTATACACCTAGACCTCAGGAATCTCACCTCATAATGCACATACTTATACACCTATACCTCAGGAATCTCACCTCACAATGCACATACTTATACACCTATACCTCAGGAATCTCACCTCACAATGAACACACTTATACACCTAGACCTCAGGAATCTCACCTCACAATGCACATACTTATACACCTATACCTCAGGAATCTCACCTCACAATGCACATACTTATACACCTATACCTCAGGAATCTCACCTCACAATGCACATACTTATACACCTATACCTCAGGAATCTCACCTCACAATGCACATACTTATACACCTATACCTCAGGAATCTCACCTCACAATGAACACACTTATACACCTATACCTCAGGAATCTCACCTCACAATGAACACACTTATACACCTAGACCTAAGGAATCTCACCTCATAATGAACACACTTATACACCTATACCTCAGGAATCTCACCTCACAATGCACATACTTATACACCTATACCTCAGGAATCTCACCTCACAATGAACACACTTATACACCTATACCTCAGGAATCTCACCTCACAATGAACACACTTATACACCTATACCTCAGGAATCTCACCTCACAATGCACATACTTATACACCTATACCTCAGGAATCTCACCTCACAATGAACACACTTATACACCTATACCTCAGGAATCTCACCTCACAATGAACACACTTATACACCTAGACCTAAGGAATCTCACCTCATAATGAATACACTTATACACCTATACCTCAGGAATCTCACCTCACAATGCACATACTTATACACCTAGACCTCAGGAATCTCACCTCACAATGCACATACTTATACACCTATACCTCAGGAATCTCACCTCACAATGCACATACTTATACACCTAGACCTCAGGAATCTCACCTCACAATGAACACACTTATACACCTATACCTCAGGAATCTCACCTCACAATGAACACACTTATACACCTAGACCTCAGGAATCTCACCTCACAATGAACACACTTATACACCTAGACCTAAGGAATCTCACCTCATAATGAACACACTTATACACCTATACCTCAGGAATCTCACCTCACAATGCACATACTTATACACCTATACCTCAGGAATCTCACCTCACAATGAACACACTTATACACCTATACCTCAGGAATCTCACCTCACAATGAACACACTTATACACCTAGACCTAAGGAATCTCACCTCATAATGAATACACTTATACACCTATACCTCAGGAATCTCACCTCACAATGCACATACTTATACACCTAGACCTCAGGAATCTCACCTCACAATGCACATACTTATACACCTATACCTCAGGAATCTCACCTCACAATGCACATACTTATACACCTAGACCTCAGGAATCTCACCTCACAATGAACACACTTATACACCTATACCTCAGGAATCTCACCTCACAATGAACACACTTATACACCTAGACCTCAGGAATCTCACCTCACAATGAACACACTTATACACCTAGACCTAAGGAATCTCACCTCATAATGAATACACTTATACACCTAGACCTCAGGAATCTCACGTCACAATGCACATACTTATACACCTAGACCTCAGGAATCTCACGTCACAATGAACACACTTATACACCTAGACCTCAGGAATCTCACGTCACAATGAACACACTTATACACCTAGACCTCAGGAATCTCACGTCACAATGAACACACTTATACACCTAGACCTCAGGAATCTCACCTCATAATGAACACACTTATACACCTAGACCTCAGGAATCTCACCTCATAATGAATACACTTATACACCTAGACCTCAGGAATCTCACCTCATAATGAACACACTTATACACCTAGACCTCAGGAATCTCACCTCATAATGAATACACTTATACACCTAGACCTCAGGAATCTCACCTCATAATGAATACACTTATACACCTAGACCTCAGGCATCTCACGTCACAATGCACATACTTATACACCTAGACCTCAGGAATCTCACCTCATAATGAATACACTTATACACCTAGACCTCAGGAATCTCACCTCATAATGAATACACTTATACACCTAGACCTCAGGAATCTCACCTCATAATGCACATACTTATACACCTAGACCTCAGGAATCTCACCTCATAATGAATACACTTATACACCTAGACCTCAGGAATCTCACCTCATAATGAATACACTTATACACCTAGACCTCAGGAATCTCACCTCACAATAAACATACTTTTACATCTAGACCTCTCACGGCGCAGCTGTGTTCTTAGATGTGTGTTTATTATTTCTAGAATTCCACCCCCCCCCCCCCCCGCGTGTTTCTATTACTGAAACCCTACAGCCCGAAGTACGTCAAACAATAAATATGTATTGCGTTATATTTACCCCCCATTACATGCAGGGAGATGATATGATTCAATGTTCAAGATAACTGTATACAGTAATGTTGTTGAATATTTTAAAACTAATTCGGCCGGGAGATGTTGCCGCCTTAGTAGGGCGACAGCGCCAGGTAAATTAGTTTTAAAATGTTCAACAGCTTACTTGTGTGATTGCTTTTACATCGCATTGTCAAACTAATTATGGCAGCTCTTTGACTGAGCGTAGAATACTATATACCAAGGCGGACACGCTAGGCTTTTCTGATTGCTTGGAAAGTAAATAATGACAGCCATCATAGGCTGTAGAAATATATCAACATTTAGCTACTAAAGTCTGAATATCTTTCGTTCTCGGCATGATAAAAAAGCTAAATTGTCAGGGATGGATTATGGGTGGCAAATTCTATCATATGAATGGTTAGTATAAGATAAGGTAAGATTTCCTGAATAACGAGACATCGTTTATGAATGATAAGAATACTAATCTTTTAGAAAGTGTTCATACATGGCTTCACATACCAATACAGATTATTATGGTCTTTTTGAAGTATTTAATATAGTCTCACGATGCATATTAAAAATGTCATTATAAAGGTGAAGCTCCTCTCTTGCTCCAGCGGTGAAAGATGACCTTATTCGCTGGAAAGTAGCCAGAGTCATCAGCGCCAAATTTTTTCTTAATTTTCCCGTAAGACCAGCCACATTCGTTAGCACCTCGTAACTGCTTTATCTTCTGACCAACCTGGAAGGATAACTCGTCCCTGTGTGCACACCCGGAATGGGACGCGGTAGCGACGACGTAGTAACAGGCACAGCCATGTTCCTTGCCCTCAGTTTGTTTGACATATTCTGACGAGTCTGCTGATCGATTCCGGCGAAAACGAACCAAATCAACGATGTCAGACCCATCATCCGTATCATCGAAACCAATTCCAGAAGAAGAATCAGAATCCACGTTTGATATGATCATTGTACGGACTTGTATCGGCTTCGGTTGCTGTTGTCTCAGTACCCTCCGTAAATCTTCATCACTCAATACAACACCCGGAAGTGACGTAGATGATGTTATGGGATCCCTGTTCTTGGTGGACTTGCTGGAATGAACTATTTCCTCATTTAGACCAATGTTTGTTGATCCGAGCATTCTCTCACTGCTATTCCGTCTTGGTCTAGATATTTTCTTCTCACCATGTACAGGATTTGACAGGCCGTAATACCTGCCGTTATGAGGCATATTCTGTCTTAGCTGGATCTTGGACCCACCCTCACCTGAATCCGATGACGTCACGGGACACACACAGCTATCATCAACATCCTCTAATCTCACCTCTCTACCTTTTGCAGATCCACACCTAGCACGTCTTTTTGTCCAGTCAGAATTATTACTATTTTGATAGGGCTGTGCAGCGCAGTCGCCTGGCAATGCGAAACATTCAAATAATTTGCTTTCTTTTTGTTTCGGCATCCTAGCACTGTTTCACGACTCCTTAGATTAATATGTCACTAGGATCTGGCCTTTCTGTTATCGTATAAACTGGTCATTCTATAATCTACGCCTTACTAAGTATGGCTCGTGAGTAAAACATAACAATATATTTCAACTATGACGTTAATACAATATGAGTACACACGTTTCTATGTAATCATTAATGCCAATTATGACGTCAACAAAACTTACGTAGAACGTCATCATCAACAACTTCCGTTTGATTATTGTGCAAGGGTGAACTACACCGAGAGGTTATTTAGAGAACCACGTGTGTTTCTGTTCATGTACGCACGACGCGAGAAATCGGGTTCTGCTGGTGTGATCTGCATCAAATGTGTGCGTGTGGGTGAGCGAGCGAGCGTGCGTGCGTGCGTGAGTGAGTGAGTGCGTGCGTGCGTTCGTGTGTGGGTGGGGGTGGGGGTGGGGTGCTGAGTCTGCCCCTGATGTCCCGAAGAAATGTGTCCATGTTGGCTCGAAAGGTCACATTTCAAGGTCATCGAATAACTAAAACAATTCAAGTTCTACTGAAGGGATCTTCTCATGTTATTCTTCAGCATTACAAATCCATCATAAGACCTCATTTAGATTACTGTATCCCCTCTGGTGTCCGCGCTGACATAACCACATAGACTTACTGGAGAGGGTAGGCCTACAGCGCAGAATGACACACATGTTCCCAGATCCAGCGAATATACCTTATGAAGTATGTCTCAAGAAACTTAATCTCACAACAAACAAGTTGACAACCCTGTCGATTCGAGCTAGGCAACATTAATCCGCTCTCACCTGGAGTATGCTGCCCCTGTATCCTCACCAAACACATGGAAACAAGCAGAAAAACTTTAAAAAATTCAGAGACGAGCTACGAAAATGGTGCCCAACTTAAAAAATCTAAATTACCAGGCAAGATTGGAATATTTAGACCTACCAAGTCTAGTATACAGAAGAATAAGAGGGGATCTTGTAAATGTCTATAAGTACATGCATAACCTGTATACTGTGGACTCTAGAAAACTTCTAATTATCCGTCCAAGAAAGAGAACTAGAGGTCATGAATTTACATTACTAAAACCAAGAGCAAATACATCACTTAGACAAAGCTTTTTCTCTAACCGTGTCATAGACTGATGGAACTCACTGACGCCTGAAGTTGTAGAAGCTCTATCTCTAAATAGTTTTAAAACCAGACTAGATAAACTATTTATTCAACATCCTGTATACTATAATTATAGAGCTCTAGACAAACCATGTAATCCAAAAATGACTATTAGATAATGTAGCTCATCACCAAATTTATTGAATTAGCTGATAATAGGATACAATGTCCTAAAAAGCTGTACATGTTATGATTATGAAGTACCGGTATTTCTTCACAGAGTGGTAGGCCTAAATATATGGAATTTTCTACCCACTGAAGCAATGGACCTTTCCAGTTATAGCTCTGCCCTGCCGCTAAGCTCCACCCACACTTCGCCATGTTGGGATAGATCCATCCGTGAATGCCATAACTATCAATTTCCTGAAAAGTATACAGGCAAGCTGAAAATATATTTTGAATCTAATTTGACTGAGTGATGTTGCTGCCCATGGGAGCAATAGCACCCAGTCAAATTAGTTTCAAAATATTCAACAGACTATTTATCCAATAGTAAAGACATACAATTCGTACAACAACGCATACTCCGTCTTCAAATATGCGTTCATGACGTATATCCACGTCATTCATTATGATGGTATTCTACGCGTCACGTAGTTAATTATGCCATCTTATGATAGATGGATACTCTGGAAAGGTCTATTATGGCTCATGGCTCCAAGACTAAACACTTTCAAAAGCATCCTGAACTCTTTTTTGAGTCACCGGGATATATACACCTGTGCAAAAGTTAAGCACCACCCTATTTTTACGCAAATGCGAGGGTATATTCATGTGCTATGAAGAAAGCAATAGCATAAACATTTATGTACCCATCCATCTTAGTGCAAGAGGTAATAATGCAACTAGAGGAATGCTGATTATGATGGTGGGGAAACACTGTATGTTTTTGTTTGAACTTGAAAACGAGGCCTGAATATGGTTACGTTGACACAACTGACAACTATTGCCCTACAGTTGACACACGTGGCTAGATTGTCATTAATGGTGTCTGAAAACGAAGTTTAACATCTGTGCACGAGTTTGAGACTGTCATTATTAATACCGGGTATATCCACCTTGTGCCTGGATGACGGCCTGGACACGACGTCTCATGCTGGTCACCAACCGACTGATACGCCATTGTGGTATTCGTTGCCATTCAAGATGGAGTGCGTCTGTTAATTCCTGTAGGTTCTGCACAGGAGGATCCCTCCTTCTCACCATGTTTCCCAGAATGTCCCAGATATGCTCAATAGGGTTCATGTCAGGGCTCCTTGCTGGCCATGGTAGGGTTTCGATGGCATTCTGGCGGAGGTATTCATGCACAGCTCTAGCACGATGTGGTCGGGCGTTGTCATCCATGAATATAGAGTGGGTTCCAGGTGCATGATTTACAAAATGAGGGACCACAACTCTATCCAGTATGGAATCTTGATATCTTTGTCCATTTAGTGTTCCAGGTACAGTCAACAGATCCAGCTTACAATCAAATGAGATGCACCCCCATATCATAACGGAACCTCCACCAAATGGAACTTCTTCCATGATGTTACGTTGGTCGCACGCCGTGCGTCTGGACCTCCATACACGAGTTCGACCATCTGTGACATGAAGCAGGAACCGACTTTCATCGGGCCAGTGTACCCGTCTCCAGGATCTCATGTTCCAGTGTCTTCTTTCGTTGCACCACCTCAGACGCTCCTCTTTGTGGTGTGCAGTGAGGAGAGGACGTCTGACAGGTCTCCTAGCTTTCATGCCAGCAGCATACAGTCTCCTTTTGACGGTAGACATTGACACTCTATTGCGCGTTTCCCATTGCTGGCTGAGCACTCTGCTGTTGGTGAATGGAGATCTCCTAACAAGGCGTACTAGGGCTCGATCATCACGGGCAGTAGTCTTCTTCGGTCTTCCAGATCTAGGCCTGTCCTTCACCTCGTTAGTTTGCCCATGTTTTGCAATCAAACGACTGATTACAGTATGGTTAATGTTCAGCTGTCTGCCAATCTCTCTGCATGACATACCAGTGGTATGCATGCCTATGATTTGCCATTTCACACGATCACTTAACCTTCGTCTTGCCATAGCGGTTCACAATCAAGAGCTCATTCTCTCTGTACAAATAAACCACGGTCATGAATACAAAATTCCTAATCTTGTCGCCTAAATCTGTATGTAATGTTCTACACCTCAAACTGGACTTTTACATAACTGAACACGTGTGCTGTTTCCCGCCACGCACGGACATCAAGCGGCGTGAAGTCATGCATGCATGTGCATTTCGTACTTGGAATTATGTCAGCTAACGCGGGGACAAAAAGTATGGCGGCCTAGTTGTACCATCATGTTTCTACGTTCTATTGTTTTTGCTGGTGCTTAACTTTTGCACAGGTGTATATATATCTAAAATATAGACCTAAAATTACACTCGCCTCTCTTACACCCGAGGATGTGATTGCAATCACTGGTAAATCACTGGTAAATCGCCATTCTTCAGCAGGAGGTTAGAGTTGACGTCGTGAAAAAGTTTTTAGATTCAGTGGGGGTCGGATGGTGCGGTGGGGCGTTTCAACGCTCACAATTATCTAAATGTGAAGGTAGGCATATACGAGAATCGGAATGGAGGGATCCGAGCTATCATCTACTCATCCATGTATATGACATTATAATCAATTACGTCACATGTAGGCTAACTGCACAATACATATTGCAGTATCTAACTCTGTCGTGAACATCGAGACGTATGGCAGGTGTACGAAATATATGTCTTTGACGTGTCCACAATATTGTGTAATTAATTTGACTGGGCACGGTTGCTGCAATAAAGTATTCAGGGGCGGATCCAGGAATATTTTAAGGGTGTGTTCGACTCATCAGTTGCGGGGTCCGGGGATCATCCCCCGGAATTTTTTTTCATCTGGATGCTCTCAGATGGCCTCTCCTGCATTTCTGGAGGTGAATATGAATCATAAGTTGGCTGATAAAATTATTATATTTTAAGTGTAATTTTACTCTTAAATTTATTTTTCCAAAGAATTTGCCCCGACTGACTATGGACTGCCTTTTAATTGACACAGGCGAATTCTATGGTGTGGTAAGGTTGGTTGATCGAGGTGCCGCCCCCCCCCCCCCTCCCCACCCCAAACCACCACACCCACCCCACCCCTACTGCGGGGGTCTGTGGTTCTCCCCTAGAAATCTTTTGTAAATTAGATGCTCTGAAATGCCATTTAACAGCATTTTCAGCTCTTTTGTGGATATACCTTTCTGTTTGATATTTGAGGATATATTTCCATGACATTTTAGACATAATTGGTGAATGTCAAAATTCCTAATTAAGCTTAGAAATGGGTTAATCTCATGACGAACAAAATTGAAACTGTTTCAGATAAAAACATTTATTTTGTCATAAAGATGCAGCTCCAGGATGCTTAGACCATAGTTTATAAACCCAAATCACTGTCAAATTTGTATTATTTTATGGATAATGTAAATAGTGTAAATAAATCTAAGGCTATGGATGATATTAGTTGTTTATATAATACAAGAACTACAGATCAGAGTCAAAGATGCCTCGGCAATGTTTATTGGTATCACAGAAGTAAAGCCAAAAAATTGTGAAAAATAGAGTGCAAACTGCAGAATACACACTTGACAAGGGGAAAGAATATACTATATTCTCAAAGAATATTGAGAATGATATAGGAAGAGGATTGTTGCTCTATACAAATAAACTACTACCGGCCAAATAAGTCTCCATGAAGACTCAGTTTGAAGAATGTATGTTTGTAGAAAACTTGATCACCAAGACAACCCCCTAGTTGGGGTTATGTACAGATCAGACAGCGGAACTGAAAATAATAATGATAAACGAACAAAATTAATGTACGAAATCACAACTACGGATATTCACACCTACTACTTATGGGAGATTTCAATTTCCCGGATATAAACTTGGAAAGCTGGAACTGCAGAGGAGATAGAACAGATAAACTGGACTTTAAATTTATCACAGGTATTCTGGATAACTACCTATATCAACACACAACAGAACCAACAGAATGGAGGGGAAGTGACACACCACATGTAGTAGACCTGGTATTTACCAACGAGGAGGACATGGTGACTGACTTGAAATACCAAAGTCCACTTGGTAAAAGCCACCACCGTGAACGCCTACTTTCAATATAAGTGTTACGCAAAAGTACAGAACAGAATAAAGGAAAGAGCTATGACAAAGTAAACTACAAAGAGGTCAACGAAGAACTGGAAGGTGTAAATTGGACCCAATACCTTACGAGTGATAATGATATAAACGTAAACTGGTCGCTATTCCACAAAGGAATTAAGGAAATAGAAGACAAGTGTGCTGATAAAGATTTGTAAATCATCCCGAAAGCAAACCCATGCATATCCGTGGCCAAAGATACCATAGAAAAGATAAAGCTACAGACTGCTCTATCAAGGAAAGCATCCGTACCAAAGACCCAAAGATACAGAAGGAATACAGGAGAGCATGTAATCAAGTGAGGAAGATCACAAGGAATATTCAGAAGAATTTTGAAAGACAGTTATCCAGAAACACAAAATCAAACCCGAAAGCAGTATGGCAGTACATAAAGTCTAGATCACAGACAAAAGTGCAAATTGGGGATTTGTACACAGATCCAACAGACACCAACAAAGTGGAAAACAATAAAGATAAAGCAGAGATATTAGCACCATTTTTAGCAGTGTGTTCGCAAACGAGCCAGCAGGTGAAACTCCAACTCTGCCAAGCAAGGCAGTGCAGTATGAAATGCCGGACATAAAACTATTGGTGGAGGAAACCAAGAAAATGCTGGAAAACTTGAAGATAGACAAGTCACCAGGGTTAGATGAACTCCACCCTAGATTCCTGAAGGAAACTGCACAATCCATAGCACTACCATTGACCATGCTGTTTAACCAATCACTTCGGTTACGAAAAGTACCAGACGACTGGAAAAAAGCTCGTATTACAGCAATGTTTAAGAAAGGAGACAGACACCAAGCAGGGAATTACAGACCAGTAAGCTTTACCTCTCTGGTCTGCAAGGTCATGGAAAAGCTAATTAGACAACACATTATTGAGCACATGAAAAGGAATCAATTCTCAACAAAACAGTAGATTTATCTCAGGCAGGTCAACGAGATTACAGCTACTGGTAGTCCTCGACAAGTGGACAGACATGCTGGACCAAGGCCATTGTACAGACTGTGTCTACATGGACTACCAGAAGGCCTTTGATACAGTTCCCCATATGCGTCTAATAAATAAACTGAAAGCATATGGCATAAAAGACACTGTACTAGATTGGATAGCAAACTTTCTAGAGAATCGAACACACGTTGTATGTAGTAAATGGAGAATGATCAAGATGGACGGAGGTTACATCAGGAATCCATCAAGGGTCGGTATTAGGCCCAGTACTTTTTGTAATATTCATAAATGACCTACCATGTCCCAAGTATTGTGGACTCGGATATGTACTTATTTGCAGACGACACATAGATCTTTAGGCCAATTAACTGAGAAGAGGACCACAATATCATGCAGAGATCTGGATAAGATGACAAACTGGAGCATAAGCACATGCACATTTGGAAGACAACACAATTAACAGAAACGAAATACACACTCCATGGAAGAGCGCTCCAAAATGCGGAAATCGAAAGACATTGGAGTAACCATAGATGAAGGCCTGACCTTTGAAAGCCGCATTAGTGAGGTGAAGAAATCTAACTAATTAGAACATTTCAGCACATCTTCACACCCTTGTATAAGAGTCTAGTAAGAACGCACCTGGACTACGTAAGCTCTGTGTGGTTACCATGTAAGATGAAGCATATTGAAATGATCGAGGGGGTACAACGGAGGGCACCGAAACAGATACCTGGATTCAGGAATCTAACCTATCTGGAGAGACTTAAGAAGCTGAAATTACCCACCTTAGCTTACAGGAGATGGGGAGACATGATAGAGCTCTTCAAAATTATAAATGGAATATATGATACAGAAGCTAGTGATTTCATCAAGATGTGGAGTGATATGACAAGATGTGGTGAAAGAGGAAACTCTAAAAAGGTATACCCACAATTAAGCAGACTGACTAAAAGGCAGAACCACTTCACATTAAGGGTAGTGAAACTGTGGAATGGTCTCCCAGAAGAAATAGTCTCTGCGCCATCTGTAATGCTTTTAAGAAGCGACTAGACAAATATTGGAGAACACAAGACATTATGTATGACGACTTCAAAGCATCACTCGGAAATGAAAGAAATATAAGAAAGGGAACAGACGAGGAAGAGGTATAGTCTGGTGAAGAGGGCCTTAGAGGACCTGTACCAGAAATCAACCTTAGGTTAAGTTATGTAATCTGTCAATCATCGGCATATGTCTCCACCTCCACATCACACAAAACACCAAAGATATAGGTAGCTGTTCGCTGATTGGTCGAGAGGGCGATGACGTCATCAATATTTGAATTAGGCCATGCCCCCTTTTTCCCCTCACAAAATAGTCGAATTTGATTGGTTGAGAGAACAGAGCTTTCTCTCGACCAATTAAATTTGAGTATTTTTGGTGGGGAAAAGGGGCGTGGTCTTATTCAACTATTTCCTTCTACTCATCTTGTCTACTTCACCTGGTTCAAACCTCGTTATGAGTTATGCATTAGTCTTTCTACATAGGCCTGTTGAAGGTCTAACTACGTACTGCATCTGGAGGGTGGGGGGGGGGGTTAATAGTCCTAATTTGGCCTGCATTTTGGATATTGTACAAGCCGACTGCAGAGTCAGTTTCAGCTGGCTTGACCATTACAGTGTACAAGCCTAACTGTACACACACACACACACACACACACACACAACACACACACACACACACACACACACACACACACACACACACACACACACACACACACACACACACATCGACACTCTCCATCATAGACAGGCCTAACTGTACGCAGCACACACATCCACACTCTCCATCATAGACAGGTCTAACTGTACACAGCACATCCACACTCTTCCATCATCGGCAGGTCTAACTGTACACAGCGCACGCACGCACGCACACACTCCATCATAGACAGGTCTAACCGTACACAGCACACACAGCCACACTCCATCATAGACAGGCCTAACTGTACACAGCACACACAGCCACACTCTCCATCACAGACAGGTCTAACTGTACACAGCACAGCACACACATCCATACTCTTCGTCATAGACAAGTCTATCACACACACACGCGTGCGCGCACACACACACACACACACACACACACACGCGCGCACACACTCACTGTCATAAGTTTGACTGCGCGCACGCATCACGCATGCACGCAGACACATGCTCTCTTCATAAGTCAGTTGTGAATGTACACAGCACATACATCCACACTCTAGAACCTGTAGCCACATCATTGACAACTGAAACACCAGTATCATGATAATATACTTTACTGTTATATTCCTTTCACGTACAATAGTCAATAAGTACTATGTTTGTAGCTTAGATAAATATACACATACTTTAAATGATACCACGTATTAGACACTTTCATATAAATAGCTTAACAATCTGGCAGTATTTAATGTGGAAGGGAGGTAACTCATAAACACATAGAATAGATTTTTTGGAAAACATATTACTGATATAATATGCTCATTAACTCATTACTTTCAATTAAGCCACAAATGCCCACCACAGTGGACTTGAGAAATGCTCATTTAGAGACGACGAGAAAAATATCTTTGAGAATTTACTACTAAAATGACTGCCTCGGTTATTGAGCCAGTCATTCCAGTGTAAGTTTTCAAAAATAATTTTCTCTTCCGCATGACATAGGCAGCAACAGCACACAGTCAACTGGTTTCGAGATACTCAACAGCATGTTTATTAAATAGTAGACACAATTTGTACAACGCCTAGTCTATCATCAATTAAGCGGTTGTGATGTAAATGATTATGGCGTTATCCTACACATTACATGGATGATTATCACGTCATATGATTGATGGATAAACTGGAATCCTCCACTGAAATGAAACCTATTTTGCTGCATGTAGCTGGACATTCTTGCACTACTAAGTTACCCCTCTTGAACATTCAGGAGCACAACATATATAGATATATTATGGATATAAACATCACAATATTTATCAATAAATAACATGTATAGATCAATAAATATTATATATAACAATGAGAGCAATGAGAGATTGCAAAACACTCAAACTCCATTTTTATAACATTGTAAAGATTTCTTTTGTATTTTTCTGATTTTTCGTATCATGACGCCATTGTGGAAACCTAGTGCATGGCCATACCCTTGTTTGTGCCAAATCATACCAGCTGTTTGATATATTCATAGATCCCGTATCTGATCCGATCTGGATCCATTTGTATTATATTTGGATGACGGCCAAAGTCTGGAAATCTTCTTTCACGGCTAGAGCCTTAGTTGAATCAGAGGTGTTTTAACCATCTGACGGCAGACTTTTTGCAGACAACATATTCCATGGGTTATATCTCTTGACTTGCTGAATATTTTGAAACAACGTGACTAGAAGTGTTTTCAAAATATTCAGCAAGTCAAGAGTTTTTCCTCATTGAAATTATTTTCTGGTGGATTGCAGCAGCGAGACAGTTAAATCAGTTCTGGACACAGAGATGCACAGACACACAGCCAGGCAAACAGACACACAGTCAGACAAACAGACACACATCGAGACAAATACACAAACACACAGCGAGACAGACAGACACACCCTAAGACAGACACACAGCCAAACAGACACAGTGAAACAAACAGACAGCGAGACAAACGTACAGACACACAGCGAGACAATCAGACGCACAGCGAGACAAACGGACAAGTGCACAGCGAGCCAAATGGACAGATGCACAGGGAGACAATCAGACAGACAGATGCACAGCAACACAAACAGACAGATGCACAGTGAGACAATCAGACAGACAGATGCTCAGACACACAGCGAGATAAATAGACAGACAGAGACACACAGCGAGACAAACATACAGACACACGCATGGTGAGACAAACAGACACACAGCGAGACAATCAGCCGCACAGCGAAACAAACAGACAGATGCACAGCGAGATAAACAGACAGACACACAGATGCAGACAAACAATGAAACAAACAAACAGACAGACACAAAGCGAAACAAACAGACAGACAGACACACAGCAAAGCAAACAGGCAGGCAGACGCACAGCGAGATAAACAGACAGACCCACAGTGAGACAAAGAGACAGACAGACCCACAGCGAAACAAACAGACAGACAGACCCACAGCGAGACAAACAGACTCACAGCAAAACAAACTGACAGGCAGACACACAGCCAAACAAACAGGCAGACAGATGGACAGCGAGACAAACAGACCCACAACGAGACAAACAGACACAGACCAACAGCGAGACAAACAGACAGACAGACTCCCAGCGAAACAAACAGACAGACAGACGCACAGCGAAACAAACAGACAGATAGATCCTAATGCAATACCTTCTTCCTCTTATGGAGTGAGGGTAATAATTATAATCAGCAATATTACCCAATCATTTAGCTCAACACAGCAAAGTGAGGATGTTGAGGATGGGTGTGGTGGTAGTGTGATGGTCAATAGAGGAGTGTAGGAGTGGCAAGGGTGGGTATGGTATGACATGAATTTGTAGATAAAGTTGGTAGATCAACAAAAAAGTAATTTCTACTTTTGTGAAAATTGATTAAAATGAATATATGTGAAAATATCTGTTAAAATGGTATTTATTTTGACTGCTCAGAATCGCCCTATGAAAAGTGTGATTACAACAATTCTGTCTAGTATGCAATGAACAACCTTTAAAGCGTAACTACCTCACCTCATATCTATACAGATGATCTAATAGGCCACTCATAAACTATGCATGGAATTTTAAGCTTTTTATCATCCTGTGATATCTATACAGATGATCTAATAGGCCACTCATAAACTATGCATGGAATTTTAAGCTTTTTATCATCCTGTGATATCTATACAGATGATCTAATAGGCCACTCATAAACTATGCATGGAATTTTAAGCTTTTTATCATCCTGTGATATCTATACAGATGATCTAATAGGCCACTCATAAACTATGCATGGAATTTTAAGCTTTTTATCATCCTGTGATATCTATACAGATGATCTAATAGGCCACTCATAAACTATGCATGGAATTTTAAGCTTTTTATCATCCTGTGATATCTATACAGATGATCTAATAGGCCACTCATAAACTATGCATGGAATTTTAAGCTTTTTATCATCCTGTGATATCTATACAGATGATCTAATAGGCCACTCATAAACTATGCATGGAATTTTAAGCTTTTTATCATCCTGTGATATCTATACAGATGATCTAATAGGCCACTCATAAACTATGCATGGAATTTTAAGCTTTTTATCATCCTGTGATATCTATACAGATGATCTAATAGGCCACTCATAAACTATGCATGGAATTTTAAGCTTTTTATCATCCTGTCAAAGAAAGATATTCAGTCTTTAGTAGCTAAATGTTGGTATATTTCTACAGCTTATGATGACTGTCATGATTTAATTTTCAACCAATCAGAAAAAACCTAGCGTGTCTGCCTTGGTATATGCACTCAAGTCAGAGGTGCCATCTATAGCTTGATAATACGGTGTAAAATCATCCATACAGGTAAGCTGTTCAATTTTTTGAAACTAATTTGACTGGAAGTTGTTGTTGCCTTAGGCAGCAACAACTTCCAGTCAAATTAGTTTCAAAATATTCAACAAGATGATTATTACATAACAAGCATTCTGTAAGTATTGCTTTGCAATACATGTCCCCTACCTGGTGATATAACTCTTTAGCGATTGAGTCACAAATTTCATTAATAATTGTCAAAAGCAGCTGAAACTCGAACTTGATCTGTAACTTCTCATAACATAGCAATAAACCCAATTCTCAGTTGAATATCTTGAGACTGCGAGAAAAAGGGCGGAAAACTAACATTTTTCGTATTTCATAGGTCGAAAGGGGGCATAACTCCCTAAAAGATTTACACATACGCCTGAAACTCCACCTTGGTCTGTAACTTCTCATAACAAAACAATGTAGGAGTTCTCAGTATAATATCTTGAAAGACTGTGAAAAAAGTGTGGGAAACTAATATATTTTGTATTTCATAAGTTGAAAGGGGGGCATAACTCCATGAAAAATTGACAAAAATGTCTGAAACTCGAACTTGCTCTGTAACCCCTTCTACTAAAGCGATGGAACCAATTTTCCTTAAATATCTTGAAGGAATGCGAAAAAAAGTGCGGAAAGCTAATATTTTTCGTATTTCTTAAGTCGAAAGGGGGCATAACTCCATCAAAAGTTGACCCATACGCCTGAAACTCGAACTTGGTCTGTAACTTCTCATAACAAAGCAATATACCAATTCTCAGTTGAATACCTTGAAGGACTGCGAAAAAGTGTGGAAAACCAATTGCGACAGAGGGACAGACAGACGGATAGACAGAGTGCAAATCTATAGTCCCCCGGTTTTATCGGTAGGGGACTAATAATGAATGTAATGCACTGGCACTTACATGACATCACACAATATTATTAGAGGAGACAAAATGGTGATGATCACTGTTCAACATTAACTCGATATTACAGGCAGGTAATTGCGATACAGATAAGGGAATGTGACAGGATATGAATGATATGGAATCTATACACCATAATCTATCAGTGCAATACAACATTTGATATGACATTAGCATCGCTTTAACAACAAAATCAACTGGGTCCAACGTGTTGAGCAAGCCCTTTAGTTTTCAGCATATCACTCATAATGTGTGGCTCAGTGGCAGTCGTAAAATAAGGATTTCTTAAAATAGTATACCCTCTTGATGAATCAAATGTCTCTTGAAAAACCCTAACATTCTTCTAATTCTTGAAAAATATACAAATCACACAGAAATAAACTAAGTACAAACCACGTAAACTATGAAAAAACTTTAAAATCATTTTAATTTTGCTGCACACGCAGAAAAGCAATGATGCAATGATGATATAGAACACATGTGTAAACTTTCATTGAGATCGGATAAGCCCTTGATAAATTAAAATACCATTGAAAACCTTCAACATTCTTCTAATTCTTGGTCCACAATACAATTCAAACCACGTAAAAATATCGAATTTGACAATTATTTCCGTTATCATGCAGCTTGGATACAATAATGGCGTAGAACAAATCTCTAAAGTTTTATTGAGATCGAACATGCCCTTGATAAACTAAATATCCATTGAAAAACTTTAACAATCTTCTAACTCTAACAAGTCCAAACCGAGTAAAAATAGGCAAAAAACGTGAAAATCATTGTCCTTATGACGGAGACTGGATGGGATGATGGTATAGATCAAATCTGCAAAGTTTTCTTAAGATCCGATAAGTCCTTGATGAATTAAATGCCCATTGAAAAACTGCAACATTTACATAATTCTTGTCACGCCGGACGTCATTTGCATCGCTATGTCGAGATCATCCACTTCACTATGAGCTTGACAATAAAATCATATCTATTAGCTTAAAGCAACACTTTCAAAGAAATTGTTTTGAAAATATTCACCAGCTTCCTTATTTATCTCTTGAAATCAGATATCTGCGATAATGGTCAAGCTGACTTCTGTAGTGGCCTATAGTAATGTCCACTTGCAGGCAAAGAGAAGACTATTTTCAAAAACACCCTTCTCATGGTCTGCAAAATGGGCATTTCTCAAGATCACTATAGAAGTTGTTTTTGGCTGATATGAGTGTTAAAGGGTTAACACTCAAGCTGGCCAAAAACGTCTTCAGCAGTTGTATTGAGAAATATCCATTTGCAGACCAAGAGAAGTGTTTTTGAAAATTTATCACTGGAATGACTGACTCGATAACCCAAGTCAGTCATTCCAGTGATAAATTTTCAAAAACACTTCTCTTGGTCTGCAAACAAACAGTTTTTATGAGAAAATCAGTTTTCTTAAAGAAATTTGAATGTTAAAGGGTTAATAATTATAATACATTCTTCAAAAGCAAACACATACTAGTTATTTAACCAGTTAATAGCCAAGTCAGCCAAAACTTGGCCTTTGCAGTGGTCTTCAGAAATAACCATTTTCAGGCCACGACAAACCTATTTTTGAAATTTTACAACTGGAATAACTGCCCCGAGCCAGTCATTCCAGGGATAAAATTTCAAAAAATATTCTCTTGACGTGAAATGCACATTCATTAAACAGAAATTTAAATCTTCCTAATAAATATTAACCCTTACCTGATGTCAAAATTTTTAATTTTCAACTTAAATTAATAGGTCAACAACTGGTGTTCATTTTTCAACAAATTTGGGGGAAGACAGCAATATCATCCGCCAAAACTATTGGGAAAATTTACACACGTTTCTTTGCTACTGACCCAGTAAAAGATAGAATATTGACATCAGATTGGTAAGAGTTAAATGGCTACGGTACAATGTTATACAGTGATTAGAATAAGCGCAACATATAAACGTGAGAGATATCATAAACATGTCTGTGCGTGCGCGTGTCTGCGCTCACGTGTGCATATATATGTGTGCATGCATACATGCATCTGTGCGTGCATGTGTTCATGCCGGGACAAGTCAAGGATTCAGTGCATTACGAGTGTATATACACGATAGATAGCTAGTTCTCTTAACAAGATTGTGGTTCCTTTATATTATTAAGTTAAATATAGATTATAACAAGGAAATCATGCAGACATCCCGGTAACGCCATCTTGTCATAAATATTGAATAGTAACTACCGCCTCTTAGTAAGATAGCAGGATCATCATGCGCACAAACTTTACGCAATCTGCGTAGGAGTATATAGGTCGAGGCTTCTCCCCGGTTTCCAGTGATAATAAGCCACTGAAAATATTTTCACACACGCTGGACAGGATGTCGGTTCATTACAGGTGACTACCCAAGTTTTTGTACGGGCAACCATTTATACTCCCGAGTAGAGGTAGCTAGGATGAAGATTTCCTGAGTCGTTAGCAATCTCCAGATGCCCAACTTGAGACGTGAAACTAAGGTAGCTAGTTTCGAGGCCCAGCACATTGCTGCCCGGATAATTAGCCAAATCAGTTTCAAAATACTCAACAGTATATTCCCTACAGCATAAAGAATTTGTTGTTTCTAGTTTGTACGGCTTAAAATCGATTTGAACTCATGAATACACATACACACAAAGCTGCTTTTAACTTGGATAAATGTGATCCAAGAAACTATGTATATATACAATACATTTACAAACTACAGTCAAGAAGTTTATTGAATTAAACGTCTCACTGCCTGTTCTCCTCCTTGCTAACAAAAATTAGAGTTCAGTCACCATGCTGACCCCTAACCCCTATGGAACTATAGGGTTACCAAATCTTTAACTCTATACATGCTGAATTTCTGTAAACTACACTATTCGGGGGGGGGGGGGAGGGGGGTGGTTTAACTCTGGATATGGTGAATATTTTGAAAACAATTTGACTGCAAATTGTTGGTACCCATTGAAATGATTGCCTGCAAGCTTGCATCAGTCAGGCAGTTAAATATAAACTAAGAGGCTTTGCTATATGCAAAAACATTACAATAAAAAAAGCAGTTTTTGTACCAAGGTCACAGTGACATTGACCTTTGCCTTTGTGACCTCACTGTCTTGATGCCGATGCCTAACAGTGTGACATTGCCCCTTGATCTTGTGACATCACTGTCATCATGCTGATTCCTAACAGGCTGACCTTTGACCTTGTGACTTCACTGTCATCATGTTGATTCCTAAGTGTGACATTGACCTTGTGACCTCAGTCATCATGCCGATTCCTAACATGGCATTGCCCTTTGACCTTGTGAGCTCATTGTCATCATGCCGATTCCTAACAGTATGACATTGACCTTGTGACATCAATGTCGTCATGGTGATTCCTAACAGCATGACATTGACCTTTGACCTTGTGAGATCAATGTCATCATGTTGATTCCTAACAGTATAGGCAAGCATGTATGCACGTTGTTCCTATAGGCGTAATCAATCCTGAGATATAAGCCAAACAGTGACAAAGCTTTAGCTTTTTAACCTTGTAGCCACCTGTGTCCTTTTAACCTTGTAGCCACCTGTGTCCCTAAAAGCAAAACTTAAGGGGCCCAGTCAATTTTTCAAAGGGCCCAATCTTATAATTATGATGCATCGTCCCACAAGACCCCCGATTTAAAAACACAGGATATAATAATTCAGAATTTACTAATGTAGAACGTGTTAAATATGTTGCTTTCATGCTTAACCATTTCACTGATAAATTACATGCATCTCAATTTGAAGGGCAAACAAGCAGAAAATCTGTTGAACATTTTGAAATTAATATGACTGGAAGCCAAGGCAGCAATGGCTTGTCATATTAATTTTAAAATATTCAGCAGAGTATGCTATACATCGTACACATATTTTACTTTTTAAGGATTGTAAGGGTTAATCAAACTGGCTCAACCTGTCAGATATATATACGGTTTTCTGGTCACAATCTTAAAGTATAAATGGAAATATTTAGGCAAGTGAATTAAAAGTTTTCGTAGCCCAGCCTCAAATCTAATAGCCATGGGCTAATCTTCATCACTGAAGCCAGTAATTTAGCAAATGCAAAATTTAATGTTGATGCCACGCTTGTCACAAGAAAAGTGATACCTATCTGTCAGGAGACAAAAACATCCAGTTATGCCCTCTGAACACGACCTATTCAGTGGTCTTGAGAACCCTCAATTTACACACCAAGAAGAGTATTTTTGAAAACATGCCAGTGATAACAAATCTTCTATAATATTCTCTGCTTCATCTGCAAATAAGCATAAAATGTGACCAAATCTTTTGACAAAAAAGCCGCTTGAAATTCTGATTCTCTAAGCGTCAAATTTAATTCACCATACTCAACTAGTCTGTGGGATAGATGTATTGAAATTAGCTATTTTACAGATAAATAGAGAATCTGGAACGAGGTCCCTTTTCATATCACTATTATGGACCGAGTTGAAAATTATCAAAATTTATAATTTTCAACGAGGTTCATAATAGTGATATGAAAAGTGACCGAGTTTGAGATTTTACTTATCATATAAACTGTAATTTTGAAATATTTGCCAATAGTTGCTGTGACTTTTATCTGATTTCTCATTGTTGATTTTCGTGAAATCGATACCGCTGCTGTGACGCACCACTACTTGATAACAGATAAGCAAAATATAGTGACAAACACAAAATCTGGCAGTCAGCCGTTAAATAGTATCTTAACTGGTCATTGAAAATCATAGCACGGCCATCAATCGTTACTTCGCTGGCGACTGATAAACTGTCAAACGATGACATTTTGTGATGACGTTTCATGAATGACAAATCGTAGTAAACAAATCGTAGTAAAACAGTACCATGTAGTAATCCCCACGCGTCACGCTCACATCAATCGATGTTTTAATTGGTCGATTTAAATGGTGCGCACCCAACAGCCAATGAAAATACTCCATTGAATATGGCACGTGTGCTCACATCGAAAAATATGGAACAGGCTAGAAGGCCATCTATATGACAAATACAGATATTAACCCTTTAACCCTCGAATTTGTTCATGAAAATTTAAATTTTCTCATAGAAAATGTACATTTGTAGACCTAAAGAAGACTATTTTTGAAAATTTACCACTGGAATGACTGGCTCGGTTATCGAGCCAGTCATTTCAGTGGTATATTTTCAAAAATAGTTTTCGCTTGGTCTGCAAATGGACATTTCTCAAGAACACTGCAGAAGCCGTTTTTGCCTGATATGAGGGGTAAAGGGTTAATAAATTCATGACAACATATGAATACACGCTAAAGATTTAAAAAATAATCGCGAGTTTCGATTTAATCATGTAATCGTGCAAGCCTAGTATAATGGAACAAAGGGCCATGAGATTCAGCCTCTAGCAATAACATATATGATAATGATGAAATAATCTTACTGCTATGATCACAGATATGAATACTATAGATCGATCATGGTGCCTTCAAATGTCTATATTTGCATGTGTTGCCATCGTAAATAGTTTGTTGTTTTTCCAACGGGCGATCTTCTGTAGCATATTTTCAAGTTTTCTGACGATGCTAAGAACTTCGCGTCCATGTTGTCTGACAACACAGACGCAAAGTTCTATATTTGTAGTTCAGTAATTTTCGCCCGAGTGCGCAAGTCACACGACAAAGATTTCCTGTAGAATTTTCTCGGTCGATCCCGTTTTTATGCAAATATTAGAATGCCACCAGAATTAATTTTATTATTAATAACTGTGTTAGTCACTCGAATTAAATATCAGATTAAAATAGTGAACCCGATTTTACTAACGTTAACATATATGATATTGAAGATGATATTTACGAAAACAGGTAACATTACGTTTTTTCATCCTATCGATCGTAATACATATTCTTTTCACTGCGCATAGGAATTTGGAAAATTTCTGGTTTTGCTAAAAATCGCAAAAATGTCTCCATATACATCAACATCGTAATATTGTGGTATGATTACTTTCAAAGTTGAAGTGACACATTTTACTGACGATTCTTATGACAGCTTAACATTTGGTCTTCAGGTGTGGATTAATGCAGTCTAAATACACGACCATGTGCACTTGCGTTTTACTGAACTTACGTCACCGGCTGTCAGGACGATCAATACTATTCATATCTGTGGCTATGATTTACTGGTTAACCTTCTGACTGCGGAGTTTTTGCAGCCGACATATTCCAGCAGTTATATCTCTGGACCTGGTCAATATTTTGAAAACAATTTGCCTGAAAGTTGTTGGTGGCTAAGCCACCAACAAATTTCAGTCAAATTGTTTTCAAAATATTCAGCAAGTCAAGAGTTCTTTATCATTGAAATTATTGTCTGGTGGCTTGCAGCAGCGAGACACAAAGGTAAAATGGAATGATAAAATATGGAATGTTGATAATATTTAATGTAAATGACATTTCCAGTAAGGTAATGATTTTTATCATTTGATCAGCCGACGTGTACATTTGCTGTGGTTACATAAAGATACAAAATATAATCTTAACCATTTTAATTCTATATATCAACAATGGTCTTGACTAAATGTGCCTTAACCATTAAACCCAGGTTGTTCATGGTTCATGCTTGTAATGCATTCTCTGTTTCATATTCAAATTCAATGACTTCCACGACCGTAACAACAAAATGGAGGAAACCAGTTTTAGCTATGCCCCACCCATCTTAAGCTAAGCTCCACCCACACTTCACTGTGCTGGGGTCGATCGATCCATGAACAGCCTTACTATCAATTTCCAGAAAACTATACAGGTAAGCTGTTGAAGATTTTGAAACTAATTTGATTGGGTGCTGTTGCTGTCTATGGCAGCAACAATGCTCTCAGTCAAATTAGTTTCAAAATATTCAACAGTATCTTTATTAAATAGTAAAGCCATACAATTCGTACAACAACGCTTAGTCCATCATCAATTAAACGTTCGTGATGTACTTATATACGTCATTCATGACATTATTGATTATGATGTCATCCTACATGTCACGTAGTTGATTATGACATCACATGATTGACAGATAAACTGGAAAGGTCCATTTCATCACCTCTTTAATTTTAATTTTAAGAATATATCAATTACCTTAAAAATGCATGAAAAACTCATTATGTCATAACAATATATGTGACATCATCATTCCAAGAGTTCTACTGACAATGATGTGACCTTGATAATTGAGCACCAAAAATAACGCTTTACCGCTTGTATAACATTAATGCTAGTCCCTGTACACCATACTTGATGATTGTAGATGACTTTGTGCATTTTGCAATGGGTATATGATGGCGGTGTGGTGGTGGTGGTGGTGGTCATGGTTGACAATGGGGGCAATGGCTGTGTTCCAGGGGACTTCACCATTTTACTCAAAGTTGTTGATGAAAACGCATCAAAATGTTCTCAAACTAATCACATACATGAGTGACTTCACTAAGGAGGGTAGGAAATTAAGTTATACCCCACCTTAGTTAAACTAAAATTAAAGCAGATTTGAAGGCTTCGGATATGATAGAGCGTATTTCATTTTACAACGATTTGATGACAAATTAGCAATTCCTATCCTAGGCTGAACACTCTCATGTATGTAATTAGAAATATAAGTGACAAGAATTGGAATTTTCAAATTTACCTTACAATAACTTTAGTCAGAATGGATGTCATTTTCATCTTCATAGACTGTGAACTGTTTAAAAAAAATAAGCATGAATAGCTAACACTTATTAGTCCTTTCTGCAGGCCCCCTCCTATATTGGAGAACCCTCAACAGTGACATTAACAACACATATTATGTGGAATTAGATCTCACACCAGTACCTTTCACTGTTAATGATTGCCTAAATGCAAAATTGGAATATTAAAATGTAATGTATTGGAAATGCATTGGAAATGTGACTTATATTTCCCACTTTCAGCTTCGCAGGCAAGACAAAAAATTGTGCGCCACAATCTTAGAAAGCTAAAATGTTATAAAATTGTGTGAGCATATGTGTGTGCGTGCGTGCATGCTTGTGCATACAGGTACAGCACTGTTCAGCAACACCAGATCTGAATAATTAGTGTTTGATCGATCTCTTAGTATAAAGTACCTTCTCAACCATAAATAAGCCACAAAGACAAAACAGCAGTTAATATTAAATAAACATAAACTAGATCAGACTTCTGTCTAATAATTTAAAAACATCTACGAACAGCTTTCAGCTAAATGGACCTTCCAAGTTTCTCCATCCATCATGACTTCATAATCAACTATGTGACGTGTAGGATGGCATCGCAATCATGACGTCATGAGTGATTCGATATAGTCCGTCTTTAACGCTTAATAGTCTGACACGTTGTACGAATTGGATGTCTGCTAATTAATAAACATGCTGTTGAATATTTTGAAACTAATTTCACTGGGTGCTGTTGCTGCCATAGGCAGCAACAGCACCTAGTCAAATTAGTCTCAAAATATTTAACAGCTAACGTGTATAGTTATCTGGAAATTGATAGTCAGGGCATTCGGGGATCAATCGATCCCAACACGATCGAGGTATGGGTGGAGCATAGCCAGAGATATATATGTATAGCTAAAACTAGAACGGTCCATTATCTCAACAAACGCTAAATCATCCTCAGATGTCTACCTGTCATTTAAGATCAAAAGATGATTATTCTTTATGAATTTACTGGTCAACTTCGGTCAAATGTCACCTTAATCAATGCTCATTTCCAAGCTACCACAATTTTTACAAATTCACCGCGGGAATGACTGGCTCAGTTACCGACAGTGTTTCTCATTGCATCTAAATTGTGGCGGTACCAGGGACCCCACATCCTGAAATCTGGGGATCCCAAGCTGAAATCTGAGGGTCCCAGGTATGAATTATGAGACTAGATTTTGTGGGCATTTTTGTGCAAAAAAAACCCCTATAAAACTAATTAATATTTTGTTATCATACAAGATTTTCTAGGGCCCCATAGGACCCACTGCCACTACTTTTGCCGGTCCCAAATTGTATTTTGGGGGTATATACCCTAAAAAAAGGACCCTTATGAGAATCCCTGGTTACTGAGCCAGTCATTCCAGCGGTAAAATTTCGAAAACAGTTTTGTCTGACCGTTAAAATGCTAAAACAGTCACAATGAACCAATTTCTTTTTAGCTCCAAAATATAACGTAAAGCAAACAACATGTTTGAACCCTTTAACCCTAAAATTTATTCCAGAAAATTTAAAATTATACATTTTCTCAGAGAACATGACATGTCCATTTGCAGACCAAGTGAAGACTATTTTTGAAAATTTATCACTGGAATGATTGGCTCGGTTATCGAGCCAATCATTCCAGTGATAAATTGTCAAAAATAGCCTTCCCTTGATCTGCAAATAGACATTTTCCAAGACCACTGCAGAAGCTGTTTTTGATTAATTTGAGGCATAAAGGGTTAACATATCTACAGTTTTGTTCAATAATAACGAGAGCGTATTACTTACATATTAAAACTGAACCACAGATAAAACATTATATAGAAAAGTGTTAGGAGCGCACCTGTAAGCGAGGTCACACGTTATATGTCAATACATAATAAATAACATATTATACTTGTATATCTTGTATAGCAAATAAAGTACAATATAACATGGAATGACTAGATTCACAAATATATAGATATATATATATATATATTTTATGATAGCATATTAGTATTATTTTCACAATTCTTAAATCCCTGTCTTCATACATAGGAAATGCCTTGGGGGGGGGGGGGAAGGGGGAGGGGGTAGATTGATAACTTGGCGTTACTTTTTAATTGAAAATTGCAATTCAACCCTTTAATGGGCAAGCTGGCCAAAACTGGTGTTCCTGGGAAATGTCCATTTTGCAGGGCAAGAGACAATTTTTGGAAATTTACCTCTTTAATGACTGGCTCAATAATCAAACCAGTTATTCCAGTGGTAAATTTTCAAAAATGATCTTCTCTTGCCCTATAAATTGGACATTTTCTAAGAGAAAATTGAAATTTTCTTGACCAAATTTTACCATGAAGGGGTTAATGTCCAGAATTTAATTTTATATTCTGTAAATATGAAATGCCCTGGTTGCATTGAAATTTGAATTTTGTACTTGTTTTTTCTGAGACTACAGAATTAATTCTATTCATATTTCACGCCCTCCCTTGCACTGTGTGCATTACCATTGTTGACAAACTAAGAATAGCAAATTGTAGCCTTAAAACGGTATCAATTAAAGTCTTATTAGACTGTTAACCCTTTCACTGATAAATTCCCCATATCTTATTTTCCAGGCAACCATACAGGAAAACTGAATATTTTGAAATGAATTTGACTGGAATGGCTTCCTGCCTTAGGCAGCCATGGCTTCCAGTCAACTTAATTTCAAAATATTCAATAGAATAAGTTTTGTATCATAGAGAATAAATTTTGTCCCCCGAGATTTTGTCGGTGAAAGGTCTAATGGCCAAAACTGGGATGTCCATCTGCAGGGAAAGATTTTTTTTTTTTTTGAAAACTTAAAACTAACTGGAAAGGATGGCTCGAAAAATGGAGCAGTCACTCCAGTGCTACCTTTTCAAAAACAATCTTCTCTTGGCCTGCAAATGGACATTTAATGCACAAATACGTTAGATTTTCTTGAACAAATTTGATTTAAATTAATTATTATTTCGGTTAAATCAATGAATTGTTTTCAAAGATATTTCTCCATTTCTTTGTTGCTCTTGTGGCCTAGAGTAATCTCCCCTGATACCTACAATACTTGAGCATTGCCGAACAATCAGCTGAGCTCACTCCGTTAAGCTGATATGTTCCTCGTCCGGCGTCGGCTGTCGTTTGTACTCAGGCTTAGTAACTAAATATGCGACGAGGATAGCGAGAGCAGCTATTATGATACCCAGAATGTTGATAAGTACGCCCTCTGCTGGCAAAGTGCTGTAAGCTGAAGACATGCTGCGGAAGAACAACACAGACAGAAACATAGTTAGACTGGCTAAGCCACCAACAACTTTCAGTCAAATTGTTTTCCAAAAATTCAGCAGGCCCAGAGTTATTGCCCCTTAAAATTATTGTCTGTTGGCTTGCAGCAGTCGTCAGACATTTAAAGAGAATCTCGTATCAAGTTTTAACAAAATTTGTGAATTATCATTTTTTTTTGTTGCAGAATAACAGTCGTGGTGCATTATTAGACGTATAACTACATACTTATTTTTATACATATTTGTTATTACTTGTTCTTTGACATGTGTCTGAGTTCTTCAACATAGGACGTTACTATATTTAAGAAAAAATGCAATCGCAAAGAACTTCAGACAAAATACTGGTACTAGTGCCACTGCTGCCACATCGTCCAACACACAAATTATCAAAGCGCAATAATTTAACATTCTAATTATTTCTCTATTGAGGGGGGGGGGGGGGGGGGGGGGGGGGAGTAGACTGTAGGTCAGACGTTAAATATCAAAAATAGTCTGTCATGCTATCTCCCCAATTCGGTTTTGTGATATCCAAGTTTGCTGAGTTATCCATATAATTGCAGATTGTCAGATGCAATTTACCCTGGTCCCTGCCCCCTGGAGTGCAGAGGACATGGTCAAACAGTCACATGTCATAAAAATTACATTAGTCAAGGTACCTCCTCCGTAACAAACCATTTTGGTGTAATTTTAATGAGTTACCCATATGATTGCAGATTGCGAGAAGATATTTACATTGGACCCCGCGCACCTTGGGGTGGACCTGGGGGTGTCAAAAGTTCAAAGTTGGGCAAAGTGTAGGGATTTTTTATGGTGTGCCATCGACTGCCCATTTTAGTTTCGGATTACTTTTGACTGGAAGCTGAGGCTTGTAATCCTTTTTCAAACAATACACCCTAAAGAACTGAAGAAACTAAATACACTATTGTATGCAAAATATCTCTTAACATTCAACACTCAAATTTGTTGATGAAAATTTCATTTTATTCATAGAAAGTGTCAATTTGCTGACCAAGAGGCCTATTTTTTAAATTTACCACTAGTATGACTTACATGGTTATCGATCCCGGTCATTCCAGTGATAAATTTTCAAAGAATAGTCATCTCATGTTCTGCAAATTGACATTTCTCAAGACCTGTGCAGAAGCTGATTTTGGCCAGCTTGAGCATTACAGCTTAATAAGTCAACTACCAGTCATGTTAGTATTTACTAACCAATAACCGCAAAACTTACCCATCTGATGAGAATGTGGCCTTCTCCATGATGCCCATTAGTGCCGTGGCACACGCCAGAAGAAACACGGTCAGGCCACAGAATCGGTGATATGGCATCAGTGTCTGTCTCAGGCCTTCACTCAGCTTAGGCCACAGATAGGTCACCATGCCAATAGCCCACTACAAAACACACAGTAAAAATAAAGAATACCTGGCAATAAACGACAAAACACACATTCATTATTTACGATGCGTACATGTACCAAGATCTATTACAAAGTACATTCAATACTAGAGGCTTAGTGATGCACCACCCCTGCCTTCTGCTGAACCCTGTCTTTCACTGAACCCCACATTTCACTGAACCCCGCATTTCACTGAACCCCGCTTTCACTGAAGCCCACATTTCACTGAACCCCGCTTTCACTGAACCCTGCATTTCACTGAACCCTGCATGCATTTCACTGAACCCCGCATGCATTTCACTGAAACCCGCATGCATTTCACTGAAACCCGCATTTCACTGAACCCCGCATTTCACTGAACCCCACATTTCACTGATCCCCGCTTTCACTGAACCCCGCCTTCACTGAACCCCGCCTTTCACTCTACGCATGCAATGGACCTTTCCGCTGTAGCCATCCATCATAATCAACTATGTCTATGTGACGTATAGAATGACATCACAATAAATGATGTCATTATGATGTCTGATTATGATGCCATGAATGACCTAGATAAGTACATCCCAAACACATAGATGAAGATGGATTATGCATTGTTGTCCGAATTGTATGTCTTTACTATTCAATAAATATCCTGTTGAATATTTTGAAACTAAGTTGGCTCAAATTCAAATCAAGTCAAATTAGTTACAAAATATTCAACAGCTTACCTGCATAGTTTTCAGAAAATTGATAGATAGGGCATTCGGGAATCGATCAGTCACAACATGGCGAAGTGTGGGTGGAGCTTAGATAGTGATGGGCGTGCATCCATACACCAAGATTGGTTAACATAGACAAAGGACTCATCAAACTTAAGGCCAGACAAGAATTCACCTTTCCAGAGTATCCATCGATGATTTGATGTCATACTCAGCTAAGCGGCGTGTAGGATGATGTCACAACCATTACGTCATAAATGATTCTATTACGCCCATCTTTAACTCTTAATAGTCAGACACATTGTACGAATTGTATGTCTCTCCTATTAAATAAACATGCTGTTGAATATATTGAAACTAATTTGACTGGGCGCTGTTGCTGCCATAGGCAGCAACAGCACCCAGTCAAATTAGATTCAAAATATTCAACAGCTTACCTGCATATTTTTCTGGAAATTGATAGTCAGGGATTTCAGAGATTGATCGATCCCAACACAAGCGAGGTGTGGGTGGAGCTTAGCTAGAGATGGGCGGGGCATAGCTAAAAAATGGAAAGGCCCATTGGCTATCATGCTCAGTGAACCGTATGCAGCACAACAGTAACCTACAATGCAGCCATACACCAAGTTTGGTTACTGTATAACAAGAGGCTCAAGGTCCTGTGGCGCTCACCTGGACCATTAGCATTTAAACCATTTGCATTTAAATAGATACGACGGATAATTTTCTTGATAGGGTCACTCTAGCCAAATTTGGTTGAAATAAGTCAAGCAACTAAGGAGAAGCAGCGTTTTGACAATTTCTGGTAAATTTTTCATAAAATCTAAGATTTTCACCCAAAAAATTGATTACTCAAAATTCTGAATAGAATTACTAGAGCCCACCACCATAGAATCCATTAGTGAAATTTGGTCGAAATATGTCAAGCAGCTAAGGAGTAGCAATTTGGCAATTTCTGGTACATTTTTCATAAAATCTCAGATTTTCACCCAAAAATTGATGAATCAAAATTCTGAATGGAAGTTCTGGAGTCTTTGACCAAAGGGTCATTTCAGCCAAATTTGGTTCAAATCGCTCAGAATGGTGAGAAGAAACATTTTGACAATTTCCGGTACATTTTTCATAAAATCTATGATTTTCACTCAAAAACTTGATCAATCAAAATTCTGAATAGATGTTCTCGAGCCTACCATCATAGAATGCATCTAGCCAAATTTTGTTGAAACATGTCAAGCAGCTAAGGAGTAGCATTTTTACCATTTCCGGTAGATTTTTCATAAAATCTAAGATTTTCAACAAAAAATTGATCAATCAAAATTCTGAAAAATTGTCTGGAGGGTACCAGCTTAGGATCATTCCAGCCAAATTTGGTTGAAATTGGTCAAACCGTTAAGGAGAAGACGCGATTTGATGGACGGACATATGAACAGATGATGGACGGACAATGGACGGCCGCCATGGCATAAGCTTACTTGGCCTTTCCGGCAATATGAGCTAAAAAAACCTCTGGAAACTAGTCTGGACAAGAATAAACTATAAAGCTCAGTACACAGTGAAAAAGTATGTCATGTTGACCTACTTTTTATGTACATGCCACACCTTTAGCCCATGATTCATCCATATGCCAATTTTGGTTAGCTGAAAAACCCATGAAAATACAGTCCAGACAAAATATTGGGGACAGACTAATGCACGGACACAAGCACACCTATATGCACGGACAGACTGACGGATGCATGCATGGGCAAAGCAATTACTATATTACTATACTAGTCTAATAAAATATGCCAATAACACACTAGTGAGACTACTGCTTGTAGACACAAAGCTGAGAGTACGAGTCAAGTCAGAGAAGTCTGTAGAGTTTGAGACATCAATCGGCTCCCCACAGGGAGATGGTCTATCCTCTGCTTTTCACCTGTTACCTGGCTGCTGCATTGAAATCCGTGCGGGAAAATTCCACAAGACCAAACTCCCTCCACCTCCACCCCCACCCCCATGTCAATACTGGGCATACCGCTAGAGATGGAATATGTCGACAATGTCGACTTTATAGACGAGGAAAAGAAAACTCTTGACGACGATCCGCTCCGTGGCGGCGAACCATGGAGGAAAAGTAAAATCCATGGCTCACTGCTTTGCAGTACTGCTGACATTGCTGCATCATGGAGAACATAGCTTTCCAGTCCTTCTGGAAGCTATGGATTCGTGGATCAAAGATGCCCTTGGTAAAAAGACAACATTTATACAATGCAACCTGCGTATCCTTGATGATGTATAACTGTAGCAGCTGGGCAGCTCCAGGCAAACTCGATGCTTGCCACCACAAACACCTACGCACCATCACTGGACACTGATGGCCAGACAACATAATTTCCAACGATGCACTATACAAGATGTGTAAAACATCGCCGCTGTCTGTAAAAGTCACCCAACAAAGATGGACCATATTTGGCCACGTGCTAAGGATGCCAGAAAACACACCAGCACAGAGAATCTTGGAATTGGCCCTACTCGGAGCCAGCAAATACAGAGCCAGGAGAGGAAATCGTTGCATAAATCTGCAAAGCATGCTACGAGGTGACCTCAAGAAAGCAGGATTAGGTACACTCAAGTCAAGAATGGACGTGAGGAAGCTAAGGATTTTGGCTGAGGACAAGACACAGTGGTCAAAAGCGAAGAAGGACTGATTGCAGCTGTAGGATGTTTCTACTACTACAGCCACAGAATACAGTAATCATACATACAATAACACATGACAAAATGCACATTCAATATAAAGCATACCAATAAAACACTACAAAATGCACATGTTCGGGAGGGGGTGGGTGCTTCTTCTATAGACATGATAGAGCTACTATTTTCCATCATGGAAAAATATTTCACTATATAGCAAAAACAGCATTCAGCCATTCAAAACTGAAATCACCGCATTTCCGTTTAATCATAGAATTGCCAGTATCTCAATTTCATGACAAATACACCGGAAAGATGGAGTATTTTGAAAACTAATTCGACTGGAAGACCTCTGTTCCTGCCATACAACTGCCATAGGAAATATAGATTGCCTCATAGAAGATGTTCATTTGCAGATGATGAGAAGAATGTTTTAGAAAATTTCAAGTGGAATTACTGGCAGTAATTTTTGTAAAATAATCTTCAGTTGTCAGTAAATGTACATTTCTCTAGGCCACTAGAGAAGCCATTTTTTGTTGGGTTGAGCATTATGGTAAGACAACATAGGCTCAAATTTAAGATGAATGCTAGGAAGCTTGACTTAATTATAATATGTAGCCAGATGCATTGAGGGTGTGCAGCGGCTGCGGGCTGTTATCACAGGTGAGCTGCTGTTGCGGTTGCTGGCGTGCTGGAAGGCAGTCATCGCTAGAGCTGGGTGGTCTGACGGTAGTACCGTGAGGACCACGGTATACCGTGAACCGATACCGTGACCGTTGACATTTCCAAATACCGTGAATACCGTCCATAATGGTTGACCAATATTTGAGAAATATATTCATAAAATCTGACTTGACCAAGGGTAAATAAGTGCTAATAGTGCAAAAAATACAGGCATCCCTAACTATTAGCCGAGTTGAGGTGAAAGGGTCGTTGTAAAAACAAACATCAAGACGTCAATTACAAAATAATGACAGGCAGAATTGTATGTCAAACGTACATTTTTAAAGTCTCACGGTTAAATTGCTTTATTTAAAACATCTAAACTCATTCTCTGGCCGTCCGCCGGTAGTAATTACACTATAATATATTCCCTATTCCCGTTTCTATTATTTGTAATTTATTACTCCAAGCACTTTGTCACCGAACAAACATGCTAGAATAACAAAATAACATACAAACTGCGTGCTATTCAAACACAACAGCGATCTCGCAAAGACGTATCTGATTGGTTGTTCATGAACTAGACTGTGGGAAAATACATTACTATGCTGAATCTATCAATGAAAATTTACTAAAACGTTGTATTTGCTCACGCCGTTTTGATCACGTGCTAATTTATTAACAACGAGCAAGCGTTAAAGTTATTTTTTATTTTTCTGGCTTGTTTTAAGAAATTTCTTTAAGGATTAAATCCAGTTTAAGTAACGACACCTAAAAATTATAGTGTTTTAGTTTTTGTAATTCATTTTTCAACTGGCTACACGTCGGAAGTTCGCGGAAATAGCTTTTTACACGCATTGTTCATGTGAAGCATGTCGAGTAACAAGTCTGCACATCGGGTACTCGGTAATTATCAGAAGCTTTGGAATCGGCTATATTCAATGTCGTGTTATATGTATGTGTATAGGCCTGTTTTCGCGAGTAACAGAATATACGACTCCAACAGAAATAAGAGTACAACACTCGCCCCGTTTAAATACTCGCGGATTTTGTCTGGACTCTGTTTATCAAAGCGCTCGACTGCCAAACTAAAATTTACCGTTTGCTGGTCGCACGCATTAATAGGCAAGAACAATCCAGATTGAAAATAGTGCACCCCAATGTCTCAAATAGCGGGTAATAGTTAGCGAGTCGACCACACCCGTTGACCGATATTCCCGTGAATGATATTACGTCAATAAAAATAGTGACCTAATAAAATCGCGAAACTAAATAGCCATGTTTTTCTTCTCTAAATCAGGAAGCCGATTTATTTATTTTACCTGTATTTACCGTTGATTGGAGATGGCAGTGAAAAGGAAATGGAAAAAATTGTTCTAATTTCGTGGCATGCCTCAAGCTCAGATGACGGTATACCGTGGTACCGCGGTATTTTTTCATGGTACCGATACCGTCATGTAAATATCAATACCGCCCAGCTATAGTCATCGCCCAATCTCATGGTGTCGGTGGTCGATCTGGCCGTCACTTGCATCCTTCTGGGCAGTGCCTCCTCGCTCCATAAATTTGTTTCCTAACCACAAGCAACAGCTGCATCTATGGATGCATGGGGGTAAGGCCATATATGAATGTCCACGTCGTAGGCATATTTCTAGCTAAGATTGGTCAAGGTTAAACGAAATCACAGATGTAAGTATGAGCTGTGAACGAAATCACGCTCCTACCAAATGGAATTTCGTTGGACTAGAGAGGAACCCACTTACAAAACTATATTCAGGTATGCTTTCGTTATATTCAGGTATGCGGTATACCTGCACACAGTTGATACACGGCGGAGTGCGAAACACCAACATGTTCACTAATTGGCTCCAAGTTAAGCGCTCCTAGATTTACTGTAGTAAATGCCTTTTCTCAAATAATCCCGATTCATTTCCATTTTTTTACCGATAGTAGTTTATTTAATATTGTATGAAATTACCAATAAACATCAAGCCTGGAAATGAGGTGCCTATCAAGGACATTGTCAGGCACCAAACTATCAAATGTCAGGCACAGTCTTGCCAGTTCCTGACATTTTGTCAGGTACAGATTTAAACAATCCCAGTAGTTGCAGTGTGCAACAAAATGGTCTACATACAAGTGTTGACAAAGCCATAAAATATTCATCTACCTACATGTAAGGTGTATCATGATCATTATGACACATGATTAGTTGCTTTTTGTTATGTTTCTAATAAGTTCAAGTAAAGAACTCTGTGAAGTAGAATAGTGTTGACAGGCAGCAAATTCTGGGTGTCAGGTACTAAGTAGCTGGTGCCTGACAAAGTGTTGGACACTGTTGATAAAGTTATTTCCAGGCCTGAAACATCATTTGTTATTTCCCTTTTCCCTTCCTTTAAGCAACATAAAACCATGACACATAATTCAGATCCACAAATTTCTGGCCGCTATGTACTATGAATCGGGTCTAAATCGAAATATGTACCAAAGTCCTAACATCAACACACACTCCTACCATTTTTACACACAGCTACCGTTACAAAAACCTTTGAGACGGATTAATCATGAGGGGTGTTTAGTGATTACTTACGTTTCAATGAAGTTTGACCACAGGTCAACTCTTAAGATGTAAGTATAAGCTGTGAATGAAATTACGCTCCTACTGAATGGAATTTCATTGGACTAGAGAGGAACCCATCTGTACTGTATTCGAAACAAGATTGCTTGTAACAATCTTTCCTCAAATCAAGTACAAACATCGCTATTCTCCAATGTACCATCGTCGAATTGACAAATGTCACGACACATTAGACTAAATACTTGTCTTCATCACATTACAGCAAATATGTCACAAAACAATGATCAACTGAATAATTGAATGATAAAAAAGAACATGGTTTCACACTGGTTTAAGTAGTGAACCCTATATTAGGTATTATATGAATTTGGGGAACTGCTAAGTGCAATCAAACGAGCATAGGTGAAACAGTAAATAACAAGATTGACAGAATGTGATCAAGGGTCACTAAAAGTTTGATATCTTCAACACCTGTTAAAGGATAACTAACCTCATGTCATGATGTTTATACAGATGATCTAATAGGCCACTCATAAACTATGTTTGGGATTTTAAGCTTTTTATCATCCCGTCCAAGAAAGATATTCAGGTTTTAGTAGCTAAATGTTGGTAGATTCCTACAGCTTAAGACGGCTCTCATGATTTACTTTTCAACCAATCCGAAAAAGCTTAGCGCGTCTGCCGCGGTATATGCATTCAGTCATAGAGGTGCCAACTATAGATTTACAATGTGGTATAAAAGCAACCTTACAGTTAAGCTGTTGCATATTTTGAAACTAATTTGACAGGATGCTAGCAACAGCGCCGAGTCAAATTATTTCCAAAATATTCAATAGCTTACCTGTATAGTTTTCTGGAAATTGATAGTCAGGGAGTTCAGATCGATCGATCCCAAAACCGTTGAGGTGTGTGTGGAATGGAGCTTAGCTAGAGATGGGCAGGGTATAGCTATAAATGGAAGGCCTACAATACAATTTATATCCGAGACCATGACTTTTGACATTTTGCCCCAGAGAATGGCTACGAAACTGGATTTCAGAACTAAGACTATGAAGAAGGACTGTGAAAATTCAAGCTTCTGTCACTAGCTTACCTGAGATTGTGAGGTGATATGATAAAAGTTTACACGATGCTAAGATAATCTGAACCCGGAATTACAATATTTAACAGTTTAACACACAAGCAGGTTTTGTACACCTTTGTGTAGTTGAAATTCCATGACTTTTCATGACCAAAATTAACAAATTCCATGAGCCCTAAGAATTAATATCTAGGACATTTGTGTTTATGACGTAATTACATAAATTATCACCTGACTTTATTCTGCATCTTGTAACAACCAATCCAGAGCATGGTATTGATAAGCTGTTGCCATTTATGCTAACAGATTTCTTTTACTTTGTACGATTTATTAATTACCATTTTCCATAACTTTTCCATGACTTACATGTATGACAAACAAGAATTCCGCGGAGTTAAACGTCTCGCCTGACTCCTGTTTGTCACAGTCACCTTTGACCATGTGACTTCCGTGTTATCATGCTGCTTCCTAAGATTATAGGTAGCCAAGTATTCAAGTTTAGTTCCAATAGGATTAACCAATCCTGAAATATAAATGATTTGCTGAACGGAAAAACTTACGGTTGAAAAAGCAGAGGTAAAATAGAAATGTTAAAATGGCCTTCACCTTTGACCTGGTGACCTCCATGTTACCATCCTGAATCCACTTGGCATAAGCAACCATGTAGTCAAGTTGTGTTCCATTAAGGTTAAGCAATCTCAAAATATAACATGATACGATTTGCTAAGCCTAAAAACATAAGTGAAAAATAAAGTTTTGTAGAGGTCAAAATGACCTTAACATTCGACGTAGTGATTTCAGTGTCAAGATGCTGCTTCCTAACACTATAGGTAACAATGTAACCAAGTTTAGTTGCAATAGGATTAAACAATTGTGAAAGATAAGCCAAGAAGTTTTGCTAAAAGCAAAAACTTACCAGTGAAAAAACATGAGTTTTGTATCAAGATCACAGTGACCTTGATCTTTGACATTGTGACCTCAGTATCATCATGCAGCTTCCTAACAGTATAGGCAACCACAGAAACAAGTTTAGTTGCAATAGGATTAATTGATCCTTCAATATAAGCTGAGAAACGCAAAAACGTAACTTTGTTGACGCCGTCGTCGTTGCTGTCGGAAAAGTGACACATATGTCTCACTTTCGGCTTCGCAGGCGACATAAATGCTGATTTTCCATGACTTTCCTGGCCTGGAAGTTTAATTGTCAAATTGCATGACTTTCCACGATGTACAAGCCAGCCAAAACAACTTCTGCAGTGGTCTTGCGAAATATCCATTTGCACGATGACAGAAAGCTACTTTTGAAAAATTTTCACTGGAATGACTGACTCACAACCAAGCCCGTCATTCCTGTAGTAAATCTTCTCTCTCCTGGCACATGCCAGGTCCGTAAATCAACATTTTCCACGAACAAATTTGATTGTTAAAAGATCCAAAATAGAATGCATAAATCAACGTACCTGGGCACAGAAAACAAGAACAGTAACGAGTCCAATCCAGCTGTGGAGGGAGTACAAGTTCGGCATTGGTTTCTCGGGGAGATTGTGAGAATCAAAAACGGCCTTCAGACCAACGATCGTGAACAGTAGAGCGGCTATGTGCACGCTGGCATGCAGCGCTTTAATGACAACTTTACGATCATTCCTGAACACTCTGTACACCAGGATAGCTGCAATAGAAGAGAATATAGGAACACTCTATACACCAGGATAACTGTAATAGAAGAGAATATAGGAACACTCTATACACCAGGATAGCTGTAATAGAAGAGAATATAGGAACACTCTACACACCAGGATAACTGTAATAGAAGAGAATATAGGAACACTCTATACACCAGGATAACTGTAATAGAAGAGAATATATGAACACTCTGTACACCAGGACAACTGTAATAGAAGAGAATATAGGAACGCTCTATACACCGGGGTAACTGTAATAGAAGAGAATATAGGAACGCTCTATACACCGGGTTAACTGTAATAGAAGAGAATATAGGAACGCTCTATACACCGGGATAACTGTAATAGAAGAGAATATAGGAATGCTCTATACATCAGGATAACTGTAATAGAAGAGAATATAGGAACGCTCTATACACCAGGATAACTGTAATAGAAGAGAATATAGGAACACTCTATACACCGGGTAACTGTAATAGAAGAGAATATAGGAACACTCTATACACCAGGATAACTGTAATAGAAGAGAATATAGGAATGCTCTATACACCAGGATAACTGTAATAGAAGAGAATATAGGAACACTCTGTACACCAGGATAACTGTAATAGAAGAGAATATAGGATGACCATGATCCAAAGGATGAATCCAATCTGTCACTCAACCATATGATATCATAATCAATTACACCCCATACATGTAGGTTGATGTCACAATCAAAATACGTAATGAATGATGTGTCTTGGTTCGTCATGACCGCTTCATAGTACGTCAAGTGTATGAATTGTATGTTTTTAAAATTTATTAAACATTTTGTTGAATATTTTGAAACTACATGTAAGTTGACTGGGCACAGTTGCTGCCATAGTCAAAATATTCACCAGCATAGTTACCATGAAAATAAGATTCTGGGAAAACATGGTTCACATTATACAAATTGATTCAAACCATGTCAACATGTGCAAAGCATGGGAGGAGCTTAGCTATAGATGGGCAGTGAATAGCTAGACATGGAACCCCCTATTGCATACATGTACATAAATATAAACTATAAATGAACATTTTTAGTTGCGACTAGGCCTGTTAGGTTAATCGATATTTCATCGATAGTCGATTATTTTTCCTGGCGATTATATAATCAAGAGTAAAATAAAATAATGGAAAAAAAGCTATAGGCTGAAGTATTGGTGGCCATTTTGTGAAAACATGTAAAAAATGAATTACTTTTTTTCATAATAAATTCACAGAATTTTGATGCCAATTTTGACAAATTCTGACAATTATTTTGGAACTTATTTGAGCCAGCACCAACTTGCAGGCAAATGATTTTGAAATTATTCAACATTTTCAATGCTGCGAAATAGGGAAACGTCGTAGATAGGCATTACGGGCGAAATCTATATCATAATAAAAAAATTAAAAATATGGTCATTTCGCATAAAAATGCACATAAAGTGGCTCTGTAGTAAATTAAAAATTTTCATAAATTCTGCAGATTGTTTTGTAACTAATTTGACTTAAAGCAGTTGCTCCACCCGCAATCAAATAATTTTCTAAATATTCAGCTTTTCCAATGCTGGAAGAGTAGGGAAACATTGTAGATAGGCGCTACGGACGAGCTCTATATATTATATAATTAAAAGTTAATCGCCGTAATGTTAAAAGTAAATTGGCGTCTTTTTACTGGCTTGAAAATCTGGGCATATGCGCCGGTTTCTTAGACCCATTATCCAATGGGAAGGCGTGAACAAGGAATTTCAAATTGACTTCATTATACAGGGTGGGGCTGTTCCTTGTGGTCAGCCAACCAGAGAACTCAGGTTGATATAGCCTGTCCTATTGAGCATCTTGCGATCTTTTCATAGGCCTACTTAGTTGAGGTAATCTAAACCCCACTATGAACCAATTTACGAAATTGCGTATTCTGTTATTTTTTTTACAGAAAATCAGGCATTTTTATTTATTTATTTATTTATCTATTATTATTATTATTATTATTATTAATTTTATGAAAGCTGTACTCTCTCTCTCCCACCCTCCATTCCTCCCCCTCCCTCCATCACCTCACTACCTAGTTGCTACTTCCAAAGTTTCAAGATTAAATAATCGATTATCCAATTAAATCGATTATTTTCCAGACATCATAATCGATTATTTTTATTCCCATAATCGAACAGCCCTAGTTGCGACCACTCTCTGTCAAAATCTGTACATGACTGCATGTCAGTAAAAATTTTAGGGCATTTCTGACAAAGTCCCCAACATGTATGTCTCAACAATAACAGGCCATTACTTTCCAATGAGATCGGTCACGAAAATTGACATTTTGCTCAGACCTCTCCAAACACCACTGCAGCATTCGTCAATGATATGCTTTTGTTGTTATGTCTTAGTAATTTGTACCCAAGCTGATTAGTCAAGTAATCATGATTATCCTTAAATAATCGATTGTGATCACTCAAAGCAAGAATCGCACAAGCCTAATTTCAAACCTTCAGACCTAAGTTCAAAACCCTGGATATTCTATAGTATATATCTGGACATTGCTCAACTCTAGACATGTACAATGTAGAAGTCATCAATATCCATACATGTATCTTAGTTGATGAATCCAGTTTATCAATCAATCATATAACATCATGTCGATAGTCACTTACAGGACTGGCGGTATGATCAGCGAACGAAAAGAAGAAGAATATAACATCATAATCAACAATGTCCATGGCTCGATTTTAACACTAATCCGTTAACCTAAGGATAGAATTTCATATGGGTTACTAAAACTACACCTGCACTAACCTGTCTGGGTTAGTAATACTCTCAAAAGAGGAAATAGGAAAAAAACCGTGTTATAATGTCATTATATGTGTATCTTCAGTCCACCAAAAATTGACAAAAGAACAGATTTTCTGCTGCCTTTAATGCTTTATTGAATATTTTGAAATTAATTTGTCCGGAAAGCCTTAGGCAGCAACGTCTTTCCAAACAAATTAATTTCAAAATATTCAACAGCTTCTCTGTATGGTTGCCTTGGAAATGAGTTTTATAGGGATCCATCGGTGAATGGATTAAAGAAGTGATCAGCTTTGAGCTGACAAACACTGGGTTAGTGAAATTTGCTGCGGGATAGTAAAATCAATGATGCACTATCTTGTTTGGGTTAGTAGAAAAGCTCCTTAAAATCTACCACTGATGTCACATGTACATACATGTATGCTGATGTCATAATCAAATACATTATGAATGACATGATTTACATGTAGTTACATGTAGTCGTAAACGCTTAATAATCCGTCAAATTGTACAAATTCTATGGCTTTTCTATCTAAATAAATATTCCGTTGAATATTTCGAAACTAATTTGACTGGGCGCTGTTGCTGCCATATATTCAAGTTTAATACCATGTTTACCAGTATATGTCTCCGGAAATCGAGATTCAGTGATCAGGGATCGATTGATCTTATCACGGGCAATGCGTGGCTGGAGCTTAGCTAGAGATGGGCGGAGCATAGCTAAAACTGGATTCATCTCATACTATACCACAGACATTAGGTGTCTATAGCAAAACTTACATGTATAAGTAGAAATAAGCATACACACGTATGTTGCACACAGGGACAGATCTGGCTTTTGCATGGGTCTAGTCTATTAAATATTTTAGCCACATTTTCACTTCAGTCACTTATTAAATTAATTTTAATCATTAGCCAATGATTTAGTCAATTCTGCTTTTCATTAGCCAGATTTAAGTTTTACTAACATCTGGCTAATTGGCTAGTGGGTAAATCAGTCCCTGGCATATACATACATGTACATGTAGTGCTATTTGTACATGCATAAGCAGACATACTCATGCACTCACCCACAAATCACATATCATGCACGCATGCACACACAAATCACACGTGTACCAGGCACGCACGCACGCACGCACACACACACACAAATCACATACCATCTGCCTGCAGAAAGACCATGCCAATGAGAAGAAACAGCGGATGATAATTAAACTCCAGAGATGGGTTATCCTGCCACGCGAAGCCACCGCGATACTTTCCCATCCACACAGCAATGAGTATGACTGCGGTGAGCCCGAGGACTTGAGCCAGCACCACGAGCCACGTGAACCAGCGCAAGCCAGTTGCTTGTTTCTCTGTGCTCATCATCGTTCACACACGTGTAAATAAAGCTAGATAAAAGAATATTTAAGAATATTACATGGTATATACAAATACATGTTGTAGTAAAACATATTGAATTATACACTATATAGACAGTCTCCAGGAGAACATGTAAATACATTTAAGCCTAGAATTTGTTTGAGAAAATCTCAATTTTTTCAAATAAAATGTCAATTTGCTGACCAAGAGAAGACTATTTTTGAAAATTTAACACTGGAATGACTGGCTCGGTTAGCGAACCAGTCATTCCAGAGGTAAATTTTCAAAAATGGTCTTCTCATGGACATTTCTCAAGACCACTGCAGAAGACGTTTTTGGCTAATATGACTGTTAAACAGTTAACAAGAATACTGTTGGTAGTTGAGTAGTAATTCTTTTCACTTGATACAGGGTTCATACCGTTCCATACATTTTCCAAGCCTAATTAATCAATTTCCAGACCCATTTTATAATGTCTCCAATCCATGTCCATCTCGAAACTGATAAAAAATTTGCAGGAAACTCTGAATTAGTCGCTCGGCTCGTCAATATTTACCCATAATATTTTGCAACTGAAAATCATAACTAAAATTGTTTATATTTTCCATATTTTTTCCCAGATCTTTAGCAGAAAATGTTGAATTTTCAATACTTTTTAATGCCTGGAAATGGGTTTCTTAAAATTCCATACTTTTCAAGACTATCCATACTTAAGCACAAACCCTGTTGATAGATACAAGAATAGACGCTGTATGTACATGTAGCGTTTATGCATGGGACAGGCCGTTTATGCATGGGACAGCCCCATTATGCATGGGACAGTGCCATTATGCATGGGACAGTGCCATTATGCATGAGGGTGCCCCATTATGCATGGGACAGTCCCATTATGCATGGGACAGCCCGATTATGATTGGGACAACTTATAGAAATACATACATTGTATGTAATACATTTTTCACTTAACATGTACTTTAGCGGATATTCTCATGTTGTTAATCATACATTATTTCATTCTTGAGGTCATAGATAAGAGATATTGTGGTTTATGTAAATTTAAGATTTGATATATTCTGGTATATACATTGTATTACCTTGAATCTTACCAAACAGTACATTAATATTATTCCTGTTTTTAACCTTTAATGAACAAGAGGGCCTGTATCTCTCAACTAGAATTATTGGCCATTGGCATAACCGAACAAAACGAGATGACCACCTGAGTTTCGTTACAACTGATTTGACCTTTGACCCCTGCCACACCCTCTTGGGGGTGGAGCCTAATCTAAATATCATAGTGCAAAGCGCATTCCTATGGGTAACGTACATACCAAATTAGGATCAATTCCACCCAATGGTTTGGGACGAGTTAGCGTGACAGACAGGCGGATGGACAGACGGACGGAGGCGAGTAAAATATCCCCAACATTTTTTTCAAAATGTGGGGATAATAAATGAGCTAGGGGAAAAATTTATGGAGAGTCAGGTAAGGGTCAACTGATTTCCAGGAAATCCAAGATGGAAATATTGACCAATCAAAATTCTCTCTAGAAGTGTTGAAATTTACCAGTATACAATAAGTCCACCCAAGTTTCGTTGAAGTCGGGTCATTTATATTGGAGTAGCGTTTTAAATGATTTGCGGAAAATCTTCGGAAAGATGACCCTCACTCACCCACCCCGAAAACTTGACGAATCAAAATTCTGAATAGAAGTTCTGGAGCCTACCTTCATAGGATCCTTCCAGCTAAATTTGCTTGAAATCGGTCAAAGCATAAATGAGATGCGATTTGACGGATGGATAGACAGACGAACGATGGATGGACGACATGGCATAAGCTCACTGCCTCCAGGTGAGCTAACAAATATGCAAGCCGTTAAATGTCCAAGCGAAGTTCACAATAATTTGGAAAGATTTTCCATTCTTTGACAGCTCATCATGTGCTATGTGACATGTGTGAAGAGAAATCTTTTGTGAGCTTTTTCGTATAACTAGCATTGACAAGTATTAAAGCCGAAAACAACTGAATGTCAAGATCATTGAATATTGCTAGTATCTTCGCTTTGGGGAAGAAGAAAGTGTTTTGAGATCTTATTGGTCAATTTCGGTCACGTGGCGAATGATCGGAATGCATAGAAGAATGATTGGAACACTGTTGCTGACCTACTATCGGCGGTCTGTACCATAGTAAAGGGCCAAATGAATTGGGTGTTTAAGAAATAGATTATCATCAATTGTAGTTAACAGTCACTTGGTTTGTAAGCGGAACATTTTTGCGGGATTGTGGAATTCATGTACACAGTAACAATTTACCTTTCCAGTCTATCCATGGACGATCTGACGACATATGACGTCATACTCAGCTAAGAGTATAGGATGACGTCATAATCATTACATCATAACTGATTCTAGATATCAAAGATATAAAATCTATTAAAGATGGGCTATTTAAGGTGAAGTGTCTTTAACTCTTAATAGTCTGACACATTGCATGAATTGTATGTCTCTACTATTTAATAAACATGCTGTTGAATATTTTGAAACTAATTCGACTGGGCGCTGTTACTGCCATAGGCTTTCTGGAAATTGATAGTCAGGGATTTCAGAGATCGATCGATCCCAACATGAGAGGTGTGGGTGGAACTTAGCTAAAGATGGGCGGGGCACAGGATTTGTACATCTTTCAGGATTTGAAATTCCATGACTTTTCCATGACCAAAATTAACAAATTCTGTGACCTCCAAGAATCAACATCTCAGTAAAATTTGAATCAATGGACTATGTCCTATGTCCAGGGGAAAGGGTCAACAGTAAATAGCAAACAGATCAAATAAATGAATTAGATTTATTATATAACTTTTTAAATAATGACAGTCACATGACAGTGTATAGGCACTATAATACTATATATGGAATATTATTATTAGCATTGGTCATTACAGTTTGAGGTAAATATAACTGATTATCACAGATTCCCATATATCATATTTAATATCCGAGATTAACCCTTTATTAGCATGTCCATTTGCAGAACCAGAACTCTTTTTAAATATTTACCACTGGAATGACTAGATCTCCTATGAATCCAGTAATTCTAGTGGCAAATTTTCAAAAATAATCCGCTGGTTATGCAACTATCTTAATGGAGTTTTTCCACTAAACAGATTTGAGCATTATTTAGTGGTCATCAGGCAAATGGTATATATGTATGACTAGAAAAAGAGCATATTATGTATATATATCGAGCACTATATAATAACTCAGGGTATATGTAGGGCTATTATCCCTGTAATATGCCCATGAGATTATTTTTTTAATATTTTAAAACCAATTTGATTGGAAATTATTGCAGCCTAACGTAGCAAGAACCTCCAGGCAAATTAATTTAAATTATTTTGAAACTATTTTCATTGAGCATTATTAGAGATCCAACATTATTCAATCCATTACAGGCATAGATGTAAAGATTAATAGCACTAGCTGGCTAGTATCATCACCATGGCATCATATCTAGTACCTTAACTAGACAAAGAGCATATGTATGTATTGAGCACCATATAATAAATATTTACCACTGGAAATATATGTAGGGCTATTATCCCTATAATATACCTATCATGGCCACGAAATTATTTTTTAAATATTTTAAAACCAATTTGACTGGAAATTATTGCAGCCTAATGCAACAAGAACATCCAGACAAATTAATTAAAATTATTTTGAAACTAATTTTACTGTGTGCATTAATACATAAATAAAGAGATCCAACACTATAAGGGACAAATTTAATGATTAACCCTTTAACTGACAAATCCATGAAGAACTAAATTTTGTAATACTTATTCAGTAGCAGACTGTTCAATATTTTGAAATTAATCTGACTGGAAGCTGTTGCTGCCTAAACCAGCATTAAGCAATGGCTTCCAGTCAAATTATTTTCAAAATATTCAACTGAAAACACTTCTTGTATTGTTGCCTTGAAAATGAGATATTAGTAATTCAACGGTGAACGGGTTAAGCGCTCTAGCTATCATCATCATCATGACATCATATGTACAACTGTAACAAGACAAAGAGCATAATTATGTATATACACCTATAAAATAAAATCAAAATATTTTAAAACAAATTTGACTGGAAATTATTGTTCAAGTCAAATGCAGTTAAATTAATAACAAAATATTTTGACAAAGATTTTTTCTGAAAAAACATCCGCGGACTTTGCCAAGGCCTCTGCATCACTTTCTAGACGGCGTTTCTTTGTTTTTAACAGTTCTATTTCATAAAGCATGTCCTTACGCTTCCGAGAGATAGTGTTCTTTGCTTTCTTAATACGCTCATCCTCTAGATATGCGACATATTTCTGCCAAACAGTAGCTGCAGCCATGACCAATTTCTTTGTCATTTCAACTTGAAGAGGACCACCAACAATGTGAATGTGGTCTAGGACTATTCTCTTTGCTATGAATGACCTTTCTTGCAAATTCTCAACACTGATCTCTTTATTAGTAGAAAAAACCCTTTCAACAGTAGCTTGACCATGTGAAAGTAATAACAAATTCCTCATCACTGGCCACAAGTTAGCATAATTCCTGTTGCTTGCTAGTAACTTGTAGAAGAGCTCATCAATACGGCCAGCAGGACAAGTGTGACAAAACTGTTCTAACTGAGATTTGTGACATTTACCTTATTTAACCGGTTATCGAAAGCTATACACTTTATTGTTAAATATTTCATATATTTTGATACACGGCCCAATACATTCACGGAGCAAATCCTGCAGCAGTTCCAGTATGTCAGCCATTCTTGTCCTAGTTACCGCTATGAATCATGGGAGATGCACTGCCTTATTTAGTAGGCGAGGTCAAACCTAACATATATAGGTAAGTGGTGGAGCAGCATGATTCTGGCGCAAATTTAGTATGTACACAAAACAGCCAAGTGAGTGTGATGCGCAATCCGGCCACCCCGCCCACTTGCCCATATTCATAGTTTCGCACACCCAGGCATTTTGTGATCGGCCGCCATTAAAGTTGGGCCAACTTTACTACATGCTAAAGCTGGGCAATACTGGATTTTGGTAGACAGTAATGGTATCTGGGAAAATACTGTGGTATTACGGTATATCGTCTAGGTGATTGGGCCTTAGGATAAGATGGGTTTTTCAAATTCAAACTGGTAGTAATTGCCACGAAAACTCAAACCGTATGAAAATCATGGCCGACGTTATTGACCACCACTAGCGTGGATTAAGGTGTGGATAAAACAAACTATATGTTATTTTCAAAATCTAGAAAATTAATAAAGCGGTTCCAAAATTGGACATTAGCAATAAGGAAATTGAAGAGGCCCCTCATGCAACGTTCCTAGGAGTATGTTGAGATAAGAACTTGACCTGGGCCAAACAAATTGAAACAGTTACTGCAAAAATAGCAAGAGGAATAGTTGTCATCCAAAGACTAAAACCATGTATGACATATGATGACATGGTTAAAACACTGTACAGCACCTTGATTCTCCCGCACCTCACATACTGCAATGCTGTTTGGACTAACACCTACAAAAACAAAATATCCAAAATTCAGTCTCCAGAAAAAGAGCATCATACTATTTTCTAGGCCAGCAGAGGGCCAAAACATGTTCAAAGCAGAAAAATTACTTAAACTCACCGACATAGGAAAATCTGAAATGCTAACTATTGTCAAAGACTTCTACCACAACACTTTACCCAAATCTATAGCCCCCTTCTTTATAAACAATATTAACATCCACTAACATAACACTAGAAGCAGACACAAACTAAATGAACAATACACACGGACAGACATAGGAAAACACAGAATATCATTTGCAGCCACTAAGTTATGGAACAAAACAAAACAGGAAACACGTGAGAAAATTCTATCAACAAAATTGTGCAAGAAAACAATAAAAAACTGCTTGATTAACACATACTAGTACTATCTAATTCATGCAGTGCAGCTCAAAAGTGGCCTGACACGTCTACAAAACAAGGTAAAAAATGTCGTTTTATACTCGTGCATCATTGGATCATAAGACATTGCTGTCTAAAGACAGAGATGTCTCTCGGTCCAAATATGTTAATAGTATTCGACAGAAAATTTGGTCTACTATCTATATAACAGCTTTGTTTTGAAAAACTATTGACCAACTACTACTGCTGATGCTACTTCTACTGCTACTACCACTACTACTACATGTACTACAGTACATGTACATGTACTACCACTACTACTACGACTACTACTACTGAGGTATGAAGGAAATTTCAATTTCCCTTTCTCCGAGATCTAACAATACTCACCATTCTATTACTTCTGATACAAGCTATCTTGGATAGCTGGCCCTAGGACTCTAGACTTAATAAGCTTTACCGGCTCCTGGAACTGGGTACCCGGCTCCCAACAACCGAGTACCTCTTTGCCATGAAGCTCATATTGTTTGCATAGCCACCAAACAAGAGATACCCATGGCTTGCCTCCGTGGGGCTGGGAGGCAGGGTCCGTAATAGAATGGTGAGTATTGTTAGATCTCGGAGAAAGGGAAATTGAAATTTCCTTCATTCTCCGATCAACTCACCATTCTATTACTGCTGATATACACCAGATTTAGACAGTAACCTGGTGGGAAGGGGCAAGCCATCAATTGCTACTTTTGCCCCTTGGAGAAAGAGCTTAGACTTAAACTTGACAAATGGAGACCTAAAAGGACCATCAAGTTAAAGGGACTGAATCACTTTCACATCATTGCCCACCCCCCCCCCCCCACCCCCAGCTTTTTTCTCCTAAGAAAAAGGGAGAGAACTCACGAACATGCATCTCGCCTGAAACACAAATATGCTAAGAGGGTTAACTGCTCCCTGCATATATCAGCCTGGAAATGAGCATGAATATATAAGATGAATGAACATGATATATACACATAATACAAAAAACTCAATCTTGAATTACCTCATGATATTTGGATTCCAGACGTGGAGCCTTCAACCAATCACTTGTCCGGCCATCAGTGACACAATCTGGTTGACATCCTCTCGCTTGACCATGTCTGCCTCTTAATTCTTGCTTTACAAATGCCAAAAAAGGGAGAAGAGCAGTGTGGCCGTTTAACTATCGTTTCAAAACAGCTAAAGCGAGTGGATTGGTGGAGTCTGACACATCCCTCATATAGTAATCCATGAAAGAGGACACACAGTGCCATTGTGCAACAGCCATGATGTCCTCTAACGGAACACCATTGTAAAGGGCGGTCAAGGCGGCTATTCCTCTACAATCATGTGCCCTTGCGCATTGCACCTGGTGCCCAATCGCAATCTCATGGGTAGTCTGAATGCATTCGACTACCCAACGAGAGATAGAATCCATGGATGCGGCGCCATATTGCTTCTTATGGCAGATCCACAGATGTCTATTATTCGACCGTAACGAGTCTGTCCGTTTTTTGTACTTAGTCAAAGCACGGACTGGGCACCAGACACTGGCATCACGATCAAACCTAGTTAGTTTCGGTATAATGATTGGTTTGCCGGGATATTTCAAAGATTGATTCTTTGACATAAACTCTGCTCTTGGCAGTAGACGCAGACCCTCTCCAGAGACAATAAATCGGTCCCTCTCTGCTGAAAGCGCATGGATATCACTGCATCTTCTAGCTGAGGAAGATACCAATAGAAAACCTGCCTTTAGAGTCAAATACTTTAGACTAGCCAAACGCAACGGTTCGAAAGGGTGCTTGGCCAGTACATTAATACCGGTTGTCTTGGTCGGAGATTGCTCATTCCCTTCACCATCACATTTAACTGGGCCACCTCTGGACTATCCCTGTTGGCTAGACAAGGGATAACTGATGCCAAAGCTGACTTGTATCCAGCAATTGTAACAGGAGCTAGTCCTGAAAAGAACAGCTCACAGAGAAAGTCTGCTATTTGCTGAATAGTGGATTGAACGGTATCAATACCCTTTCCTTCATACCAGTCTGCAAATTTGTTAACCTTGTTGTTATATGACTTGAAGGTTGACCTCCTTCTCGCAGCTGCAACGAATTTCGCAGCTTGTCGAGAAAAACCTTCCGACGCGGAATGTTGTTTGATAACATCCACGCAGTCAATTTGAACATTTCGGGACGCTCATGTAGGAAGCATCCCTTAGCCTGGGAGATTATGTTTGGAATCTTGGGTAACTGCACTGGATTGTCCACGAGCAGATCTAGAAGATCCTTGAACCACGACCTGCTAGGCCAAAATGGCACTATTAGCAGGACCAGGCACGGTTCCTCTCTGATCTTCACCAATATCTTCGGCAGAAGAATGGTGGGTGGGTAGGCGTAAGCGTGCATCCCACTCCAGCTTATCGCCAGAGCGTCTGTATCGACGGCATTTGGATCTGGAATCGGCGAGACATAAGTCATGATTTGAGTATTTTCCTTTGCCCCAATGCTCGAAGATCCTGTGAAGAACTGTAGGGTTGAGAGACCATTCTGTTAGCAGAATCCTCTGTCACCGAGACAAACCATCTGCCAGAATGTTCAATCGGCCAGGAATGTGAGCTGCTTTCAAAACAACCAAGTAATTCCTGCACCATTGAATCAAGTGCCACACTTAGATACATAGTGTGGGTGACTTGGTTCCGCCTTGGCGATTTATGCATGATACTACTGTCGAGTTGTCCGACCATATCAATATCGCCTTGCCCCTGACTTTTGGAAGAAACTTTTCCAACGCCAGTTCCACTCCCATCGTTTCCAACAGATTGATATGCAGCTGGCTCTCTTGGAGAGCCCATGTGCCCGAAACCTGGTGTTCTCCCAGGCAGGTCTCCCCCCCCCCCCCATCCCTCCAGCGATGCATCCGTGTACACAGACACCTGGGGGTGGGGTAGGTGCAGCGAAACTCCTACTAGGAGATTCTGATGCTTTTTCCACCATACAAGATGCGACATTAATGGCTCCAAAACTGGCACCAGCTTTGACAGGGGTTCTGTTCTCTGTTTCCACAGAGACATCAGATACAACTGGATAGGTCTTCGCATCAGAGCAGCGTACAGGATTACCTGCTCAATGGAGACCATCATGCCCAGCATCTGAAGAAACCGCCTCGCCTGAATGTGGCTTCCCAATCGAAAACTCTTGAGGATGGCTAACAGAGACACCACTCTGGGCTCTGACAGGCAAACCCTGCCCTCCTCGAGATCGAATCACATCCCTAAATAAACGAACTGTTGATTTCTCCTTGTTGACTATCCAGCCTAGATCTGAAAGCAACTTCAGAGTCAGAGCAGTATCCACTTCTAACTTGGCTGACGTGTCTGCCTTGATAAGCCAATCGTCTATTTAGGTGTGAAGCGCCACGTTCTCTCTTCTGAGAAACGCTGTCAATGCAAGAACCACTATAGTGAAAACCTGTGGAGCTGTCGACAGGCCAAATGGGAGGACTACTAACCCTCACACCTGATTCTGAAATGCAAATCTCAGAAACCTGTGACAACTCCCGTTCATTGGAACGTGGAAATATGCATCTTTCAGATCGATCGATACACACCATATTACCTTCCTCAATCCTGCCATTACCGACCTGAGTTTCCATCTGAAACCGAGGCGTATGGATAAACCAATTCAATGGCCTGAGATTGAGAATGGGTCTCCACATCCCTGTGCTCTTGGGAACAAGGAACATGTTTGAATAGAAGCCTGGAATGTTCTGGTTTGCTGGTTTTATTGCTCCCTTCAGAAGCAAACCTGACACTTCGTTTTGAATGGCTTGGTACAGGAGTCCAGACTGGTGCCAAAGACAGATTTTGTGGTGGAAAATCCTACCACTCCGGCGTGTACCCCTGGGATAACCATCCTAGGACTAGACTGTCTGACGTGACACCTCGCCAAGCCTCGACAAAACGCATTCATGAGCCTTCTACCCACTATAGACGCATTGACGCCAAATGCGGGTGTCTGGCTCACGATCCGCTTCCCCCCTCTCTTGACGAGAGAGAGAACCATTTTGGTCTTGGCTTGACCGGTCTAACTAGCACCGCTGTTCCTGTCGCACAGGTGCAGTCCAGGCAGATACGAAAGGAGCCCTCCTACCCTCAGGTACGATCCACTCCCTTCTTTCTGCCCTTTGAGGACTTACCCTTCCCCCTCCCACCTCTCGGGCGGTCCGTGGCAACATTGCGGTGGGTAGGAGCCTCCACAACCTTCTTGGCCTTCTTCGCCGGAGGCGGCTGAGAAGACCGAGTAGAAGCAGAAGCAGCACTAGGCTTGGCTTTCGCCTAGCTTTTATGCTTTTTCTGCTTCTTAGAAGGTTGTACGTTTAGCGGCTTGGCCACAGCCCCTAGTGCGTGCGCCTGTCGCACTAGTTCCAGCTGCAGATTCACCGCTAACTGATTCTGCGCGATGTTGGCAGTGTCTTCTAAGATTGGCCACTAAAGATGCTAGGGCCAGTAAGGGGTGTCCCAAGAAGATGCTCCCTAACGACGATAGCTGGACGCATATGGTCAAGGCCCATCTGCTTCCTAGACTTTGTCACTCGCGCCTGCACCATTGCCAATGCGACCATGGACAGCACCAGGCCGTCATTCACGCACGATAGTGCCACAGGGTGTGCTGCCCCCGCTTCAGTCCACACTGACTGTAGAAGGCGAGAAGAGTGATTGACAGCACTCATTGCTGCCCTCACCCCCTCATTGCATAGGGACAGGACTTTATCATGGTGCACCTGGGACTTGTCCACCAGTGCCGGGGCGGGGCCACCCGCTCCAGCACTCTGGACTCCCAGCGATCATCCTCAGTGACCGCTGGTACAACACCATATTTGTCGCATTCCTCCCGTGGGATACGACACCTCGCCCGGTACTCCCTGGAGGCCGCAGGGAGCTGGCCCTTGGTCAGGAGCTGCTTGCTATAAATAGCATCCAACAACTCCATAAACCTTGGATCCAGTCCAATTGACTGGATCCGCGCAAGATCCCCGCCCTAATCGATGCAACCGATGGACGGGTGCATCCTCTTCGGCCGTGGTCGAAACCACAGACAGGTCCACCCTGGCTAGCCAAGCCAGAGCCTCCGACCAGTCAGTTTCCGAAGAGGGCACTCCCATGAACACGTCACTCGTTGACGTGCTCACAGCCCTACCAGCAACGGCCTCCCGGCTAGGAAAACCGTGCAGACCCGTAGCGGCCTCAACCACGGGCAGAGCCGCTGTCCTGGCTTGCGCCAAGCCAGACACATGGAGGGTGGTTCCGTCCAGGACGGAATCGACCTCCATGCTCTCCACCCGCAGCGTCTCGGGGCCGCAGCAATCTCTCCTCCTCGGCTTCAGACTCCGAAGAGTCATCACCAGACGAGGAAGCACTGGAGCCATCCTGGTGGGCGGCTCTCATGCCTGGCGTACCGGCCACCGCTACTGGACCACCCGGAGGTGGCCGTAGAGAGACAGAATCCATCAGGCCGGAGCCCGACGGGACTGTCAGGGAGCCGTACGAGATGGCTCCCTCAGTGGCCAGTCGAGAAAGCTGTCCAAGGACAGGGTCCGTACCAAGCACAGGAAGAGACTGCCCTACAACTTTCGGTAGCAGGGACGACACCAGCGTAGGAATGACGCTATGCAAGAAGCCTTGCATAGCAGGTCCAAACCACGCCGGAGGTGCCATCTCCACAACCTCTGGTTGCAGATGTGGAGCGCCCCCAGGGGCCGAAACGGACACTCCACGATTCACTTTCGGACCACCTGACCCCTCGTCAGACCATGCCAAGTCCTTCTGGGAAAGGAACATGACCATCATATCGGACGACCACACTGCACAAATGCCACACCTATTATCAAGATTACAATTTGTACATCTAAAGCAGACATGGTCCTTAAACAGAACCCTCATGAACTTATGGCACTCGTCACATGATGGCGGGGCTGGCTTGGCCTATAAATAAGCACAAACTTACAATAAGCAAGCAGAACGAAACAGGAATGGAAGGCAGACAAATAATTTTCAAATAATTTGACCATAAATTAATTGTAACCCTCCAGCACCCCATCCCGCAACGTTACAGCAAAGATCGCATTGATTATGACGACAAGTACGAAGCGAGCAAGATACACCCATATACTGATGCTGAAGGATGCATAAATGGAACCAGGAACCATATCGCATAGCATTCGGGGTATATTTACTAATCAATATAAATTATACTCCTAACGAAGGCCAAAACGATATGTGACGAAACAACAAAATGAAACAAACTGCTGTAGAACACGGTAAAACCGCAGACCACACATCTTAATCAAGAATTTTGAAACCATCGATCATTGCAAAAAGATTTGGAATAATACGCAAAACTTGAAAATTCCAAAGTTTTTCAGGTACCAATACAGTACACAGCACCCAGAATGTGCGAATTAATGAAACACTTTCTTCACATAAAAATCTGAGACAACTCGGGTGTGATGTCACCCGCTCGGATCAGCCGATTTTCGTGTCAAACCACCGCATAGTCAACACCTTATTTCATATAGATCTGCCGATCGCCTGTTGGGGGTTAAAGGAAGACGACCAATCTGGCATATTTCGCGGTTAACACACATCCCAGATTTGGGGTCAGAAATTGGAACATGCGACACACACACAATTTTGAAGACCTAAGTCTTTTAACTATGGAATAACAGGGAAATATACAACCTGGATATCAGTGGCTCCTTCCATGGTAATCCAAATAATCCTTAGAGAGCGAACACAAAGCTATCACAATCACAGAAAAAATTACTTAGAAAACTTTAAGAAAAGCTAAGACACTTTCAACTGCAAAAAGCATGTAGCTCTTGTTGCCATGCAAACAAGAATGAGCTTCATGGCAAATGGGTACTCGGTTGTTGGGAGCCGGGTAGCCGGTTCCAGGAGCCGGTAAAGTTTAATAAGTCTAGAGTCCTAGGGCCAGCTATACCTGTATATGTGTGTTTGATTTGATTTGATTTATTCTCTTGGTAAATATTACAAATTACAAATATAACAACAGGGAGTCCACTGGAGGCCATGCATATTAGCTTGTGGACCCCTGACATAGAATAACATACAAATTACACATGATTTGACATACACATGATTTGACATAAGTAGACATAAGACATTATGACAATATATTATACATAACTACAGACAAATAATAATAAATAATTAACTAAATAATTTGACATAAAAAAAGAAGAGAAAAAAAAAGACGAGACATTTGACAAACATGGTTCACTTGCTTTTGATTGTTTTTCATAATGTGGGTAACATATTTCACTCATTGGAATGGGCTAGGAGATGAAGGGGATGGGGGGGGGGGGCTGGAGTTCATCCTGTTTCTATTACTACTATTATTATTATTATTATTATTGTCTTTATCACCTTCTTTCCATAGAGGAAAGAGAGTAAATGTGACCATGTGAGTCCAGAAAAACACTTTGACAGCCCTCGCAGATTGTCAGACAATAGCTTGGTATTGGAACATTGTTGTTCCTTAACACGTAATGTGGAATGTTAGGATTGTGTATGTGGAAGTTTTACAACATCACTGGGCCCAATGTGAGCATGAACAGGTTGTTGTTGTTGTTGTTATTGTTATTATATATAGACTCGTCAGAACACACATTCATATTATGAGTGGGTAAAAATTTTCTTCCTTTTTTGGTCATGAGATCAAAAAGTCAGACACTCAGACTGAGGTAATGGGGGTCACTTAGTGCATACTGGGATACATCTTTTCATTGATAATGCTGCAATGCAGAAAAGTAGAATCACCAAATCTGTAAGATACATCGATAGTCTAAATAGTTGAAGTTTGTTTCAGTCAAAAATTCAATGTCGATACATGTCATTTACGGTAGGTTCATTTAACCATCTGGCAGCTGCAAGTCACCAGACAACAATTTCAGTGAATAAAAAGCTGCACACTCGCTGAATATTCAGAAAAGCCACCAACCGAGAGTTGTTGGTGGCTTAGCCACCCACAAACCCCGGTAAAACCCTCTTCAAAGCATCCAGCAAGAGGAGCTATGACCCTTGGGATGTGTCATCTGTAAGACCCAGGAGCCAGACATTCACGCATAAAATGTAATATAATAAAATTAATTAAATGAAGTATGATTATGGTTAATGATACGGTAGAGATAACAATGGCCAACATGATTCTAGTAACAAACTGTTTTGGTTATGGCGTAAGTAATCTTCTGCACACATTTGGAATAGAAGACATTGCTGCCTCCCAAATTTCCACTAGGTCCAGAATATTCAGCAGTACGTTTTATTTTATGTAGACGGTATGTCAAACCGGAGTGTAGAAGCAAGGCAAGAACAGTAATATCAATATTGCTAGCAGGTGGGTCTTCATGATGAATTGCTCTGTAATTGCTGTGGTGTCCAGGCACATCACGGTGCAGTACCTAATGTATGAGTGAGGTCCAATTACTTGATTTAGTACTTCAAGATTCAAAATTATTTATTTTCATATAACACAGATTTTACATTTACACAACAGGCAGTCCACCAAAGGCTGAGCCTATACAGCGGTGGACCCCTTACATTTAACATATAATAAACATATAATTCAGTGATAGTTGGATCATGGTAGGGTTGCACGATTATTCACTTTTCATAATCGCGATCATTTAAGAAAAATAATCGCTATCATACGATTAATCATGAACTATATTAACTACGTCAATGCTGCTTAGAGGACGTTATTATGCTACTGCAGATTGTAAGATTATGGGTTAGGCACATTGGTATACATACGTGGACAGAATACGCCAGTTGCTGATTGCAAACAAAGGAATGTATCAAGACTTTTCTAGACGGAAAACGGAAAGTAACGTATTTCGTTTAATTGTAGTTTATGCTCTAATAGAAGTCCACCCCCTAACTTTGACATATGAGTTCCAATGATTTCTTAGCAGTTTCAAAACGGCAAAACTATGTATTAGAAGCCCACCCTCAGCAGATTATTTGTAAGAATAGCCTGTATAATAATAACAATCGTGTCACAGGGTGTGTCTACTTAAGACACATCTCTGCCCTGATACATTTCCGGCCCCTCTAGAAGTCAATACAGGCCTCGGATTTGTAAATCTCGACCACCTATTAGATTAATACTAATAGTATTCCACGTATGTTCAAGATACAATAAAGTTTATTCCACACTGTTGTAGTTAAAATGCGCTTAAAACAGTCTTGGCGTGATTAAATAGCTTCCTCATAAATATATTGTAAGACCAAATTTATGTACCAAACAAGTACGGGAGAAAATGCGCATCAATTTTGTAACGCCGATCAACATTAAATGATCCAAATTGAATTATTACGAACGACAATATAGCCGGCTTCTTAAGTTGGCGAGCCAGTGGATCTTTTTCGATGGGAGGCGGCGTTTTCTCGCGAGATATTATACGCTAACGGTAGTTTATCAAACGGGTATCCGTTATTCAGATCAGTATAATACGCAGTTCCTATCGCGCAATGATAATTTATAGAAATTCCCGAGTTCCGAGTCCCCGATTCCAGAATATTTATATCCGAGTACTCGGTCTAAAATAAACTTCAATTGGAGGCGAATCACGTGATTTGTATTTTATTCGTGACGCGATTTTATATCAAATGGTGGATTAATTTTGATGTAATAAACGACCTTTATTAAAGGATATGCACTATTTAGGCGCTCAAATCAAATAATTTCACTTCCCCGGAGATGTTTTGAGGTATTACATTAAACATAGGCGTAGGCGGTGAGAATTTTTACGTGAGAAAATGCGTTGAATTTCCATGGTATCAGTTCTAGAACTTTTTGGGGAAAACCGTTAGCGCATAACTATTCAGAGAATGGGGAACGCGGGATAAGCGTGTGATTACAACAACAATGACAAATAGCGACCAAGTGAACAATCTTTATTCATCTAAAACTAATCATGAGTCAATACAAACAAATCAGTTATTTAGTTAGTTTATTTAATCATTCACACGTTCGGCTGATAGCCGGATGTTTGTTTCCAAGCTTGGTAACGCGAGCAGAGTTTCACAAGCGTAAGTGTCTTGAAAAAATTTTAACATGGCGATTATACGATTATTTCATTTTATAATCGTCCACGATCATTTTGAATTATATAATCGCGATTAATCGAATAATCGAAAAATCGTGCAACCCTAGATCATGGGTGAAGATAATATAATATTTACATGTATACATTTAAGACAATAGACAATTAACACACACACACACACACACACACACACACATATGGGAATGGGGAAAACACATGCATATCTTGTTTACAATATTATCATTATTATTATTATTATTATTATTATTATAGTCATATATAACAATACGGCCTAATTTGTATCAACATTTCTTGGTGCAACATTATTATTATTATTATTATTATTATTGTCATATATAACAATGCGACCTAATTTGTATCAACATTTCTTGGTGCATTATTATTATTATTATTATTATTATTATTATACACAACTGCATCATCCACATCAACAATTACGGATGCATTATTATTATTATTGCAGATGTGTATTTTACATTCTAGTTGTTATCCTGGCAACTAGTTACATACTTGTTTTTGTACTGCCATGGTGGTGACTTCTGCATTCATGGCATTGGTTTGGATTTTTAGTATCTTTCTAAGTGTATTTTTTAAATATTTTGTTTAAAAGAGCTTTGTGTAAGAATTTGTGTGCGTATATTTATATCTGTGTTGTTCCAGAGTTGTATTGTTTGGTGGGATGGTTCTTGTGTAGCTGTCATTGTTCTGTAATAGGTTTGGTGTAAGTTATTCTTAGTTCGTGTGTTGTGCGAGAGTATATCGGAGTTGTTCCTAGAAAGGTTTGATAATGAGGAGCGTAGATTGCCATTATGGTAGTCCTTTAAGATAGTGTATAGTTCGACAGCTCCAATGTCTTCAAGTTTTTGCATTTTTTTGGTTTTAAAGACATCCTGGCCCTCTGCAGTCTGTGCGAATAATTTGATTGCTGCTTTTGTAGTGATTTTAGATGTGCTAGTTTAGTTTTATGAGTGGTAGTCCATATTACATTGAATATATGTGATATGTGGAAGGATCAGTGTACAATATAGAGTTTTTAGAATATTTGGGGGAAGATATGCATATGGCTTAACTCTGCGCATTACTTATTAATGAACATTTGTTTGTAACGTGTCCGCCATAACAATAGGCAATGCCTTCGGCGGACAACCTGGTATGACTCATGAATATGTTTATCTTGGAACTATTGAATAAATAATCTTGAATCTCGAATCTCGAAACTTGATCAAAATCACGAAAACTGGTGACATTAACACACACCATATGGAATTGTAAAAATAAAGAGCGTGTAATTTTAATTTAATCGCATCATGAACATTAATAAAAGATGTATATTAAGTGATTAATACCTGACTAAAATTCAAATCTTATGCTATATCCGATTTTATATGTGAAGAACAAAACTCGTTCAGATATTAATGCATTACAGTAAATTCGTACCACTGCCACCTCGCCCCGGTGTTTCAGGGGCGGTTCGTACCAGGGACAATTCACCCGGCCGGGTTCGTCCCTTTTTCATAGGGGGTCGATCCATTTCGTTTTCGCGGGCCGGTTCGGCCCATGGACGTTTCGCACAAGATGATTTGCCCCGGGACGATTCGTCCGAGTTATAGTCTCGTAGTCATTTAAAAACTTATTTGATGATTGGTCGCAGATAAAATTAATTTTGTTTTATTGTCCTTTTAGAGACTGTAGCAGGCAACACGTACTGTTGCTTTAGGCATTTTCATAGGGCGCGTGAATAGCTCAGACAAGATCATCGCAATCGTCTCGGATTTCATGAATATATAATAAAACAATAATAGCCTATACTCAGTATTATACGGTTATACCTTTCTAAAAAATTAAAAATATCAATTCGCCCATCCGTCAATGTATCTATGCTCCACTTGGCCCATGGATTTTTTTTACAACATTGTCTTGTTATTGTCTCAGGTTTTTTTGTTGCATTATGGCTTGGTCAGTCTAATTCAAAAGTTCATTCCTTGAAGTCGATTTCTAGTTTGATCTTGAATGATTTGACTGGCGTTGCTTAATTAATTCTCCTCGAAACCATTAGATTTTAGACTTTGACCCTTATAACTCTGATGTCAGTACTCTATCTTTTCCTGTGTCAATAACAAAGAAACTGGTGTACACTTTCCAACAATTCGGTTGATGATGTTGCTGTCTATGACAGCAACATCATCCACCAAATTTGCCGAAAAATGAACACAGTTCATCTCTTAATTTAACTTGATTGGTGGAAATACTGTGGTGCAGATGGGTGTTCCCCGCGTTAGCTGCGGTGTGCCGCCTACACTCACTCATGGTTACACCCTACTGTGCCTAGCATTTGTTTGCATGCTGTCTAGTGGAGGCAGTGGTTTGTCTTATTACTTTTGTTTTCATTTTCTGTGTTCATCGCCATCCAAGTCTCCTCTACGCTAGTGTCTCTTCATGCAACCACAAAAGTGCGGACGTGGAAGCTGAGATGCATCTACTGGTTATTGGAATTGCTACTGAGCTTGTTCCTGTCTATACACAGGCTACTCCTAGATCAGTCCACTGTATTTGCGGAATTGCAGTATTAATTTGTGATGGACTGGTATACATATGGCCTGTTCAGTCAAATTCAAATGTTCTTTCTTTTAAGTAGATATCTAGTTTGTTCTTTTATGTTGAGCTTGAACCTATGACCTCTGGTCTGTGTAATATTGGATGGTTCGAAATAGTAGGCCTTGTCAACATTATATAGATCTCTGATGAGTTTGAATGTTTCAATTAAATCTCCAGAAACCGTCTATATTTCAGTGACATTAGTTTTAGGGATTCAAGTCTTTCTGTGTAGCTATACTCTCTGATTTGCGGGACGAGTTTTGTTGTTTGGCGTTGAACTCTTTCTAATAGCTGTGACTGCCTTTTCAATCTTGGTGACCATGCCGTGTTGCAGGATTCTAGAATAAGTCTCACTAGAGACTTGTACAAGACCGTGAATGTAGATGGGTCTATGTTGGTAAAGGATCTTTTTATTAGTCCTATTGTGCTGTTTGCCTTGCATACAATATTACCTATATGTATATCAAAAGAGAGGTTTCTATCAATATGCACTCCCAGGTCTTTTTCGACCTCTGATGTTGATACTGGGTGCATATCGGGTGTATCTATCATATAGTATATAGTTTCTAGGTTATTCCTGCCAAAATGTAGAACATGTGTTTTGTCTGTGTTGAAGGATAGCTGCCATGTCTGCGACCACTTACATATTTTGTTTATGTTGTCGTGGATCTTACTGGTAGCTGGGTTGCCAGATACTTTTGTGTCATCTGCAAATACTTTGCAGTGGCAGGTTAGTAGGTCTGGCAGATCGTTTATGTATATCAGAAAGAGAATAGGTCCCAGGACACTTCCCTGTGGCACACCGCTTGTCACTTCTATCCAGTCGGATGTTGCATTGTGGATCCTTACTCTTTGTCTTCTATTAGATAGGTAGTTTCCTATCCATTTTGTTAGGTTGTCCCATATACCATAGCTTCTGGGTTTTGTTTGGAGTCATTGGTGGGGTACAGTATCGAATGCTTTTGAGAAGTCTGGGTATACTGCATCGACAGGTTCGTTTGAATCAAGTTTGGTTGTTATATCTTCGAGGTACTCTAGTAGTTGAGTTTTACATGATCTGTTATGTTGGAATCCATGCTGGTATTTGGTAAATAGATTGACTGTTTCCAGAAAGTTTACTATGCTGTCCCTTATGAATGACTCCAGGACCGTACACAAGTACTGAGTGGCCTAGTCGTTTGTGATGGCCCATAGGTCGAAAGGCCTATATGGTTACGTTGACACAAGTAGGCCTAGCGGCTGGAAAATGTGGTGAATCGATGATCATTAATTTAAGTTAGATTAGGCCCGAATCACGAGCGATGTGAATAATGGTGATCTCACCACACTAAACTTCCTTTCTTCATCTTATATGGATCAGTCATCCCCTTTTTTTACTCATGGATTTAGGGCCGTTGGTGTCATAAAAATTCATCCCAACAAAAACATTAATACCGCTTTGAACATGGCGTGAATGGGAATTGTTTAACAGCGACCCAAACCCAACGAAATCAATCAATCATCAAGACAGATTTATATTTTGTAAAATAATAATATATTAAATATTATGTGTTCTATATTGCATTATTATTGCAAAGGTCTAATGTATTCTGTAAGTTATATATTGTGCCGGTTTATTCAAGAGTTTATTTTAAAAAGTAATATTACAGAAGTAAAGCTTATTAATTATCGTATTTTATTTCTTGTGTCCATAAATATCTGGTCTTGTCTGTCCCTGTGCCATTGACCAACGGGCGTGCCAATATCTAATTTGATATTGGCCCCTACACCATTGACCAACGGGTGCGCCAATATCAAATTCGATATTGGTCCTTGTGTCATTGATGAACGGCGCAAATTTGATATTGGCACATTACACTTGCACTGGTAAATGTCTTCCTTATGATACACAGATATGTCTTCTGAATGTTTCCTCTTTGTTGGTCAAATATGATGTTGGGTTAAAATCGGATTTTAATGGGAAATCGTGGGCGCAAACACAGAAATATTCGGGAAGGGGGTATAAATTGTGGTAAAATAGCCACGGTGCTCCTATGACAGGAGGAATTTACAGAGCAAGAAGAAGTAGAATAAGATGTGGTGGGTGGGATCCTCATCACCTCCGCCCCACTCTGAACGATTTGAAACCTAGATGCTCTCAGAGGGTATCTCCCGCATATCTATGTAATATTGACCCTCACTTCGTTGTACAATTGTTATACTTTATAAAAGAATATATCATATAGTCTTCATAGACATGTAGTCAATTGGCTTTCATTTCATATCTGTATCCAATACATATGATATAACACTAACAGATATAATCTCTTTGGAGGCTGAATTAAATCTATCTTAAATGAATATTTGTTCGTAATACTCGCATTTGTATTTTAACTTAGAAAAGTGCTACTGAACGCGAAATTATAAATCAATCTAATTTTTTAATTTTTTTTTAAATTATCCCTGGAATGACTGGCTCCATAACCGAGCCAGTCATTCCAGTGGTAAATTTCAAAAATAGTCTTCTCTCGGTCTGCAAATGGACATTTACTATGATTGAAATTATCATCTGCGTAACAACTTAATCACACTGATGATAAAACTAATTAATTATGCTGTCTTTGGTGAATATTTTGCAATAATAATAACATGAATGAACTGTCTCAAGATAATGGGACAAACAGTCCCACTAATGGTATGAATCAACCCATCTAGAAACAGGGACGAAATGCCCTGGATGAATGGTCCCAGGACGAAACATCCCTGGCACGAAACGTCTCGGGGACAAATCATCCCAGGTACGAAACGTCCCGATACCACCCTAGTCCTGAACACGCCCCCCTGGGTTGAGCTATAGGCATATATAGGCCTATGGGAGAGATAGCGTGTCGAAAAATGACTAAGTTCGCTAAAGCGCATGATGTGCATGCGCGCGCCGAGATGCTGTTTGGATGGAGCTCGTAGCTACGGCCAAGATAGGATGGCGCTTTTAGTGTACCGAGATGGTTCCTGTTAAATCTGGCCATTATTCAAGACCAGAATTCAACGGGCTTTTCAAATCTGTAAACCATTTCAAGATCGGTTGAGAAATGGCTTAGTTATCCAGGGAAAACTCTTCACGATTATCTTCAAAATATTGCCGTGGCGTCATAAACATGTGGACGCAAAGCTTCTAGAATGTTCTAGAACGTTCGGCTGCGCTATTATTGGCTATGCGCTGATTGGCTGTTGCTCGAACGATAATTGGTTGGAGCCTGCGCTGTGACGTCATGAGGAGTATAAAACGAGACGCGATCCAAGGATCGAGAGCTTCCTCGGCCAGGGGCCGAACAGGTTGGATCTGTACCAGCTACTAACAAGAGCGACAGACAATTTTCTATGTGCCTTCGCTATGTGCCGGTTTTTATCCCGTAGAATGCAGTTCTCCAACCCACCGCACTAAAACAATTTTGTAACTCCCCATTTACGGGAGTGATTTGGAACTTCTGATAGTTGTTCACGAATATTAACATCTACATTCGGAATACAAATTTGCGGTGAGGCCTTTACGGCCTGAATATGTGAGTCTACAGATGTAGAGGCAGGATGTTCTTTGATGGATGACTCGCCGGATCTGCTGGCCACCCCTAAAAGTGGTATTTCAATCGCCGCCGCATTAATCGTGTAGGTTCTTTCAACTTTCGACCGCCGCAAGTAAACTCTGCCCGGTGCGTCTTCAGAGCTGGCTGACATACCGAGCACTGTGAAGCTTTGTTTTGTATCTTCGTTTGCCTCTGACAACCCCCGCTTGTGATCAGGTTGTTTACACCTTCCATCCGTGCCATCAGTGTATGGGAACTTTCTTCACCACATACTACTATGGTATCGTTTACTGACTGCTCGTTAGACATTCTATTAGGCCTACAGCACCGAGTAGTGTACTCCTGCCATGTGTGTTCTTGTGGAAGTCATGTTTGCGGAAAACAGCTTGCAGGAACCAACCTGCGGGAACTTTCCAGCTTCCGGAGAGCGCATCATCTCACGTCGACTACGGATTGATGTATCAATTTCAGTAACACGGTAGCCTAACTTAGGAATGACTACCAAGTATTCAAGTAACTATACTTCACAGTTTAATTATTTCTCTATATAGGTTTTGTTAATTATATTGTATCCGTAAAAACAGTCCCGATGACTAAAAGGAACCATAACGGTCTTAGGACCGATAGTTATAATTTCTGTCTTTGTTGATATTTATTCTCATTTTCCTCAATGTGTTGCTAACTGCACTATAGTAGGTTCGTTAACCTGTACTGATATATATATATATATATATATATATATATATATATATATATATATATATATATATATATATATATATATATATATATATATATATATATATATATATATATATATACACCTGTGCAAAAGTTAAGCACCAGCAAAAACAATAGAACGTAGAAACATGATGGTACAACTAGGCTGCCATACTTTTTGTCCCCGCGTTAGCTGACATAATTCCAAGTACGAAATGCACATGCATGCATGACTTCACGCCACTTGATGTCCGTGCGTGGCGGGAAACAGCACACGTGTTCAGTTATGTAAAAGTCCAGTTTGAGGTGTAGAACATTACATACAGATTTAGGCGACAAGATTAGGAATTTTGTGTTCATGACCGTGGTTTATTTGTACAGAGAGAATTAGCTCTTGATTGTGAACCGCTATGGCAAGACGAAGGTTAAGTGATCGTGTGAAATGGCAAATCATAGGCATGCATACCACTGGTATGTCATGCAGAGAGATTGGCAGACAGCTGAACATTAACCATACTGTAATCAGTCGTTTGATTGCAAAACATGGGCAAACTAACGAGGTGAAGGACAGGCCTAGATCTGGAAGACCGAAGAAGACTACTGCCCGTGATGATCGAGCCCTAGTACGCCTTGTTAGGAGATCTCCATTCACCAACAGCAGAGTGCTCAGCCAGCAATGGGAAACGCGCAATAGAGTGTCAATGTCTACCGTCAAAAGGAGACTGTATGCTGCTGGCATGAAAGCTGGGAGACCTGTCAGACGTCCTCTCCTCACTGCACACCACAAAGAGGAGCGTCTGAGGTGGTGCAACGAAAGAAGACACTGGAACATGAGATCCTGGAGACGGGTACACTGGTCCGATGAAAGTCGGTTCCTGCTTCATGCCACAGATGGTCGAACTCGTGTATGGAGGTCCAGACGCACGGCGTACGACCAACGTAACATCATGGAAGAAGTTCCATTTGGTGTAGGTTCTGTTATGATATGGGGTGCATCTCATTTGATTGTAAGCTGGATCTGTTGACTGTACCTGGAACACTAAATGGACAAAGATATCAAGATTCCATACTGGATAGAGTTGTGGTCCCTCATTTTGTAAATCATGCACCTGGAACCCACCCTATATTCATGGATGACAACGCCCGACCACATCATGCTAGAGCTGTGCATGAATACCTCCGCCAGAATGCCATCGAAACCCTACCATGGCCAGCAAGGATCCCTGACATGAACCCTATTGAGCATATCTGGGACATTCTGGGAAACATGGTGAGAAGGAGAGATCCTCCTGTGCAGAACCTACAGGAATTAACAGACGCACTCCATCTTGAATGGCAATGAATACCACAATGGCGTATCAGTCGGTTGGTGACCAGCATGAGACGTTGTGTCCAGGCCGTCATCCAGGCACAAGATGGATATGCCCGGTATTAATAATGACAGTCTCAAACTCGTGCACAGATGTTAAACTTCGCTTTCAGACACCATTAATGACAATCTAGCCACGTGTGTCAACTGTAGGGCAATAGTTGTCAGTTGTGTCAACGTAACCATATTCAGGCCTCGTTTTCAAGTTCAAACAAAAACATACAGTGTTTCCCCACAATCATAATCAGCATTCCTCTGGTTGCATTATTACCTCTTGCACTAAGATGGATGGGTACATAAATGTTTATGCTATTGCTTTCTTCATAGCACATGAATATACCCTCGCATGTGCGTAAAAATAGGGTGGTGCTTAACTTTTGCACAGGTGTATATATATATATATATATATATATATATATATATATATATATATATATATATATATATATATATATATATATATATATATATATATATATATATATATATATATATATATATATATATATATATATATATATATATATATATATATATATATATATATATATATATATATATATATTAATCATTTGACACCGTATTGATTGTTCTGGTTAGATTATGTATATATATGGCCAGTGGCCATTCGTTCATATGTTTTGTTTATTCATAGAAAATCTAGGACTGCAGTGCACGTAGGAAACCCTATACAGCAACTCTTATATATGCAACACTTTCTCCCACCACCAACAATTTTTAACTGAGGTCGCTGTCCATGCTATAACTCTGTTTATCCTGGCATGCTATCGACTAAACCGTTAAACAGGTAAAACGGTTAGTTCCATAGGAGCCGGTGACGGGCAAGATATGTACCCCCACCGAATTCCGTTAAAATGTCTGGGCATGATATTTAGATCTGCCATGCCCTTGCGGGAAGGACATTTACGGTGGGTATTCGTCACTCATACCCCCACCATAACGATAAGAGAAATGGTCTAATAATGCTTTCGTGAAATGTAACCCATATCTTGTAATGATTTATGCGGTTGCATGGCGGGATGTCTGGATTCTTATCCAGTTCGGAGATCCTGCTACGTAACATGTATGAGCGCTGTCTCCAGTATTGATGTCTTAGGGCATCTGTTCTCCATGACAGCCATGCCTAATAGCTAGGTGGATATCAGCCAGTTGCGGCCTAAAATAATTCTTGTTCTGAAAACAACTAAAAGGAATTAAGCAAAGCAGAAGGCCCGCAGAAATAAGGTGGCAACTACTAATACAGCAAACCAAGAATTACATAAGGCGGTAAGAAGGGAATCCATCGGGAATCCCCCATTCCGTCTTCACGTAAAAAGAGTATGCACCCCTATAGTCATACTCTCACTAGGTATGGTCTTTTCTTTCTAAAGCATTTTTGATTGAAATATTAGAGTAGTCCCATTTTTTTGCCTACTATTCTTCTCCTGCTTTAAGCAGTGGTGATACCTTCCCGAAATGAAGGCCTGCACGAGGCACTTGCCTCTCGCAAGAATTCAGTGACGACGGTCCACGCCAGGATAATACTCTTCACCAAACTAGCACTAGGAGTAGTGCCCGCATGAGGCACATCACTTTTCATCTAAAATAACCATCTTTCTTTCAGCTTAGAGGTATAATAACTTATATTAAGTTAAATAGTTAGGTCTTGTGTACGGGAGCCTCCCTTGCAGGGATACCGCCACGGACCTATGAGTCTGTGTGGTACCTCCGGGAGCCCCATGTTTAAAAGTTCATCTACCTGTCTCTATGTCTCGTATTTTCATATGCTCTTACTGTAGTGTTATCTAGCATATTTATAATTGTTTAGGTAACCTCATTGTATAGACTTATAATTTTAGGTCACCAAATCAAATCTTGTAAGTCCATAGATCACGAAATTGCTATGGACAGGCATACTGGTGACACAAACTCGTGGGATGAGACAGTTGTGTTTAATGTTCACTACGATGGTCGCACGGCCCCACCGGAATGATTGAGTTCCACCGGCCTTAGGAGCAAGTTTTTGTTTCCCGCAGGGCAGGCTCGTACAAGGTCCGTCACCGCGAGACTGGATGCTAACCAGCATCATCACTCGTCGTGCACTTGCGGTGTGGCGAGTCGACATAATACATCGGAACGGCCCGACACTATCCAGCGAGCTACGATATACATACACATACACACATATACCATGGCTTCAACTAACTTCTAAATACAGTCTGGGACCCCCTGGGTGATGCTAATGGGAGTCCAAGCTAGAAACATGGAGGTATAAGATGGTTCAAATACATATAATTTGGTTAAAATCATTGTTTTTAGAGACATGAGGGCCAAAAATAGGAAGTCCAGGGCTTTCTTTGTATGTTTTGTGGAGTCCAGACATGAACATTGGGAGTATAGGACTCACGGACTTCCACTAAGTGGTGGGTGGGTAGGGCTGTCCCTGCTTTGATGTTTACATAAATATATATGCCAATATGTGCACAAACATAAAACACACGACATTCAAACACATATTTACGGCATTCATGTTTACATATACACATACATAGTTACTGACATAAATAAACATACATCTACTCCCTAATTACATCATTATCTTATTTTATTTAAATCTAGTTTGGAGTGGTTTATTATTATATAGGACTTTTGTATGCTACTGAGGGCGGGGTGGGTAGGGAGGGGCAGGGAAGAGCTCATCACTGTAGTATAAAGTAGATAGTTGGAGCTGGTAAAGAATTGGCAGATGCGTTGATCGTGTGTGGGCTATTTAAATCTGCCCATAGCAATGCATTGTTTACATTTTCCATGATGCTAAAACCATTAAATCATGTATCTGAGAATCTGTAATAACCCCGCCATGTATCAGAAAACATCGCATCATGAGTGAATTTTGCAAGATAATAAAGAAATGTAATTTACGGCCCATTGCACGTAATGTTAAATTAGGCCGTCCAAAAATGGCGTCGCTCCCGTGGTATTATGGGAAATTTGATTGTGATGATGTCATCGCTATTCTATGAATTCTTGAATACGGCATCTCAGTATGGTCACCAAGATTGAAAAGGCAATCACAGCTATTAGAAAGAGAGCAACGCCGTGCAACAAAACTCGTCCCGCAAATCAGAGAATATAGCTACATGGAAAGACTTGAAGCCCTAAATCTAATGTCACTGAAATATAGACGATTTCGAGGAGATTTAATTGAAACATTCAAGCTCATCAGGGATCTATATAATATTGATACGGACTACCTTTTCGAGCCATCCAATATTACACAGATCAGAGGGCATAGGTTCAAGCTCAACATAATGCGCAGCAACAAAGATATTCGCAAGCACATTTTTGCTAACAGAGTGATACCACAGTGGAATTCACTGCCAACTACAATAATTGAAGCAACAACAGTTGAATTATTCAAGAGCAAACTAGATATCTACTTCAAAGAAAGATCATTTGAATTCGACTGAACAGACATACATATACCAGCCCAACACAAAGTCATGCTGCAATTCTTCCAATACAGTGGACTTATCTTGGAGTAGCCTGTGTATCAACAAAAACATGCTCTGTAGCGATTTCAATTATCGCTGGATAAGTATCTGATTCCACGTCCACATTTTGTGGTTGCATGAAGCAACTGTAGCGCGGATCGGCCGGACGGGTACGAACCGTTCCAGCTAGGCTGGGTATGGAACGATCGCTCCGGGTACGTTCCGAGCACGCCCCCCCCCCATGGGTAGGATAGCACATGTGTATAAAGCCATATGAAGGAGGTTTTCTATAAAATGGCTACGTCTGGGAAATCACGTAGTGTGCATGCGCGCACGTCAGAGCTTCCCTGACAACACGTGTCAGCATTGGGAGAGAATGCGTTCTTATAGTGTACCGAGTTGGTACCCGTGATTTCTTCAAATCACTCCGTTCTCACAGTTTTTAGGTATAGTAGTAGTCAGGACCAGAATGAGACGGGGAATCCAAAACTGTTTACCTTTTTAAAATCGGACCAGAAATGGCCAGGTTATCCTTAAATGGCTCACTGAAATTATTTTCAAAATATAACTTGGACGTTGTAATCGTGTGTATGTATTAAATGAATAGAGAATGCGCTTATCATGTGATAGCATCGTCACCCTTTCTAGCTGCACGCTGATTGGCTACATATCGCTCACTGATTGGCTTGGCGTCCTGCCGCTGACTTCAAGAGTAGTATAAATGGAGCAAAAAATCCAGAATCGAGACCACACTTCAGTGAGAGGGCGCCGTTGTCAGGTTGCTGGACCAGGGCAGTGCTAGATGTGGGCAACTGCTTACTGACTATGGTACCCTACACTGCAGCAGTGCCCTTTCAGAATTCAGTTCTCCTGCGCTGGTAAGCATTCTGAACATCCGCAACACAGGTTTTTGTAAGCCCTCGGACGGCCATCCGCGTACAATTAAATAAATAGTAGAGACTTCCTCACTACAACAACTTCCATAGGAACTTTCCTGCGGATGGACCTCGTGGCCCTGATCTAATCTCTACGGCATGTAGAATAAGTGGTGACTCCTGGGGGATAACTCGTCTGGTCTTCTGGACCACGCTGAAAAGTGGTATCAAACTTCCATGCCGCATGTCGTGTGATTAATTAACGCTTAGGCCATAGTCTGGTGGGACTCTGCCTGGTACACCGCAAGAGTTATGCGATGTATCCCGCACGGTGTATCCAGTTATGTACATGCAATGTTTAATTACAACTGTGGCCCTCCTTGTTACGGGCAACTTTCAAACTCCCGTCACCAGACGGACACTTTCTAACTTACTGAGTAAATTCACATATTAGTTATTATGACTATCTAATGGACATCTCTCTACAGTCGTTCTTCTTCACCGTCTTGAGAGTGAGCCTCATCAACAGTTCGCCTGCTGAAACTTCCCAGCAACTTCAGTATCATGCCACCTCACGTTCCTCATCTGCAACGCATTCCTGCAGTGACTTTTTAACCCTTCTCGTACCGATGACCAATAGGTACTCCAGTAACTATACTATTGTACTATTTATTCATTTATTCCGTTATGGGTACTGATGACTAATAGGTACGTTCTCGGTCATCTGAGACCACATTTTAAAGTTTCCATTTTCTTTACTGTATATATTATCCTTATTTTTGTGCTTATAACTAACAAGCAACGCAAGGTCCTATGACCTGATATACTGCTAGCACCGTGATAGTTAGTGTAGCTCGCCGGGTAGTGTCTGGCCGTTCCAGTGTATCATGTCGAATTGCCATGCCGCAAGTGCATGATGAGTGATGACGCTGGTTAGCATCCAGTCTCGGGGTGATGGACCTTGTACGAGACTGGCCTGCGGGAAACAAAAACCGGCTCCTAAGGCTGGTGGAACTCAATCATTCCGGTGGGTCCATGCAACCAATGTCGCGAACAGTAAACACAACTGTCTCATCCCACGAGTTTGTGTCACCAGTATGCCTGTCCATAGCAATTTCGTGATCTCTGGACTTACAAAATTTGATTAGGTGACCTAAAAATACAAGTCTATACAATGAGTTTACCTAAACAATTAAAAATATGCTGGATACAACTACAATAAGAGCATATGAAAATACGAGACATAGAGACAGGTAGATGAACTTCTAAATGGGGGCTCCCGGAGGTACCACACAGACCCATAGGTCTGCAGAGTTATCCTCGCAAGGGAGGCTCCCATACACAAGACCTAACTATTTAACTTAATATAAGTTATTATACCTCTAAGCTGAAAGGAAGAAGGTTATATCAGACGAAAAGTGATGTGCCTCACGTGGGCACTACGCCTAGTGCTAGTTTGGGTGAGGAGTATTATCCTGGCGTGGACCGTCATCGCTGAATCCTTGCGAGAGGCAAGTGCCTTGCGCGGGCCTCCGTCTCAGGAAGGTGTCGCCACTGCTTAAAGTGGGAGAAGAATAGTAGGCAAAAATGGGCCCTCTCTAATATTTCAATCAAAAATGCTTTAGAGATAAAAGACCATACCTAGTGAGAATATGACTATAGGGGTGCGTACTGTTTTATGTGAAGACGGGATGGGGGATTCCCGATGGATTCCCTCGTTACCGTCTTATGTGATTCTTGGTATGCTGAATTAGTAGTTGCCGCTTTATTTCTGCAGGCCTTCTGCTTTGCTTAATTCCTGTTAGTTGTTTTCAGAACAAGAATTATTTTAGGCCGCAACTGGCTGATATCTACCTAGCTATTAGACACGGCTTTAAGACATCAATACTAAAGACATCACTCGTACATGTTACGTAGCAAGAACTCCGAACTGGATAAGAATCCGGACATCCCGCCCCGTAACCACATAAAACATTACAAGACATGGGTTACATATCACGAAAGCATTATTAGACCATTGTTCTATCGTTATGGTTGGGGTAAGAGAGATGAATACCCACCGTAATTGTCCTTCCCGCAAGGGCATGTCAGATCTAAATATCATGCCCAGACACTTTAACAGAATTCAGTGGGGGTACGTATCTCGCCCGTCACCGGGTCCTATGGAACTAACCATTTTACCTCTCGTTAGGTTTATATATAAGTTGTCCAGTTTTGCGCTGCGGTGCGGGAGGATTGTTCAGTAAATAAAATAATAATTGATACATATGTTTTCACAGTGCTTTCCTACATTGGCTTAAAGTGCTATCTACTAAGTATCCGGAGATACACGGGAATGTGTGTGATACCGCACCCTGGCCATCACCGCTCGGAAACCCCAAATAGTTTCCCAGAGTCAGATCGGCCCTTGGTGCGGATAGGGACATCCAAACAATTAAGAAGCCACAAGGCTGAGTGGAGCACGAAGAGAGACAAAATCTTACTTATGAGTCTTACCGGAGTGCGGGGCTCGATTATCGCACTACCGGAAGAGAAGAAGAATATATTACACAGTATGTAATGAAGACAGTGTCTCTAATCGTTTTGAACCTATCCTATCGAGCTGAATAGAAAAGGTTAGTCGGTAGTATGCCGGGCCAAACAGAGTTATAGCACGGACAGTGACCTCAGTGAAAAATTGTTGGCTGTGGGAGAAGGTGCTGCATATATAAGTGTTGCTGTATAGTGTTTTCTACGTGCCCTGCAGTCCTATATTTTCTATAAATAGGCAAAACATATGAACGGATGGCCACTGGTCATATATATACATAATCTAACCAGAACAAACACTACGGTGTCAAATGATTAAGGTATATATTTTAATACAGGTTAACAAACCTATTATAGTGTGGTTTGCAACACATTGAGGAGAATGAGAATAATTATCAACAAATACAGAAATTATAACTATTGGTCCTAAGACCGTTACGGTTCCTTTTAGTCATCGGGACAATTTTTTGCGGATACAATATAATTAACAAAACCTATATAGAGACATAATTAAACTGTGAAGTATAGTTACTTGAATACCAGGTGGTCATTCCTAAGGTAGGCTACCGTGTTACTGAAATTGAGACGTAAATCCATAGTCGACGTGAGATGATGCACTCTTCGGAAGCTGGAAAGTTCCCGCGGGTTGGTTCCCGCAAGCTGTTGTCCGCAAACAAGACTTCCGCAAGAACACTCATGGCGGGAGGGATACATCGCTCAGTGCTGTAGGCCTAATAGAATGTCTAACGAGCAGTCAGTAAAAGATACCATAGTACTATGTGGTGAAGAAAGTTTCCATACACCGATGGCACGGATGGAAGGTGTAAACAACCCGTCACTAGTGGGGGTTGTCAAAGGCAAACGAAGATACAAAACAAAGCTTCATGGTGCTGGGTACCTCAGCCAGCTCTGAAGACGCACCGGGCAGAGTTTACTTGCTGCGGCTGAAAGTCGAAAGAACCGACACGATGTGTGCAGCGGCGATTAAAATACCACTTTTAGGCGTGGCCGGCAGATCTGGCGAGTCATCCATCAAAGAACATCCTGCCTCTACATCTGTAGACCCACATATTCAGGCCGTAAAGGCCTCACCGCAAATTTGTGTTCCGAATGTAGCTGTTGGTATTCATGAACAATTATCAGAAGTTCCAAATTACTCCCGTAAATGGGGAATTACAAAATTGTTTTAGTGTGGTGGGTTGGAGAACTGCACGCTACGGGATAAAACCCCGACACATAGCGAAGGAAGACGCGTATTGTCTGTCGTGCTTGTAGTAGCTGGTACAGATCCAACCTGTTCGGCCCCTGGCCGAGGATGCTCGCGATCACTGGATCGCTTCTCCTTTTATACTCCTCGTGACGTCACAGGTGCAGGCTCTATCCAATCATCGTTCGAGCAACAGCCAATCAGCGAGCAGCTAATAATATCGTAGTCGAATGTTCTAGAACATTCTAGAAGTTTTTGCGTCCACATGTTTATGACGTCACGGCAAAATTTTGAAGATAATCAAAAAGAGTTTTCCCTGGATTTCATTTCTCAACCGATTTTGAAATCGTTTACAGATTTGGAAAGCCCGTTGAATTCTAGTCTTGATTAATGCCAGATTTAACGGGAACAGGCAATCAATAAGGATTACAGGGTACCATCTCGGTACACTAAAAGCGCCATCCTATCTAGGTCGTAACTACATGCTCCATATAAACAGCATCCTGGCGCCCGCATGCGCATCATGAGCTTTAACGAACTCAGTCATTTTTTGACACGCTCTCTCTCTCTCTCTCTCTCTCTCTCTCTCTCTCTCTCTCTCCCACAGGCCCATATATGCTTATGGCTCTACCCAGAGGGGAGTGTTCTGGAAACGAATCCAGGACGGGCGGCGCGTAGCCAGCTTAGCTGGTACGGCCGGTATTCGACCGGTCGATCCGAACTACACCACCCCCTCCTAGTTTGACATCCGTGGCAAACGATCGCGCATGGTGGATCGACGCACAGACATACCCCATGCGGGAATTATAGACTTCCCAGGTAGGCGTGTGGCCGGAGAGGAGTAGTGACGCATTAGATGCGTATTTAAGAGACAGAGCACATAGGGGAGCCAAGAGGGGGGGGGGGGGGCATACTTTTAGTTTTCAATTTTGACATGGAATTATTTTGCCACGCCTTTCTTTTTTTTGTTTTATTACTATTATTATGGTGCGTGCAAAAATTTATTTAGTATATGATTCTAAACAATCGCATGGGTGTTCTCCTTGAGTGTGGATAATCATGATCTCCGTAAAGAACACCTATTAAAAACATAATAAGAAAAAGACAAGGTATCTAGACCATGTAACATACCCGTATGAGGTATTTATTTATTAATCACACCAAATTACTTGCGCACCCCGGGTAGATAAAGGGGTACACAACACGTATCACTTAGTATTATCATTATATATAAAATATCTATTTTTGCGGCCCGTTATTGCGGGTCTGCAACGGGCAGCTCTCACTGGCCACAGATCCGTCCTGACGTCTAAGACAGGAAGAAAAATAATAATAAAAAAAAGATATATAATAATAATAACTTAAAAACTGGTTTATCAGGCATCCTCAGCGTAGCTGAGACTGCATGACGGGATTGTGACGTTATTGCATTGCGGGATGTTGTATTCTTTACGTCGCACACGACATTCTTACAACATCAGAGTCCGTAGTGCTCATCTCGTGTGAGACACAACCGGGCATCAGAAGCGTGGGGCTGTGTCGGATAACCGTAGTCATCCTAAGGACGGGAGTCAATTGGTCTAACATATATAATAAGAAGAAAAGTATTTGAAAAATAAAGTAATAATTAATACATTTCCACTAATCGCCTATTGATATTTCTGCTGAATTACATATGATCACACCTCTGCAGCGAAATTTCCCCATTGAGTCTGGGTCCCGCGACTGACGGTGGTGGGTCGCAGTGGATGCACTGTCATTGCTGAGATGCTTTCACTATTATCATTATTGGCACTCTCTGAGACATCCAAAGTGATGGTGTCGGAAATATGCGCGTCCATTATGTCTCTCACAGTTACCGCTGGTTCCAATATATCCGTCCGTATAGCAGCAGCGGTACTAGTGGTTGCCAATGTTGCTGGTCCGGTGGTGATGGTCACTGTCGTGGTGGCGGTTATAGGCGTCGTGGCGGTCGCTGTTGCTGTAGTGGTGATGGCGGCGAGCTGTACCATAGGCTGAAGTTGTAATGCGGGAGAGGATACGGCGGGAGACAACATCTTCTGAAACTTAGCATACTTTAGTAGACGACTCGCGGTGATGTTAGGCACAGCCTGGATATCCTGCGTGTGCGTGATCCGTCTCTTCCCCGCGTATGGACGTTCCAGCGTGGTTCCCTTTCTGATTGCAGGGCCAGAAAGGCGAGGAGGCGGATGCTGAATAACACAGGTCGGAGTTACACTGATTGGCACAGGCCGCGACGGTCCCGGTCCTTCGTCTATGCTAAGTTCGGGTGGAGATGGAGACTGCGGGTAACTTGGAATGTCTATTTCCACAGGTGCGTAATTACCACTGAAATCGGTTGACTGGTTAACACTATCTGAGATACTACGGTGGCGGTTGTGGTGAGCGTAGCTGGATGGCTAATAACCGATGCGAGTGCTGCCGAACTGGATACTGCAGGAGATTTTCGCTTCCTACTCTGCTTCAGGACCGGCGTGGAGGAAGTAATTAGTACCGGCGCAACACTTCCAGATGCGGCTGTGGGCAGGAGTTCATGTCTGGCTGTCGGTACGTTGCTTACTGTAGCCTCGGGAAGACGATGGCTAATGGGATATCTATGAGTAGTGTTCTTCGTGCAGGCCATTTTCTCAGTCGGCAGAACTTTAACCGGGAGCCGAGATTGGCGGGTGGCTAAAACGGCATGATCCTCGTTCTCTTCCCCAGGAACTAACGTCACTTCCAACACACAGTGATGATAACGGAGCACGTGAGTCACCCCGTAGTGAGTAGCAGTGTAGAGATACTGGCACGTCACACAAAAAAAGGCTGACTGGAAGAGATGGGCCTTATTAATATGAAGGGTGTGGTCGGATTTTCTAGTGAAAGTTCTGGTACATGGCTCCCCGTTAGCTAACAGCGAGTTACACAGGAACCGGTTTGGAACTGGTACCGATTCTTCTTCTTCGGAATCCGACAACACTAAATCTTTAAGGAGTGACATCTTGTTCCCGCATGGTAGTTAGTTGCGGGAACTTTATTCAAAACCTAATGCCCTATCTCTTCATGGTTTATGACTTTCCAGGCCAAATATAATAACGAGATAATAAGAAGAAAAACAGCAGCAGAATTTGGTTTGCGACACGAAAGAAGCCTAATGCTATCTTCTTCCCTGGTGTCGAGTTTTGACGGGAAGACAACGTTTTAGAACCCATTTCCTCCTTTTATACTATTTGGTGACGTCACAGGCGGCGGATGACCACACCTAAAAGTTTTAACAGGTGATTTGGTCATTCTTATGTGAATGTTTCCTCGTTTTCTGGCCTGGACGTCATAGGATTAATTCCTCCCATATAAAAGGGACTACTTTTAATTATAGGAAGAATGGCTCGTTAAACTTGTCTTTATTTCGCACATTTAACAGCCTCCGATCAACATAAAAACGTGGTCCTACTTTTTCTTTGTGGAGCCTCACCTTTTAATTAGCGTGAGGCGGTTTTCCAAGATGGATGCCTATAAACTTGCCTATTTGAATTTTAGGCTGGAGTGCCCGATGGGGTGTGTGGGAGCCAGGTGACGTCAGCGGTAATCCCCCGGACTCACCCTCGCCACTCCTCCATCATGCTATGGTAGTCGCGTCTTTGGGCGGCTCTTTTGTTTAAAGTGTTTGATCCAACTTACTGAAAATAGCAGTAAATATCACGTGGCTATCAAGATAGCTGTGTTTTCTGAGTGGGAGGGCTGGCCAAGCATTCTCCTCAATGGGTAGAACTAGCTCCTGACCCGGCCTGGACCAAACACATTAGTACCATTTTAATAATGGTTAAATTACAGTACAACTCGCAAAAATGTGTGACACGGTTATTTACAATTACAATGCCGTCGTTCGGAGATTGTGAATACAGTCAAGCTGAGTGTCTGTGTTTCTGTCATGTTGGTGATTTGAATCTGATATGCGTGACTGGTTTTCTGTGGATGGTACTTGCGCTGTGGTGAAGGTAACATGTTTATGGCCGCCGGGTGTGGGAGGTGGGAGGGAGAGGTGGCGTGAATGTCAACTTTATCGAACCCTGTGGGTATTTCACTCTGTAATGGCCGAGCCCGTGGGTGGGACAGATCGAGTTACTTTAGGGCGATGACCTGTTGGATGTTGTTGTAACTTTGATCATTATATTGTCGAATTCAACTTTTCGTAGCAAAATCCTACTCGTGACTGTCGACAATGCGGGCATCTTGCTCTCTTAATAATATTGACACTGTTATTACGTGTAGATGAAGTATGTAGTTTAGCTGTTCCCATATGACGTCAGGAAAAATGTGGAGGGGAGGATCGTCGGACAAACGTCCTCCTGTGACGCATAGTGTAGATGGCTGTAGTGCATTCTTGATATCCATATGATCAGTTCTCCCGTAACTGGATAAGAAGGTGTGTGTGGGAGATTTCTTGGTTGCGGTCTGTTGATGATAATGCTGTTGTCGGGATGTCCGGGTTGCTGTATAATGCCAATGTTATAAGCGGATTGGGCACATTCCAGTTTTCCAGGCTGGTGGATGCCAAGTCTGTTGTTATTTGCGGGAGGTGTAGTCTGTGGGAGGTATTATTTTTCCAACAATTTGTGCGGGAGGGATTTGTTGCGGGAATATTTATGTCTCTACCGGTAATTAATTAAGACCGGTATGTGCTGCTAAATGCTGTTGTTGTTGATGTTGAATGTCTCCATTATGCTGAGTATAACTGAGCAAGTATGTGATGTACGCGCAATGATAAATTGATGCATTCAGTCTTGAAGGCAGGTGTGTTCTTGTAGGTGCTGATGCTCTGTCTGTTGTGTGATGTTCTGACTGCTCACGGGGGAGTATGGTAGGCCTATTGGATTGGGCGGCCTTTGGATAGGGGGATGTGGTCATCTCCCGTTACACGACGGTTTGTGTCCTGTCGTAATTTTTAGACACCGGAAAAATTCGAGCCGAGAGTCTGCTGAACAGGCTGCTTCCCTGCCCACCACGGGAGGTAATGTTGGTCGGTGCGGTGCAGGATGCCACCTCCTCTGTTGCAGCAGTCTCTCTCATATCTGAAGATTGACGGTCAACAGACGACGAGTGGAGTGTGAAATGGACTGGGCTGGTGATGTCCGAACTTGGTGTGTAGACAAGGGACGCGAATTGGAGGGATGATGGCGGTGGGACTATTGGAGAGGGTCACTTGCACCCTTTGGCCTTCCCGGTGTGGTTCAGTGTCCCAGCCACGCCGGGCGGACGCCCAGTTCCCCACACAGGATGCAGCCTAGGCTAGGTGCCTTTCCGTACATGCCAGAGATAAAGACCTGTCCAAGTTATGGGGCCATAATCCGGGACAGAGTCAAGATGCACACTGACGACTCCCGAGCCAAGCGAACACAGTACTGGACGCCAATAGGGTCATCTTGACAAGGGACCATAGCCCCGCATAGACCGTACCATGGAGGCGATGTCCGTTAGACACATCGCAACTAAGGCCCTTGCGTAGATCATACTTTGACATCATTTTAGCTGAGAGGCCATGTGCAGATCGTAATTAGACAGATCATCTACCCCATGGGTACCTGGGCGCCAGACTTTTCCACCTGCCCGGCAAGTGACAGGTTACACCATCTCACACACACACCCTCCTGCTTCCCAAAGAATCACTTTTCATGACCTCTGATCACAGGAGACATGACTCGCAATGTGAACGCTTGCCATGGCCTGACTGTACATTGAGCCATCTTGACCACTCATAACCAGAAATGGGTTGATGAACTGACATGATCAAGACAACCAGCCGGTGACCCAGTCGATAGCGATCACCATCTGAGCTCACGCTCAGGGGCAATCGACGGTCTGATCCGTATCTATCTGCCAACAGTATACGAACTTTGACCGTTTTCCCCGACCTTGCCTGCAGGGCACCTCCAGCAGCCGTCATCACTCTGCCAGAGGTTTAGATTGCTCTGGGTGTGGACTGTCATCCACATACAATACATTGTCCACTTACTATTACCATGTTCAGCCGCCCGAACAATGTGCCGACTAGACAGTACTACAGTAGGATGTTAATTCATCCTTCGTTAGACACGGAGGCCTTCAGTATCTCCTCTGCACTATAACACATTGTTTTACGTGTCCCCGGACCCTCACGGGCCCACCGCCACCTGTTAAGGACAACCTTTGAGGAGCCTATCCCTCTTGGTCGTCCCTTGGGGGGATTGTGGTTTCGCGATTTCGGGAATTGGTCGGGTACACCTTGTTGTACGTTTCTGCGGTTCTAGACACGCCAAGGCTTCATCCAGCCTCTTCACTTCCATGCTATTCATCACATGTTCCACCCCACAGGAAGCATGGCTTGGGTCAGCCTCAGCTTCCGCATGAAGTGGGTGGGAATGGGAAGAGATCAGAGGAACAACTTTTCCATCTGGTCCCTTGGACAAAACAAAAACGAAATTCTTCAGATATGACTTCCCAGATTGAGTAGACCCATGTTGAGGAGAGAGAGGGTGTGTACGTATCTCGTCATCGGCGTCAGCGTTAGCTGCCTGTGCATCCATGTTCTGGCTTGGTAGAACTGGGGCTGAACTAGAACCGCAGTGCTCTGCGCTAACTGTGGGAATACTAATTTCTGTAGAAATATCTGTCTGGGTACCGGTGTCATGAGAGTCCGAGCTCTGGTGCTGGGTCATCATTGACACAAGGTTTAAGTCGATCGAAGTGGATGACTGAGGTCAGGCTATCTGAAGCATGGATATGGTAGGTCACGTCCAACGCCTTACCTACTACCACATAGGGGCCTTTCCACTGGTAACTCAGTTTACTTGGCACGTTTGCAGACCATCATGAATCGTGTACCCAAACCATTCTTCCTGCTTCATATGGATCTCCATGCACTCTCCGGTCGTGCCATGTCTTTTTCTGCCGGTGTGCAGTTGATAGAGTTTCTCTCACTAACTCATGGGCTTGTTCTATCCTTTGCCGCAAGAGTTCGACATAGAGAGATGGTGAATTTTTCTCCCCTGGTATTCGTGGCATAGCCAGATCCAGGGGTAAGGCTAATTCACGGCCTAACATTAACCGAGCAGGGGTGTAGTTCGTGCTGGAATGTTCTGAAGTGTGGTAAGCCATGAGTACATACGGGAGCTGTAGATCCCAGTCTCTACAATCAAGGCGTGTTTCCTTGGTAAGCATCTCCGCGAGAGTTCTATTGAGCTTCTCTACCATCCCGTCGCTCCGGGGGTGGTATGGAGTTGTTCTTGGTTTGATGATATGGAATAATTTGCAGAGCTCTGATATGAGCCGACTCGCAAAATTACTTCCTTGATCGGAGTGCAACTCATAAGGCATACCAAAGCGGCAGAACACATTGCTGGCCAAGACCTCCGCTATGGTGGATGCCTCTTGGTGTGGCAGAGCAAATGCCTCTACCCACTTCGTGAAATAATCTTGGAATACGAGGATGTATTTATTTCCATCGTCCGTCTTATTCAAGGGTCCGAGCACGTCGATAGCCACTCGCTCCCACGGTGCACCAACAATCTTAATTTGAGATGGTGCGATATGGTGTTGGTCAACAGCGTGTCTTTGGCATGGGATACATTTGGCAACCCATGCCTTGACACTATCGCGAATCCCGATCCAGTGGAATCTCAATTTGATACGGGCAACAGTCCTTTCCACGGCCAGATGTCCGGCGTTATCATGTAGTTGTTTTAATATAAGTTCTCAATAACTTTCCGGTACTACCAAATGGTCATTAATGTACAGAATGTTATTTATTAATCGACATTCTTCGAACCGTTGGTAATAATATTTAGCTGTGGTGGATAGAGGTGTTACTGATTCCATAGGAGGACGTACCCCCTCCTGAATCCACGCGTATATATTCTGTGTCTGAATGTCTGTTGTTTGGTGGTGCGCGAATTTCTCCAGATTCCATTCTGCGCACCTCAATTCGGGGAACTCTGGAGATGGCTGTGTTGACTGTGTCATGGTGGTGGCCTCTTTGTGTTCAGCCTCCGTGCTGCTTCTGCTACGGGCGTCGGCATTTCCATGCAATTTGCCGGGATGGTGAACAACGTTAAAGTTATAAGCCTGCAGGAATTCCTGCCATCTTGCTACCTGGCCCTCCGGATTTTTTAAGTTCCTGAGCCACCGTAGCGAGGCATGGTCTGTACGGAGTGTAAAGGGGCGCCCATACAGAAAGTGCTTGTAATAGTTGACGAAAATGGACCACCGCCAATAGTTCTCGCTTGGTGGTTGCGTATATTCTCTCTGTTTTATTCAGAGTACCATAACCCAACACCTACTCTGTTCCATCTTCGGTGACCTGAGATAGAACCGCGCCAATAGCGAAAGCTGACCCGTCAGTTTCTAAGATGAAATTGAGGTTTCGATTAGGGGGAGCAAGAATCGGGGTGGACGTCAAGAGATCCTTCAGCGCCCTGAAGGAGCCTTCACACTCACTCGTCCACTCAAATGGTCAATCTTTCTCGGTGATCTTGTAGAGGGGTGAAGCAATCTCGCTGAAATGTCAGATGTAACGGCGATAGTACTGGCATAGGCCAAGTAAACTCTGTGTCTCCGTAACTGAAGAGGGCCGAGGCCACTCTGCTACTGCCTTAGTTTTCGTTGGCTGTGTAGCCACTCCATCATCTGTTATGACATATCCCAGGAACTCGACGCTCTGTCTGAAGAGATGACATTTCTTCAGTTTGAGTTTCAAATTGGCTGTGCGCAATCTTGAAAGCACGGTGTCCAAATTGGTTAAGGTTTGCTCAAACGTAGGTCCAAAGACTATTACGTCATCGATGTAACAGAGACAGATTTCCCATTGCAGGGTAGTCAATACCTGCTCAATGAGTCATTGCCGTTAATTGGGCCAAACTCCTGTGGTCGCCAAGAAATAGTGTTTCTTTTAGGGCGGGTTCACCACTTAATGCATCGATGAAAGTATTGAGATGCAAATGAATCACGCCCTCCGTATTGGTGCTCAGATATGTGCGGGTAACTAGCCTCCTGAGTTGGCTAGCTAACTCAAGAAGAGTTTCTCCTGCGAGTCGTCAGAGATTTTTAAGTTGAAGACGACTGGTTTCTCTGAGGGCTGCATCGCCAAATCGCCCCGTCAGTGCTCGTTCCAACTGTGTGTAAGTGGGTGTGTAATCCATTCCGAGATCCGCAAGAACTTGGAGGGCTTTTCCAGAAAGATTTGCGGCGAGATATTCACCCATTTTTCGATCGTCCCAGTGGTTAATCCGACTTATGATCTCGAACTGTATCTTATAATTGGTCCAGCCATTCTCCCCACAAAATTCGGGAGGGAGGATGACTCGGCCAAGACCGCGGGAAGAATGCAGTGGTTGAAATCCGGGTGGTGCAGGTATCTGGGAAGTTGTTGAATATGCTGAGGTTGGTCGTGGTACAGGTGGTGGTGGTGTTGGTGTTCCCCGTTGATGCCGATGTCGAGGAGCTAGGACACGCCTACTCCAATTTAATGAGTCCGCCCCTTTTGTTGAACCATAGACCGGCATAGGTCTATGGATGGGAGGCGGATTACAGTGAAGATTGCACAGGCGTTCCTCCCGAGGTGAGGACTGTTGTTCCTCATATGGCGGTGGTGCAGTCGGCTGATGGTCATGATGAGTTGCATGACTGATATACCGGCGAAATGGTGGTGACGATTCCTCCTGATAATTCCGCGGTGTTCCCCTTGAGCATAGCATTTTGCTAGAAGGGGATGGTGCGGGAGGTTGCCTATGTTGTGGATTATCACTCGGCATACCGTTTCCGTGGATGAGATGGGTGAACGATAGTAGTCTGAAGGGCAGTAAATATGCCCGTAATTGGGTCTTTGTCAGAGTCGTCCACGATTCGGCGCTGTTGGTGTTGGCCTGTCGCGGATGTCCGATATAGTTCTGAATTCTGTTCCCGCCTATGAGGCATCTCGAAAGGTGCCATCGCTAACAGGCGAAAACAGGTTATAGTGCGGAGTTGTTGATTCCGCTGAGTTTCTGGCATAGTCGGTGAGCATGTGTGCTGAGAATCCATCGTATGAGGCTACCTCTTGATCGAAGGAGTCCTCGCTAAATGGAGATGGTGTTGAACTAAGCTCACTATATGGTGTGGGCGTGAGTTCGCTGCGTGTTACTATTGATGTTCTTCGAGCCCCACATCGGGTGCCACTTGCAGCTCGCCGGATAGTGTCGGTCCGTTCCGGTGTATCATTTCGACTTGCCACGCCGCAAGCGCACGACGAGTGATAACACTGGTTAGCATCTGGTCTCGGGGTGATGGACCTTGTACGAGACTGCCCTGCAGGAAACAAAAAACTCAATCGTTCCGGTGGGGCCGTGCGACCATTGTCGCGAACAGTAAACACAACTGTCTCATCTCATGAGTTTGTGTCAGCAGTATGCCTGTCAATAGCAATTTCGTGATCTATGGACTTACAAGATTTGATTTGGTGACCTAAAAATATAAGTCTATACAATGAGTTTACCTAAACAATTAAAAATATGCTAGATAAAACTACAATAAGAGCATATGAAAATACGAGACATAGAGACAGGTAGATGAACTTCTAAATGGGGCTCCCGGAGGTACCACACAGACCCGTAGGTCCGCAGAGTTATCCCCGCAAGGGAGGCTCCCGTACACGAGACTTAACTATTTAACTTAATATAAGTTATTATACCTCTAAGCTGAAAGGAAGAAGGTTATATCAGACGAAAAGTGATGTGCCTCACGTGGGCACTCCTCCTAGTGCTAGTTTGGGTGAGGAGTATTATCCTGGCATGGACCGTCATCGCTGAATCCTTGTGAGAGGCAAGTGCCTCGCACGGGCCTCCGTCTCAGGAAGGTGTTGCCAGTGCTTAAAGCGGGAGAAGAATAGTAGGCAAAAATGGGCCCACTCTAATATTTCAATCAAAAATGCTTTAGAGAGAAAAGACCATACCTAGTGAGAGTATGACTATAGGGGTGCGTACTGTTTTATGTGAAGACGGGATTGGGGATTCCTGATGGATTCCCTCGTTACCGTCTTATGTGATTCTTGGTATGCTAAATTAGTAGTTGCCACTTTATTTATGCGGGCCTTCTGCTTTGCTTAATTCCTGTTAGTTGTTTTCCGAACAAGAATTATTTTAGACCGCAACTTGCTGATATCTACCTAGCTATTAGACACGGCTGACACAGAGAACAGATGCCCTAAGACATCAATACTAAAGACAGCACTCGTACATGTTACGTAGCAAGATCTCCGAACTGGATAAGAATCCAGACATCCTGCCCCGTAGCCACATAAAACATTACAAGACATGGGTTACATTTAACGAAAGCATTATTAGACCATTGTTCTATCGTTATGGTGGGGGTAAGACAGACGAATACCCACCATAATTGTCTTTCCAGCAAGGGTGTGGCAGATCTAAATATCATGCCCAGACATTTTAACGGAATTCGGTGGGGGTACGTATCTCGCCCATCACCGGGTCCTATGGAACTAACCATTTTACCTCTCGTTAGGTTTATATACAAGTTGCCCAGTTTTGCACTGCGGTGCGGGAGGATTTTTCACTAAATAAAATAATAATTAATACATATGTTTTCGCAGTGCTTTCCTACTTTGGCTTAAAGTACTCTCTAATAAGTATCCGGAGATAAACGGGAATGTTTGTGATACCGCTCCCTGACCATCACCACTCGGAAACCCCAAATAGTTTCCCAGAGTCGGATCAGCCCCTGGTACGGATAGGGACATCCAAACAATTAAGATGCCGAAAGGCTGAGTGGAGCACAATGAGAGACAAAATCTTACTTATGAGTCTTACCGGAGTGCGAGGCTAGATTATCGCACTACCGGAAGAGAAGAAGAATATATTACACAGTATGTAATGAGAACAGTGTCTCTAATCGTTTTGAACCTATCCTATCGAGCTGAATAGAAAAGGTTAGTCGGTAGCATGCCGGGCTAAACAGAGTTATAGCACGGACAGCGACCTCAGTGAAAAATTGTTGGCGGCGGGAGAAAGTGCTGCATATATAAGTGTTGCTGTATAGTGTTTCCTATGTGAACTGCAGTCATATATTTTCTATAAATAAGCAAAACATATGAACGGATGGCCACTGGCCATATATATTTACATAATCTAACCAGAACAATCAATACGGTGTCAAATGATTAAGATATATATATATATTAGTACAGGTTAATGAACCTATTATAGTGCGGTTAGCAACACATTGAGGAAAATGAGAATAATTATCAACAAATACAGAAATTATAACTATCGGTCCTAAGACCGTTACGGTTCCTTTTAGTCATCGGGACCGTTTTTGTGGATACAATATAATTAACAAAACCTATATAGAGAAATAATTAAACTGTGAAGTATAGTTACTTGAATACCTGGTAGTCATTCCTAAGGTAGGCTACCGTGTTACTGAAATTGAAACGTAAATCCGTAGTCGACGTGAGATGATGCGCTCTTCAGAAGCTGGAAAGTTCCCGCAGGTTGGTTCCCGCAAGCTGTTGTCTGCAAACAAGACCCACAAGAACACTCATGGCGGGATGGATACATCGCTCAGTGCTGTAGGCCTAATAGAATGTCTAACGAGCAGTCAGTAAAAGATATGATAGTACTATGTGGTGAAGAAAGTTTCCATACACCGATGGCACGGATGGAAGGTGTAAACAACCCATCACTAGCGGGGGTTGTCAAAGGCAAACGAAGATACAAAACAACGCTTCATGGTACTGGGTACGTCAACCAGCTCTGAAGATGCACCGGGCAGAGTTTACTTGCTGCGGCTGAAAGTTGAAAGAACCGACACAATGTGTGCGGCGGCGATTGAAATCCCACTTTTAGGCGTGGCCGGCAGATCTGGTGAGTCATCCATCAAAGAAAATCCTGCCTCTACATCTGTAGACTCACATATTCAGGCAGTAAAGGCCTCATCGCAAATTTGTGTTCCGAATGTGGCTGTTGGTATTTGTGAACAATTATCAGAAGTTCCAAATTACTCCCGTAAATGGGGAGTTACAAAATTATTTTAGTGCGGTGGGTTGAAGAACTGCACCCTACGGGATAAACATCTGACACATAGCGAAGGAAGACACTTATTGTCTGTCACACTTGTAGTAGCTGGTACAGATCCAACCTGTTCGGCCCCAGGCTGAGGATGCTTTCGATCACTCGATCGCTTCTCCTTTTATACTCCTCGTGACGTCACATGCGCAGGCTCTATCCAATCATCATTCGAGCAACAGCCAATCAGCGAGCAGCTAATAATAGCCTAGTCGAACGTTCTAGAACATTCTAGAAGTTTTTGCGTCCACGTGGCTATGACGTCACGGCAATATTTTGAAGATAATCAAGAAGAGTTTTCCCTGGATAACTCAGCCATTTCTCAACCGATTTTGAAATGGTTTACAGATTTGGAAAGCTCGTTGAATTCTCGTCTTGACCAATGCCGCCAGATTTAACGGGAACAGCCACTCAATAAGGGGTACAGGATACCATCTCGGTACACTAAAAGCGCCATCCTATCTTGGTCATAAACTACGTGCTCCATCAAAAATAGCATCTAGGCGTGCACATGCGCATCACGCCCTTTAACAGACTCAGTCGTTTTTTGACACGTTCTCTCTCCCATAGGCCTATATACGCCTATACATCTACCCAGAGGGGCGTGTTCAGGAAACGAATCCAGGACTGGCGGTGCGTACCTAGCTTAGCTGGTATGGCCGGTATCCGACCGGTCGATCCGAACTACATTAGTTGTGTATATGGCAAATAGCCATCCAAGTTAATTTGTTTTGTTTATATAAAAGCTCTAGGACGCAGTACGCTAGGCTATACTATAACATTATATCCGCATCACTATTTCCCCCAGTATCAATTTTACACTGAGGTCACTGTTCATGCTCACATTCCTCGAGCCTGACATGTGATCGACTAAACCTGGCTATTCTAGCTTGATAGGATAAGTTTAAAGTAGTTAGGGACAATCTCTCTGTAAGAGACATTTGTGTACACTTCTTTTCCAGCTGTAGTGGATATATAACACCGCACACCGGATAGATTGTATAAATTGGCCAAATACCTTAGGGCCTCTTTTTAATATCGAGTGATTGTCTCTTTCTACACTCCTCCAGCTGCAAGGCTTAATAATTGTCTGGACCACCCATCGACACGTTGGCATGATCCGACTCTGGGCAACTGTTGGGCTTTCCGAGGAGTGAAGACTAAAGTGTCTATTTCGCATACATTCCCCTCCGCATCTTCAGATACCGGCTACTGTAGCTAACCCAGCCAAAGTAGGAAATACTGCGAAAAGAAATAATATTATGTAAAACCGGCCTGCAGTGCATTTCTGATGGCTGGCACACGTTGGTTCTGTAGCACGCAGACGAGATGCAGATCTCCATCCAAATCTATACAGTGACTGGGTCCAGTCTTAGAACCCACCACACCCTCACGGGAAGGTCACTAATGAGGGATATCTGCCTCTTACTCCTCACCATAAAATACTATTGCGCTTTCTAAATTTCTTATGTGAATAGTAACTTGTCCTAGTGATGTTATATGTGCTTGCGGGGTGATGTGTAACAGGATTGTTATATGATTCTGAAACAGTCATTCCGTAACATGTTCGCACGCGGCCTTTCTGAGTAAGATGCTACGTGGAGTAACCTTCAGGAAACTGGACATCTTCGCCAGTTAGACTCATGTGCCAAAAGATAGGTAGGAATCCCTGCCACTTGCGGCCAAAGCTTGCAAGCGAATCTAACAACTAAATGGTTGGTTAGAAATTAGCAGAAGGCCCGCATAAATAAAGCGGCAACTACCAATGCAGTATCTTTGGACCTACATAAGATGGTGACCTTTAATTTCTTCGGAAATCATCTGCCCCGTCTTCACGTAAAACAGCGTGCATCATATTAATTATAGTTTCACTATGTTGACACACACTACACATAACTTTTGGTTTGATCAAGAGAGGGGCCCTTTTTGCCAGCTCTCTTCCTCCGCTTCGGCGTTGAAGGCATTTTCCTGTGATGGAGGCCCGCGTGAGGCACTTTCCTCTCGCAACAATATTATTTGTGTTAGGGGTATAGTGGTTTATATCAAACTATATAAGTAGCCTCGTTAGGACGTTCCCTTGCATGAATACCTTTCGGATATATACGGATCTGTGAGGTACCCCTGATGAGCCCATGTAAACACGACACCAACTTAGTTCTATGTACTGTATACTTTATCTCGTCTACTAGCAAACGAACACCATTGTTTGTGTAGTAATATATCTTTGATTTATTATCATGTCCAGACTCTTAAATTAAGTTATGGACCGTCATACTGGTGACACTAACAGTAGGGATGAGACCGTGATGTTCAATCTCAGCAGCAATGGTCACACGGCCCCACTGGAAGGTTACTGTTCCACCGGCTCTAGAAGCCGGTCTTTGTACCTTCTGGAGAGTTGTGATACGGGATCCATAACCCCAAGAACCGTAGCTAACCAGCCCTCCTGTGCATCCTGTGCATGCGGTGCAATGGAGCGGAGCAACATGATGGACCAACGCATACCCCTGCGAGCTACAAGACACTAGCATTGAGAACTGTACACCAGCTTCTTCGTTATTTAAACAGTAAATAATATACTATTTACATCGGAGTAGTAATAGTTAAACTCTTAAATCTAACAGTTTCGAGGAGACTTAATTAATCAACAATCGTCAAATCATTAAAAAACAAAATAGATATCCAAGAAATAACTTTTGAATTGGACTGAACAAGTCATACTACATCAAAAACACTGAGGCAATAACAAGCCAATGGCTGATGCCTCGTAAAATGATGATGATGATATCTAGGGAAGCAGCATATCACCAACACACTTTAAGGTAGTAAACAAGGAGATTCTCCAAGAAATACAGGACTTAGCGCATGTGTTGGAACAGTGGACTCCTCAACACCTAGAGTAGCAGATGATACAGCCATATTAATACCAGTAAATGGGAGCTCGGAATATATAGTGACAGGTTCAATAATGACCGAATTAAGATCAACGGAAATAAGGCTGCAACATTAATGTATGCCAACTCCAAAAGTGGGCTCTGCCAAGACACTATATTGAAAATAAATTCACAGCCTGTCAGGATTGCAGATAAGGAAGTACACCTCAGTATAACCCAAGGTCCTCCCTCAAATATAAACAACAACAGAGTAGCGCATATGGTCATGTCTGCAACTGCAGGCCTCTACCAACTTATGGGCGCTGGTTGCAATGGAAGTAATGGGCTTAACCCAGCTGCTATTCAATCACTGTGAAAGACCTACATTAAACCAAGGCTCTTGTATGGATAAGAGATTTCTAAACTAGAGAACAAGAACATCTACAAGTTAGAATTATTTTTAAAAAGGCAGATGCGGCGGTTCCAAAATCTCCCAGAATCGACACCTAGTATAGCAGTGCTAGATCTTATCGGTATGTTCCTAGTTGGGGCGGAAAATGATAAAAGGGTTCTGGCCATACTCCAAAACTGCTTACAAGATCAAGACAGTATAGAGTATCAAGTGGCCTTCCACCAGATTGCCATCAAATCTGCAAAGTCAGCCAGCTGGTGTGTATACATAAACACAAACATGGACAAATACAGCCTACCAATAGCACAAGAACTACTTAATATTCTACCAACAAGATCAGAATGGGAAAGAACAGTAAGAAGGGTAGTTCATGCATACTGGAGGAGAAGCAGCAGAAAGAAATGAGAGCGCATCACTATAACACCCTTCGATACATCTCCCCAGATGCACTAAATAATAAACATGTCGCATATGTGTGGACCAGTTCACTAGATTCAGTCAAGGAAAAAAGGAAGGCTAGGGTGCAGGTAAAGGCAATCTGTGGAGTCTTACGTCTCCAAACACACGAGGCAAGATTTGGCAGAGTATCACCAGTGTGCAGACTGCAATGTAGAGAAAGATTGAATGATGTTCGCAGTCCTCACATGGCTAGACCAGAAGAGCTACTAAGAGAATATGATGCAGTTGACCATTTGGAAGATAGCAACAGCGTGATGCAAATACTGCATGATGTAACCCATGAAAATCTCCCCTTATGTGTACATGAAGAACTGGTAAGGCATACATTTGAGAAGATTGGCAGAGACATGATTTATTCAGTATACACGCGATGACTGTTAGTTCTTGATGAGATAATTAAGCAGAAGGCGGACAACTTGTCAGAAAATAAAATCCAGCAGTTAAATAAACTAACGAAATCTAAAGATGACATAGGAATCGGCAACAAACAGTAAATAAGCGGATTTGGCAACAAGTAACAATTTATTGCGATACCAACTTACCTTGTCTGACAAGGGTGCTTCCATCAAGGAAGGAAATTCCACCAAACGAATAAGAAGAATCACCATATTGCTGTGCTAGCATGCGATGATGACTGTGGCTGGCTTGGGCCGGCCACAGAGATCAAGGGCGCCGAGGGGAGCCAGGCAGTGGGCCAGCATGCACCTTTGCCTCGAGAAGACTCTCACTGAGGTTGTTGTACATATGTAGCTGCTCCGTGAGCTCCACAAACTAGTTCAAAATTCAGTCTTATTAATTATTTCACTGATTTTTGTCTATACATAACCACAACAGTCATGCAGTCTACTTCCACATCGTTTCTGGCATCACATGGCTCAAACTGCTGCATGATAGCCCTTTGCAATGATATAGATTCATTATCACGTGTTTCTTCCTTCACTGACACAAATGCTGTGAAGTAAACTATCAACTGAAAGGGTCTGTAATCGGTACAAGGCATGAAGTAGATCAGCGTTAGATATGTCCATCATAATATGACCCATGCCATATGGCATTGCCGAGGCAAGTGCTGTTGAAGGCATCACTATGGTTGTGGTAAGCTTAGATTCGCAGGATGAAGTTGAAGGTGGCATTTCAGATCTGTGCTCTGATACCATGCGCTGCTGACATACTGCAAACATTACTAAATCTAGAGCCATCAGCAGAGTCAATGGTTCCGGATCCATGGCAAGCATAGCCGCCGTCCGATTATCCACATCCCATAGAAAACTCTCAACTGCAATGCTTTCACAGACATCATCTGGAGTGATGGGATAAGCATAAACGGTCATGTCATCAATGAGATCTGCAAACTCAAGCAAGGAGAAATCACCTTGTTTTATGAGCTGCAACATGCAACATTGATACCGCCTATTCTCAAACTAGTCATTGATCTTCATGATGCTCACTTAAGTGGAAATACCATGAGAATGTGGACACCAATAATGCTACATCTTCCCTCAATCAAATCTATGAAGCAGTTGTAATGGCATTGGAGAAAAGAAGCCATTCTAAGCAATGGTACACGAGGAGTAGACAATAGATATTCAAATGTAGTATGATTTACAGAAATATGTTTTCAGTCAAATTGAAATCAATAGAGAAAGACGACTTGAAATACAGTGTGTATGTGAAAACACTAATTGAGCACTGTCACCTTCTCACATATCAGATGTTAAGAACAAATTTATGAAAGTAAACTAGATAGAGTTATGATGGATTGGTCTAGCTAGACACATTAAAAATCAAAAACCAAAGAGATTTGACAACCGGGTCAAATTGTACAAGAAAAATTAATCCAAGAAAGCTACACCAAAACATCTCTACAATAACAATACAATTATACATGAAAATGACCAATCAATTTTGTTACAACTTACTATGGAAGATACTACTTAGAGTACAATGTGGCATAGCCTTTACAAACAAGAAACATAGCTTGAACTGGAAATGATTGAATGGTGATCACTGGCTTCCAATGTGCAACAATTGAAACAATAATACTCATTAGCACGTGAAATGGCACATTTTCGTGAGAAATGCATGTTACATTTGAAACATATAACACGAACTTGAAGCTTAGCAAACGCACGTTTCACTGTCACGAAAACATATTACATATTAAGCATTGTGTTTTTGGAAGTAAATATTCCTATAAATTAGCAATTACATTACCTGGCAATTGCAACAGTAAAGATCTAGACATACTAAAATTTCAAATTTGATTAAAATGGTTCATGTAGATCAGTCGCGAAAAACAGTGCACATACAATAAAGCAAGATCATCAAGCGACCAGAAAAATTGCAAGCGACTTTAGAACAAATTCAAATCTATCAGAAAACAAATATCCAAAGATCTCCAACAAGAATATTGGAATTATATCAATGCAATTCTCGACCTGAGAATGGTAAAAAATTCCAAGAAATTTTGTACCTACTTAAAATCAATGAAGCATGACAATTTCGGCATGGCTAGTCTTAAATTTGATGGGAAAACTGCAATTACTGGCTCTGACAAAGCTGAAATATTAAACAACTACTTCGCAACTGTGTTTACAAAGGAGGACAAAAGCAATATGCCTGAGTTGGGTTCCAGCAAATATCCAACAATGAATCCAATTAAAATCTGTGAAGAAGGTATCCTTAAACTACTACAAAACATCAACCCATTCAAAGCCTTGGGCCCTGATGACATAGCTGCAAGAATCCTGAAGACGTGCGCAACTAACATAGCACCTATCCTAACAGACATATTACAGCAATTATTAGACAGTGGCAATGTCCACACCCACCCACACCCCACCCCCTCCCAGATTGGGCTAAAGCGAACATCTCACCCATCTACAAAATGTGAAGCTGCACAGATACTAAAAATGACAGCCCAGTATCTCTGACATCAATTCTCTCCAAGATCATGGAACACATCCTAGTAAGTCAGATGAGACCACTATGGTATTCAAGATAACTTTACCAACTGGATACGAAGCTTCCTTACCAATAAGTCGCAGCGAATAGTGATTGATGGCTGTATATCAGAATACCAACCTGTCACATCTGGGGTTCCTCAAGGCACGGTCCTAGGCGCCATATTGTTCCTCATATTCATAAATGACATGCCGTCAGGAATACAATCACAAATTCAACTCTTCGCAGGAGATTGCCTGCTCTACAAGATCAATCAAGAAAAGCGCCAATGCGATCTAAACAAACTGTGCACCTGGGCTGACAGATGGCAAATAAAATTTAATGTTGACAAATGCCACATTCTTCAATTCTCAGACAGGCATATGATACCATATAGCTATTCCATGTTTGGCAACAAATTGACATCAGTTGACCACCACCAATACCTCGGAATACAGCTGGAACCACCACATAAACAACATCAGTGGTGAAGCCTCCAGGAAACTAAACTTCCTGCAAACAAACATGTGTAGATGTCCTCAGTCAATCAGGCAAAAATCCTACATCACACTCGTATGGCCAGGGTTAGAATATTGTGCTCCAATCTGGGACCTGCTTCAACACAAAGCAGCTCAGTTGTCCTACAACAACCATACAAATGGTCTGGGCAAGCCAGCCAAGTAAGTGGAACCGACCTTACAAGACAACCAAACTGGCAATCCATAGAACAAAGAAGATCCCAACAATGGCCAATACACATATACAAGATAACACACCAACTAGTCACAGTACCACCAGCCTACATACCCCCTCTAGCCAACAGACAGAAATGTCATTCTCACAGCCTCAAATTTCACCCATACCACTCAACAGTAGACGTCTTCAATTGCAGCTTCATTCCACGAACAATACATCTGTGGAATAAACTATCATCAATTGAAATCTTCAAAACGATGGTGAAGCAGGCGGGTCCATAATACATCCAAAATCATATACAGTGTATATATTTTTAACAACACTTGTCTATAAGTTTTTCGGCACCATGCAAAAATCCTCCTTCACACAATCACACAGACTTCGCAGGACATCCAATTGTAATTTGCAGATTCAACATATACAGATACAGATACAGAAATATGAAATAGTTTGACACAAATACACAGCCTTCGATTGGAAACTCAAGGCTATTTATACTGCTGTAGGAATTCCATATACAGATATAGAAGGCATGAGAATTTATCAAAATATTTATCAACAGTAACAAAATCATGATTTCATCATATTACTTTTCTACCACCACAATATTTGAAGAAGAAAACTAAAGCAGAAACATGTGAAAATCCATAAGACAATGAAAATACTGAAATATTTCAGAATCACATGTCAAGATGGCGGGAAATTTATATGATAGAGTCAGCGAAAAGGTATACATGTGTTAATAGAACCACGACATTATTCTTTAATTTTTTACTTTAATGAATAACAGGCTTCATCCAATTTGTCCTGACACCAATCTAGTGCTTTTGCACCACGTATCAATATAGTACATAATTGAGACATACCTCTGGCCTCGGATGCAGCCTCGGATTCAGCTTTGTAATCAAGCCCACTCTGTAGGCCATTCAGATATTGTCTGCTTTGTGGACTCGAGAGGCATGTAATGTAACTTGTAACTTATCTTAACCTCCTATATAAAATAGAACCATCCAGACTGTCATCTGTCTAGCTCTCACTGTGCATGCCCGGTATTATTTTGTTTATTTATTTATTTATTTATTTATTTATATATTTTTTTATTTATTTATTTATTTATTTATTTATTATATACCATCACCTTTTACCACATCTGGATGTCATTAAGATCAGAGATGACAACTTCAACATAGTGTGAGTCCACGCCGTCAGCCATGCCACTCAGCTTTAGCTGAAATCAGGTAGTACCCACTATCTGCATGCTTTAGACCTGAGCCTACATGTCTGACAACTGACTTTCCTATCAGAGCGTACTCACATGTGAGCTCCCGATACAGGGCCTGACACTCAAAGTTGGTTCTTTTGCACACACACGCACGCGTGCATGCATGTACACATGCACAAACGCATGCACACATGCACGCGCGCACACGCACGTGCACGCATGCATGCACGCACGCACGCACACACACAAAAAACTTGTCCCGCAGATCAGAGAATATAGACACACAGAAAGACTTGAAGCCCTAAATCTAATGTCACTGAAACATAGACAGTTTCGAGGAGATTTAATTGAAATATTCACGCTCATCAGAGATCTACATAATAATGATACGGCCTACTTTTTCGAACCATCCAGCATTCACAGACCAGAGGTCATAGGTTCAAGCTCAAGATAAAGTGTGTAGCAACAAAGATATTCGCAAGCACCCTTTCACCAATAGAGTGGTACCACAGTGGAGTTCGCTGCCAGCTACAATAGCCGAAGCAAAAACAGTCGAATCATTCAAGAGCAAACTAGATATCTACTTCAATGAAAGAACATTTGAATTTGACTGAACAGGCCATATGTATACCATTCCATCACAAAGTCATACTGCAGTTCCACAAATACAGTGAACTGATCTAGGAGTAGCCTGTATATAGACAGGAACATGCTCGGTAGCGATTCCAATTACCAATAGATTCATCTCAGCTTCCACATCTGCTCTTTTGTGGTTGCATGAAGAGACACTAGCATAGAGGGGGAGACTCAGATAGCAATGAACACAGCAATTGAAATGAAAACAACAGCAATATTATGACAACCACGGCCTCCACAATTAAGTCAGCATACAAACAAATGCTAGGTGCAGCAGGGTGTAACCATGAGTGTAGGCGGCACACCACGGCTAACATGGGGAACACCCATCTGCACCACAGTATTTCCACAAATCAGAGTTAACCATTGCCACTCTGATGTCAGAATTTTAAACTTCAAGTTAAATTAAGAGATGAACTGTGTTAATTTTACGGCAAATTTGGTGAATGATGTTGCTGTCATAGACAGCAACATCATCAACTGAATTGTTGGAAAGTGTACACCAGTTTCTTTGTTATTGACACAGCAAAAGATATAATATTGACATCAGCGTTTTCAAAGCCCAAAAATCTGGTTCCGGGATGGTTCGTTCAGGGACGATTCGCCCCGGGATGATTCATTTGGGTCGGTTCATCCCATTTTCCACATGGGTCGATTCGTTCCCTTTTCACGGGACGGTTCTTCCCATGGATGTTTCGTACCGGGCTTGTTTCGCCCCAGGACAATTTGTCCTATTTATAGTCTCGTAATCATTTTACAACTTATTTGTTGATTGCTGGCATATAAAATCAATTTCCTTTCATTGTTCTTGTACAGAATGTAAAGACACGATGAATAAATATTTGGGCCAAGAAAATACAGGCGAATATTTCGAAAATGAGAGACCAACACATGGCTAATAGGGGCCTATGTTCCCAGCCTTGTACACATGTTAAAGGCGATAATATCCATATTTGCAGCCTAAAGTCGAGCATATGCTTGATGCCGCGCTACACTTATGCTCCCCCACCCGAACTCATGCACGCACGCACGCATGCACGAATGCACGCACGCACACACATACCACCACCACCACCACCACCACCACCGCCATCACCCACCCGCCCTAACTGTAACCAATTGGCCACAAGGGAGTCATGTCCAGGGCAACACATGCGTAACCGGCCAATAAATAATCAATACACGGTAGCCAGGTGTACTCCCTATGCCTTATGCACATAATTAATTGTGTGTTGGTTGGTTAGCCTCACTCATTCCTTATATTTATTCCTTAATTCATTCAATAATGTTGTTTAATCATTAACCCATTCATCCTATAAATAAGTTACGTTTCAGACGGATCGCAAACCAATACAACTGCCATTGCGGTGATAGGCTGATGTTTGTTTAATCATTTACCAATTAACACTTTGAATGAGGATTTATTACGGGGATTTATTAATGCCATGAAACAATTTCAAAACAAATAAACACATCTAGAATGTTGAATATTTTTAAAAACTCATTTGTTGGGAAGCGTTGCAACCATTGACCGCAACAACTTCTAGTCAAATTAGATGCAAAATATTCAACAAAATATTTATCAAATTGAAAACTGCTTTTTTGTATTTCGGTATTGCGGATTCAACTGGTTAAGTGAGCTTTAATTTCGGTAGAAAAAACCCCTGATATATTTCCTGCGTTTCTAAACATAACAAGCTTACTATAAATTGAAACAATTAAAATATTAGAACAACACCCCCTGCCCAAAACATCTATATAAAAAAGACCAGATCTTTTTGACAATTTACCACTGAAATGACTGGCTTGAAAACCGAACCAGTCATTCCAGTGGTAAATTTTCAAAATGTCTTCTCCTGGACTGCTGATGCTTAATATTTATAAAACTCATACAATGAATAGACCCGATCTGCCACTCAAGTATATAACATCGTAAACAATTATGTGACTAGTTTACTGATAGCACAATCATATTGACGTATAGGCCTAGTGCTGTCATGGAAATGAAAAAGTCCGCCACTAGTGTACGAATTGGATGTCTTTGATGAATTTATGATTTAATCAACATTCTGTTGAATGTATATGCCTCGCCCATCTCTAGATATGCTCCAACCACGCTTTGTCCGTGTTGGGATCAATCGATCCCTGCAATCTCTGAATCCCATTTCCAGAAAACTATACAGGTAAGATGTTGAAAATTTTGAAACTAATTTGACAGCAACAGCGCCCAGTCAAATTAGTTTCAAAATATTCAACAGCATGTCTATTAAATAGTACAGACACTGACTGCTATTAACCCTTGAATACAGACTAAATCGAGCTGAACCCGGAAATACGCCATACACATAGTGTATACATAGTAACTGGGGCGAACTGTCCCTCTATATAGGGATGAACCATCCCACTAATGGCATGAATCGACCCATTTAGAAAATGGGACGAACCAACCCGGACGAATCGTCCCTGGCATGAAACGCCTCGGGACGAATCATCCTAGGTACGAAACGTCCCGATACAAAGAATCTAATGGTTTCGAGGAGACGTAATTAATTTAGCAACAACAGTCAAATCATTCAAGAACAAACTAGAAATCGACCTCAAGGAAAGAAGTTTTGAATTAGACTGAGCAAGCCATATACTACAACAAAAAAACTCTGAGGCGATAACAAGCCAATGGCTTATGCCTTATAAAATTGTGATGATGATGATGATGATGATGATGACGATGATGATGATGATGATGTATAAAAGTGAGTTCTTTTGCATTCATGCATGCACGCACGTGCATGTTGTGGAGCATAATTCTCTAAAATCCCATTTGTTTGACCAGAACATTGACCCACATATATGGCAAATTGTTGATCATATGTATGAGGATCTATCAGCGAAGGTGAAATGGAAGAATGTCATTAGTGATAAGATCCAGATTAGACAAAGAGTTCTACAGGGAGGAATTCTATCAACAGGACCTACATCAATAACCTCCTGGTCAATTTGCAAACTCAGCAACTCGGGACTTATATAGGTCCAATATATACTGGATGCCCCACTGTTGCAGATGACCTTACTCTATGCAGCAACTCAGCTAATGAGCTTCAGGCTATGTTAGACCAATCCTACAACTATGCATGTCGGGAAAGATAGAACATTCACCCTGGGAAATCCAGTATCCTCTGCAAACCTAACCAAAAAAACCTGTATGGGACAAGATCTCAAGTGGAACCTAGGAATCCCAACAATAGATGTAAGAGAAAAAACAACACATCTTGGTCTAGTGCAAACCGCAAAGTGTGAAGTCTCTGCCAACATTGAAGAAAAGATGTCAAAAGCGTGAAGAGCCTTTTACACCATTACAGGAACTGCATGGACTTCATGGGTCTAATGGATTAGCTCCAAAGATAAGCTTTCATATATATGTCATGTACATTCTTCCAATACTTCCATATGGCCTGGAAATATGTGTACCATCATTAAAAGAAGTGGAGACCTTAGAGAGCTTTCACATCAACATGCTGAGAAAGATACTTGTATTACCGGTTCGCACAGCTAGATGTGGTATTCTTCCACTAACTGGTGCCAGACCTTTTGTAGCGGAACTTCACCTCCAGCAACTCACACCCCTGAGTGGAATCAGTATGAGTGGAAATATTATACTAAACCATATAAAGGAGTGACAGTTGGCTATAGGTCTCATCACATCCAAATCGCAAAGCTGGTTTATCTATATACAGACTATTCTCCAAAAATATAATCTTCCAAGATTGAAAGACCTACGAAATCAGTCTCCCAGCAAACAACAATGGAAGAAAATGATCAAAGGTGCCGTTGATAAATGGTGGGCACACGAGCTACGTCAACAATGCCTTACAAAGAAAACACTGTTTTACTGCCATACCACAGGACTTATGTTGGAAGACCTCATTTGTCCATCAGCAGCATTCAGGATGAAGTCAAAGATGTACGAAGATCTAGAATAAAACTCAGACTATAAACAGGAACATATCTCGTCCAGTCTACCATAGCCAGGTTTAACAAAATGCAAATAGATTCAACATGTCCGTTATGTCAACAGCAGCCAGAAGACTATCCGCATAAGCTCATTACTTGCTGTGCCTTACTCACACACAGAACGAAAAGGAACAACAATTAGGTGGTCACACGTGGATGCTGCTTTGTAGAGATGTCCGTCTGTTGTGGGTTCTCCAATCAAATGGAAGATGATACATACACAAGACGAAGAAGAGGAAGATGATGATGATGATAAGCCTATGATGACGTCACTCGGCAATCAGGCTGATTTCAGCATCTATCAGAATCATCCATCGAATCATCGGGAATGTCCATTGGCATGCCGATGATGCAGTATGGCTAGAGTATACACTAGTATATAAATAAAAAACACTGAGGCAATAACAAGCCAATGGCTTATACCTCGTAAAATGATGATGATGATGATGAGTATAGATAACCCTATGCTTATGTGACAGCAGAGTGGTAATGGTCAAAGTCTTAAACCAAATGGTTTTAATTAAGCAACAGCAGTCCGATCGATCAAGAACAAACTGGAAGTCGACTTTAAGGAAGGAACTTATGAATTGGATTGAACAAGCCACACAACAACAAAAACACTGAGGCCAATGGCTTATGCCTCGTAAAATGATGATGATGATGATGATGATGATGATGATGATGATGATGATGATGATGATGATTGATGATGATGATTAGATTAGATTAGATAGTTTACAGAACGCAGGCTAGTGCCTTTATGTTCTGCTCGTACTCCTTATTTGTAATGGTGGATAAACTCTATATGTGCATTTATATTATGATGAAGGTCAAAGTCTATGCTTAATATGTTGACTAGCCATTATGTTTAAGTATATATAGTATATCTCAGCATTCTTGATTACATACTTCCATACTTACATACATACATATATACAATTTGGGACTGCTGTTATACCAGTGTGTAATGGTGTAGAGTAGCATGAAAAGGGAAATGGGTGATAACCCACGCATTCCCCATGCCATCCTACAGTGCACCAGCACACCCATACTTATGTAAGGTTTATAAGATTTTACAGTTCATATATTATAACAATGCGAGATACATAAGTGTTACAGGTTGGGAATGATGTGATAACACATCCTATCCATCTCTCCTGATACATTTAAAAGCACTTAATATCGTGACAATTTTCACACCTATTTCATAGCGCATGTTGTTGTTGTCATTTTTACAAATCATATGGGCCTACATACATGTGAAATACATTCAATTAGAAACGACGTGAATTTCCCACCCCTTCCCTATCTCATACTATAATTAAGCAATTTAAATATACATGTGGAGTACATAACTTTGGCTTTTAGGAACGATGTGATTTCACACCCATTCCTGTCACAGAATACAATTATACTGGTACGTACCTAGCTGTTACAAACAATTAGTGCTTAGGAAGGATGTGATTTCACACCACTTCCCTAGCTCATACTACAGTTAAGCAATTCAAAAGCTACCTATGGAATATGTAACTTTAGATATTAGGAGTGATGTGATTATACAGCTAATCCTTATCTCATACTACAACTAAGCAATTCAAATATACACGTGGGACATATAACTTTAGCTATTGGGAACGATGTGATTGCACATCCATTCCTGTCGCAGAACACAATTATACTGGTACGTACATAGCTGTTACATACAGTTAGAGCTTAGGAACGATGTGATTTCACACCACTTTCCTATCTCATACTACAGTTAAGCAAATCAAAAGCTACCGATGGAATATGTAGCTTAAGATAATTAGGAGTGCTGTGATTCCACACCAAATCCCAATCTCAAACTACAGTTAAGAAATTGACTATACACGTGGAATACATAACTTTAGCTATTAGGAACGATGTAATTCCACACCCATTCACTTCTCAGAATACAATTATACCGGTATGTACCTAGATTAAAAATAAATTACATAGTTATAGATATTGGGAATGATGTGATCCCGCACCCATTCCTTTCTCAAAGTACAATTAAACTAGTAAGCAAGCTTATACAGTTTAGACATCAGATGATGATGATAATGATGATGATGATACGCCTCGTAAAATCTAGTCCACTACAGTGCATAGCGAGTCCATCGTAGTCCCCGTGTGGACTACATTGTACGTAAACTCATGATGATGCCAGGTGGAATTTACATGAAGAAAATAACAATAACAAAAACATGGATTTTTTTAACAGGCTTTCGGATGATATTTTGCTGAAAATATTTTCATATCTTACATCATATGAATTAATAATTAATTCTTATGTGTCTGTGCGATTTAAAAACATTAGCTTCGATAAAAGTTTAATCAGGTTAGATAAAAAAATCAACATTCTTTCTTTGATACTAGTTTTCGTAGCACAAAATGGGGACTGAAATGTGGACACTTCTCTGAATCATAATAATATGAAATTAGGTGTTGCCTGATGTGCGAGCACAATAAGCTATGCAGTCATTTTAAAACAATGGTCAAATGTCGCGCGCATCACAATCACACACAACACCCCGACCACGCCATAGTAGTTATATACTTACTATGGGTACCGAAGTTCGTGAATCTAAGCAAGTAATGCACTCGTGAAAGAAAACTCTTAAACAGATCTGCGCAAAAATTTAACAATGTAAAATAACACTTCCGAATACAAATGCAAAAATTTCAGCACAAAACTAATTCTTAAACAAATTCAAAGCATTTGAACTGACTCACCTCACCAGGTTATGTGTGAAATAGCGGTGCCGAATTTTGTGAATTGGTGATTATGCATCTTCAGCTGTCTGGTACATGCTTGTAAATCCTTAAATATCACGGTATTGGTTTGTTGAATGTTTCAACTGCTAATTTTCCCCGTTTTAACCCATAAATTAGTCCTACAAATGAATATATAAACTATAAAAGCAGTTGATACATTTGAAGAGAAGAAAAAAACCCAAATGGATGCCGATTTCGTTAGGCAGTGATGTCACATGAAATTCATAAATATTAATGAGCTGAAGAAATGAACTAACGTTAGGGTCTTTAAAACATGTCCAGCAGGCATAAAAAAACATGTGTGCACTTTATGGTAATTTTGACATTTTGGTAAATCATTGACAAGCACCCACCCCTTCCTCTAGAGCCTCTCCAATAAAATTTAGATGTGCTACCGTCAATCAGTCTAATCCGACGTGGCGGGAAAATGTAACCAAACCAGGTGGTAACTTTGGATTGTGAAAATTGATCATTTTATGTGCTAAATAAGTGCAAGTAAGTAATCTAAGAAAGTGCATTAAGGAATCTTGAAATTTTTATCACTACCATCAGTAATTGTATGAAAAGTTTCTTGTTTTGACCGTATTTTGCTCAAAACTTTGTCAAAAGGTTCAGAACTGTCAATCAAAAAGTGGCTACTGTGTAGATGCGTTCCATGCAACGTTACATCATAGAACAAGAGTGATAAAAACAAATTCACGAATTTCGGTACTCACAAATTTAACCAACTTGACCATACGTATAGGCCTTAGGGATATGGTAGCTAAACTTATGACCCCCTGTTCCCATATCCATGTGGATGAGATGATGTCACAGAGTTTTTCACCTATCACATGTGAAGTCTATCATATCACTATGCCACTTTCATGTCTATCACGCCACTTTAATCCCAGTGCACAGTTCACCTGGAGGATCTACATGTATGCTAGAGCTGGGTGACATTGGCTTTTAGAAGACGATAATGATATTAGGGTTGGGCGATTTTTCGATATTATCGTCAATATCGCGATATACCGAATACCGATACCGAAATCGTCATAATTTCGAATAATCGTAAATATCGTCAATACCGACAGGACGATATTGCACTTTTAACTGTGAGCATAATATAAATAACTAAGTTAGAAATGTCATACTCTTACCTCTATTCGGTCCAGTAATAGTCTTTAAGTAATAATCCAGTCTTTGTCTGAGGTAATAAAAACTTAATAAACTCCAAAATAATCTGTGTTCATTTAATTCATGGTTTGTTTGCGCTAATAAAATGATTTAAAGTACAAAATAATCCTTTGTAGTTCACTTTTCATAATTACATAAATAGACGACGCCATGTTTTTTCTTGCCTCATTCTGAGTGTTAGTCAGTGGGGAATACCATTTGCACTACCCACATTCCAATCTGATGACGTCATTACTACAGGTCAAGCTATTTATCCATTAGTCATTGATCTGCATGGTTAAACATTCTTCTGACCGTGAAAGATTTAAACTTCAAAACTTTTTAGGTCGATAGGAAACCACACACACTTAATCCCTTATCAATACCACAGCTTGGAACGGTGGGTGAGGGGGAAGTTAATCTCTTGCTTTACCGTTATACGTTTTTATGTAACTTTATACAATATATTTAGCATTTTTAAACGAATCAGATCAAAATTCATTCCACATATAACATTACAGATTTATTTTAAGTGAGAAACAGCCTTAAAATAAATAATTTAGGCCTAATTATTTCCAGTCTTCGATCTGTTGTGGCAGTTTTGGCTGCAGTGTTAACTGGGTTAATTTCACACATCCCGGCTACGCCTTGAGATCAATGGATAGGACCGCTAAGTAGTGAGCGAATTTGAATAGGTCTACAATGGGGCAAATTAGTATTTAATGTTACCGACCAAATAAAATCTGACATAATTGTTTCCAGTCTTCACACTGGTTCTCGTTCAGAATCATGCAGTGTTATTTTATTAATTTGCATCGTCTACGCTAGCGGTGGGCGTGATAACGGCTGTCGGAATTCTGCAGTGTGAATTCTGATTGGCTCAAGTATGATACGGCGGCCAATCAGATTTTGCTCTGCGGAATTCCTTTCTGCTCAATGAAGTTAATCCGTGTTCCTTGCTCAATCTTTTGGTAGTTGTCGTGAGGTAAAGATAACACAAAATACAACACAAGAACAGAAGAAAATCCTTTATTTTTCTTATTTGTGATGAATATGGTTAGTTGCATTACATTCGTTGCTTTAAGCTGTATATTGAAGGGTGTCAAAGTGTGGAATTTTGTGTATTAAATATGCGGAAATGGCAATCATGGCGATCTCAATGTACGGTTTCAAGGCAACAAATTTAATGAAAATAACTTGTAGACACCACCAATTTGAAACACATGTTATTCTATGTTTACACCCTAACTCCACACCCCACCCAAATGACGATATATCGTGATACCGCGGTATTTTAATGAGATACCGATATCGTCATGCCTTGAGCAATATCGCCCAACCATAAATGATATCTAGGCAAATATCACGATATCGCCTAGGCGATTGGGCTTGAGGATAGGCCAATAAGGTCTGTTTTATATCAATCAATCAATATTTAATGACAAATCCAACATGTGGACATATGTCCAGGTTACACACAGTACATGATAAAATATATAATATAGTATAATATGATATGATGTAATATGTACATACAATATACAGAAACTGGGTATGCACCCATGTTTCAGAGATTGGCTTAAAGGTATATTAACTAATTTTTGTTGTTGCTGTTGTTTTGCCCCATTCGTCTCTGTAAGGTCCATCAAACCAAAACATTACTATATCCCAACTCATGTACTACAGTACGTTGGTGACTGAAACAGTAAATGTTCATGATTGCTGGAACAAGCAGAGAGGAGCAGACCTAGTGTGCATAAGGACAATGATCAATGTGATTTATGGCAGAGATTTAAGTGGTGATAGGGTGGAGTTAGGAAGTTCTGGCGAGCTGATAGGCAGGTGTCGATGTAACCTGAGATGAGATTCATGACTTCGGCATCACCATTATTGTAGGACATTACAAATACAAATTTGCTGTTGTCGCTGAGTGCATCAAAGTTTGTAAATTGACTCAGTTTGCTGAAAAATTTTTCTGTTTCATTTGTGTAGCACGGACAATGCATTATAAAATGTTTCTCGTCTTCTACCAAGCCTAAATTACACGTTTTGCAAAATCTTAAATTAGCTGGCATCTTGGGAATTTTGTGCCTGTTAATCTCTATTTGCAATGTATGTGCGCTTATACGAAGCTTAGGGATCTTTCTGCACTGTATTATAACTTGTAGTAATTGCCACGAAAACCCGACCCTCACCGTGGTCTTGGCTCATACGACAAACAGATCATCTACAACAATACTGATGGGCAGTAGAAAGATTAAATTGATCTGATTCTCGCATGAATATTAACCAATATGTACGTAACAAATTTATTGTAAAACCGACATTTGCAATTTGCAAAAGGGAAATTCTAAATCTTAAATCTGATAGGCTAAAATGGAATTGGGTCGGTCACGTTTGACGGGCCAAATGTAGTTAATTAATAATTATTGATGATTATTTTACAGTCAAACGGACCATTTTCGGCTGGCAAATAATCAGCTACAGTTATCTATAGTTTGCCAGTTGAACACGCCCTAGATCTGCATTTCTAGTCAGTATGGCTCTTTGGTTAAGATTTACTTTGACATCTATGTACTCCAGGATTCGGTCAGTTATTGAACAGACCTATATGTAGTAATTGTGTTCATAATTTTCTAGCTTGTACAAGGAATTTACATTTTATTCCATCTCAACCACCACCACCCAAGGCCAATTAAAACTTCTCCATGCTTTGACATTGGTGTGATCATAGAGGTCTACCGCGAAGGTGCGAATATAACACATTGTCACATTTCACCCTAAAAGCTGAAATGTGGACTGTCGAAATAATTTGTCCAATTTAAACTGATTAAATTGAAAGTAATTTGATGGAAAGTTGGTGTCACAGATACTAAAACCTTTCTTTAAATTATTTTCAAAGTGAACAGCTAGTCTTATTTTGCGATAGTTTTTTTGCTATTGACCCGGTGAAAGATAGAATATTGACATCAGAGTGGTAAGGGTTAATAGAAATGTATCTAGTCTACTTTGCAGCCATGACACTGTAAGTGTTAGTCTGTAACATTCTGGACAACTACTTGATCCAGATATTGAAGGATCATTGTCACTCTCACAGTCACTGACTGGGGAAGTCTTTTTCCCATAAGGCTTTACCCTTGGCCTGCGTCTGTTTGCCACCTCTCCAACATGACTTTATGACATCATCAGGGCAGTATTGATTAATCGGTGTCTTACAGTTCAGATTTAGAAACATTAATGAAGTCAAACTTTCTGTTTGGATTGTAGCTCTCCAGTCAGTTTTTGTCCTTTTCATTAAAGAATACCCCCGTTCACATTCTGCTGAGCTAGTTGGTAGTACCATGCTAATCTGAACAAGCAGTAATATCAAGGGCATATCCTGGGCCTTGGATTTCATTATTTCACTCCAAAAGTCAATGTATTTCATTGTTTTCTTGGAAGACTATTTTCTTGCGCATCAATTCCTTTAGATCACACCACTCATTTAGAATGTCTTCTTAGAGTTGCATTTCTGGAGTCCATGAGAACAATAAATCGCTGGTATAACGATGTCACATATTGATTGCCATAGTCATGCAGGTCATCCTCTGTACTTGGCAGAACAGCAGGTTAAAAAATACTAAAGGCAGTCATAATAGTGTCTTCATCATGAAGCTGAAAAGGTAACCATTTGTCAATGTGGATGATAGTTTTTGTAACAACTGATTTTGCAATGTTTTTAACATCATAAATGAAAAGATGTAGTGCAATGTATGATGCCATTTCATGCATTTTCAGGTTGTCCGTCGCAGGTTAAGGTTGCCCGTATATGTTAAGCTAAATGACAAAGAAAATTAGAATCACTATTGCTTTGTCAAAAAATTCTGAAGAATAGACAATTATTGAGAAATGGCATTAAGCATACTGGTTACTCTTTCTAACAATTAAATAAATAAATGCCTTAAAATGAAGAGTTAGTCAGTAGGTATCAAAACACAGTATAATACTATTAGTCTGAGTACATGTGTATTTATCATGGTTGCCCTGTGTAGCATTAACAGCAAAAGTTTAGTTGCCCTTTTGAAAATCAGGTTGCTCTGGGCAAGAGGGCAAATGGACATTTCAATCCCTGCAGCTAGGCCTACTGCAACCAGAGTTGCCCTTATGCGTCCTTTTGCGCGTATATATGCATAAAAATGGCAGAGGGACGCATAAAAATTAACCCTCTGCATCCCCGAGGACGCACGAGGGACGCAGTGAAAAAGTGTAACAGAAACTGGTAACTTTGCGTGTGCTTAATTATCGATTATATTATCGTGTGTGTATATTTATTTGTGCATGTTTTTACTTTAAAAAATATACCTAATGTATTGTGTGTTCAATAAAAACGAAATTACTGCGTTGTTTAAGACTGATTTGTTATATGTTTTCTTGCACAACTCAAAGTTGTTAATGCCCATAAATCAGATTCAACCACCGCATTTAATTGTAAACACAAGCCCCAAATCATCCTTAGTATCCCATTTGATCTAATTTTTTAAATAAATAATCAGTTTACAAGCCTGATGTTAGTCGCCTTGTTTGGCCTACAAATTGCAAAAATACCCGCCATGTTTCTGTCAGTTGTGCTATACGTCAGTGTGACGTGTCAGGATTTGACTGGATAACAGCGGAATCTCCCTCTAGAGGAACTCATGCTTGAGAAATTCAATACAACTGATCAAGCGTATACAAACGTGTCTGGGCGTCTTAACCCTTTCACAGCTCAGAACATTGGACAGATCACAAAGTTGTTATCACTAATATGCTGAATATTTTGAAATTAATTTGCGCATGCCTACTTGCCTAAAGCAGCAACGACTTACAGGCAAAATACTTTTTTTCTATTTACTTATCAACATATCTAAATGGATGAAGGAATATATGGAAGATATTGTGTTATCTTTTACATTTGAATGGCTATTTTGCGGATTAGCGGCCGTGTCTTTGTATTGCTGTTTGAATAATGGTATCAATACGCGCTATAAGCCGTCTTTTATTTAGCAATAGCGGCTGATTGATTGACTGATGGATTAGTGTTTATAATGTTTAGCAATACTCGATCGTTAGGTGTTCCCAATTTCTCAACTAAAAAGCTCATCCCAGCAGCGATGTTCAACGATATTGTCGATCTACAGGTAGGCATACGTTAAAATATTGATTTTTTTTCTTCCAAACAGCGTATAACTCAAAGCTCCCCGATACAAGCGTCCTTATTGGATACACGCTAATGTGTTATCTATGCTTCAACCAATCAGCAATCGCGTTACATAGTTACTCACTATGAATTAGACATATATCCGGTTATTGGCCGATATATTTTCACTAATTACGCATTTTGATCTGATTTATACAGATTATTTTTGATAAATTGTTGTTTTGTCTGATCTTAGCCTATGTATTCCACTATATTTAGTCATTCCAGTTACATTATTAAAAATACGCGCGCATTATATCGAAGTAGGTCAAGTTGTCCTTGAGCAAACTCGCCCCAGATACTCGTAATTTTTCAATTTGTCCAAAGTCAAGTGGTCTTTGATAATTACTAATGTAGTGGTCTTTGAAAATGTTAATCATACAAGGTTGTCAATGTAGGTTGGTTAGTTTATCAGACAACAAACAAGTACAGTGCTTTAAGTTATTGTTTATTGACATGCAGTTCAAATGTTATTAGTTAAATATACAATGGCCATTTCAATAGATAAATTTTAGCCACCATTGTAGGTCACAGAATACATATTTTTGAAAATTTACCACTGGAATGACTGGCACTGTTTAGAGCCAGTTATCCCAGTGTTAAACTTTCAAAAATATGTATTTTGGTGATCTACAATAGTGGCCAAAAGTGTTAAGTGCTAAAGGTTAATAAACTATGCATAGTTAATATTCTCTATATACACATTAAACGTATTTACACAATGTCATAACTAGTGCTTTCAACATGTTTAATGAAGTGCTTTATAATTAGATCAATGTGTTGTGTTTATTTTAAGAAAAAAACATGGGACCCCCATATTTCAGATGAGGACCCCATGGGACCCCCAGATTTGACAGTGGGACCCCCAAATCTGAGAGTGTGGGGTCCTTGGGACCCCCAAAAATCAGATGTTGTGGGCAACACTGACTGCAACACCAATTGAGTCTGTCTCTTTGGCTTTTTTTCTTGAGGAAACAGAGTCACCAATAGGCTTATCAAGCTCCACAAAGGACAATGCTCAAATCATGACTTATGTCTCGCTGATTCCAGAACCAAGTGCTGTCGATACGGACACACTAGCAATAAGCTGGAAAGGGATGTATGCATATCCATCCACTTCCTTCTTCTCTCCCGAAGGTGCTGAGGAATATCCGAGAGGAACCATGCCTGGTCCTGCTGATAGCTTCATATTGGGCCAGCAAGGCAGGGTCTGAAATAAGGAGAGTCAATTTGATCTGACAAAAAAGCGGAAGTTGACTAACCTGACGGGGGGTCCGGGGGTCCTCCCCCGTAAAATTTTTAAATCTAGATGCTCTCAGAGGCTATCTCCTGCATTTCTGGAGAAAAATATAGGTTTTCGGTTGGCTGTGAAATTGTTCTATTTTTACCCATTTTGTCCTGAACAAGTCAAATAGACTAAGACATTTTCAGGAGAAAATGCATAAAGATAGAACAATTTCATAGTCAACTGTAGGACCCAGAAAATGAGGACTTAACCACTTATACTCGGTCCTCCATTTAGCGAGGGTTGCCCCTTTGTGCACTTTTCGCTCAGATGCCATTTTAGCAACACATCAACTGCTGTCACAGTCAATGTACAATTGAATTTTTTTAAATTTCACTTTAGAACACATTAGTCAAAGAAGGCTTGTGATAGGTTTCCTGATAAATGTTCACTTGCAGGTCAAGAGATTATTTTTGAAATTTTCCATTGAAATGGCTTATTCAGTAACTGAGACAGTCATTCCCGTGGTAAATTTTCAAAAATAATCTCTTGACGAATGGCCATTAACTATTTTTAATTAAAATTTTTAGGCAAATTTGACCATTAAATGGTTAATTGTAGAACGCGAATATAATGGTAACGCGCGTGTTGTCAAGTGTCTTCTACAGTGCGATTATTTATGAACTTGCTTTCTTCACTTCTATTGTGAGAAAACTCGCCCGCTATTTCATTGGTTTTCTATATACAGCTACCAAGGAAATCGCGAGGAAGAATTAGCTTCTTCAGTATCGAAGGCGTGAAAGAACGCGTCTCAAACTTCTGTGAAAATCTCTCACGTAATGTCATTGGATTTTCTAGATATAATTATGTCCAACAACCAATGAAATTGCGAGACCAAATTCTCTTCTCATGACAGGTGTGTAAGAACACATCACTAACTCGTGCGCAGTGGCAGATTTTGTAGATCCGCCATTGCTAATTTTGCATCGACTCGATCATTTTCAGACTAGCGAAATGACAAGATTTTGAGTGGTATCATTTATCAGATGTTCTATGCAATTTTATCTGTAATTTATTCGCCGTATGACTTAATTTTCAAGTCACTCACAGTCTATATCCCTCATTAGAAATCAGAAAATTTGCCAGTATGAAAGGTTTACACTATTCCCGCGACAATTAGCTATTGTAAGACCACCCTCTAGGATGAATTTGCCGGTATGACGCGTTTTGACAGATCACGAATACTGGTAACCAAGGTGAATATCGTTTTCACTTAGAAATGTGCAAATGACGCACAAACGCGCGCTCGATCGATCTATCGTATTTGAGTGCGATACCAACATTGTTCACTTGTTCTCTTTTTCCAAAATTTGCAAATTTTCCCCAAAATTCATGTTCAGTTAAAAATTTGTACCCATCCAGATTTGATCGGACATGACCGATGTCCGACCATTATTTCATACCCTGGCAAGGTATGGTTCACGGAGCTTCTGGAGCTGTTGGTGGAGAATCCAGTGCAGCTGCCAGAGATTCCGAACATAATCTCTCATGCAAAGGCCGCTTCCTACACGAGCAGCCTGAAATGTTCAAATTGACTGCATGGCTGTTATCAAACAATGTTCCACGTTGGAAGGTTTTTCTCAATAGGCTGCGAGTTTCATCGCAGCCGTGAGAATGATGTCAACCTTCAAGTCATATAACAACAAGGTTAACAAATTTGCTGAATGGTGTAGCAGAAAGGGTTTCGATCGCTTTCAGGCAACTTTTCAGCAAATAGCAGACTTTCTTTGTGAGCTATTCCATACTGGTTTAGCTCGCATTACGTTTGCTGGATACAAGTCGGCTTTGGCCTCAGTTATCCCTTGTCTAGCCAACAGGGATAGTCCATAGGTGGCCCAGTTAAACATGATGGTGAAGGGAACCGGTGGTCATTCCAGCTTGGAGTCTATCTTTGGTGCTCAATGTGCTAGCCAAGCTTCCATTCGAAATGTTGGATTTGGTTAGCCTAAAGCATTTGACTCTGAAGGCAGTCTTTCTACTGTCAGCTTCCTCAAGCAGAAGGCATAGTGAGATCCATGCGCTTTCAGCAGAGGGGGACCGATTTATTGTCATGGAGAAGGTCTGTGACTGCTCCCGAGAGCAGAATTTCTTGCAAGGAACCAATCTTTGAAATATCCCGGCAAACCCATCTTACCGAAATTATCTTTGTATGATCATGATGAAAGTGCCTGGCAAGACTTGTGCCTGGCCCATGTTTTGACTAAATAAAAAAAGCGGATGGACTCATTACAGTCAGATGATAAGCATCTATGGATCAGCCATAAAAAGCCTTATGGCACAGCATCCATGGATACTATATCGTGCTAGGTAGTCAAATGCATTCAGACTACCGACAAAATCGCGACCAAGTGCAATGTGTCAGGGCTCATGGCGTTAGGGGACTAGCCACCGCTACAGCTCTTTACAATGGTGTCTCGTTAGAGGACATCATGACCGTTGCACAATGGCACTGTGAGTCCTCATTCATGGACTACTATAATAAATAATGCAAGTTTGACTGCTTATTGTATTCTGTTTATATATCATGTTCATTCATTTTATATATTCATGCTCATTCCCAGGCTCTTATGTGTCAGCTGTTGTTAACTCATTTGTCATATTTGTGTTTCAGGCGAGACTTCATGTTCTCTAGACTCCCCTCCCTTGCTGGAGCAAGGTGTGTGTGGATGTGTGTGTGCGGTTATGTGAATGTGAGCCGGTCCTATACCCATTGTTCCTTGTTAAAAAGGGCCCTTTGACAGGTTTAGTCACCTTCTTTCTCTAGGTGCAGTTAAGTCATTTCTGTGTCGCCCCCTTCCCACCAGGTTACTGATCAAATGTGTTATCAATAAGTAATGTAAGTATTGATCGATGGAGAATGAAGAAAATTTCAGTTTCCCTTTCTCTGAGATCTAACAATACTTACCATTACATTATGGAGCGAGTCTCCCAGCCCCACAGTGGCGAGCCTCCCAGACCCACGGTGGCGAGCCATGTGTAATTTACTCTTGCTTAAGCTATGCAAACAAGTGAGGGTTCATGACAACGGGTACCCGATTGTTGGGGCGGGTACCCGTTTCCAGGAACTGGTAATAGTTTCTGTAAAAGTCTATGGTCTTAGAGCACAACCTCTGAAGTGGTTGTTATCAATAAGTAATGTAATGGTAAGTATTTGTTAGATCTCAGAGAAAGGGAAATTGAAATTTCCATCAGTCGGGGCCACACAGACTCTTCAACAGAGTCAGCTGCATAACAATCTGTTTGGGATGATGGCAGTAGAACTGGCACTGGAGAAATTTCTTCCAGAAGTCAGGGGCAAGGTGATATTGATATGGTCGGACAATTCGACAGTAGTATTGTACATAAATCGCCAAGGCGGGACCAAGTCTCCAACACTGTGTATCAAAGTGTGGAACTTGATTCAATGGTGCAGGAATTACTAGGTTGTTTTGAAAGCAGCTCAAATTCCTGACCGTTTTAACATTCTGGCGGATGTTTTCTGTCAACAGAATGTTCTCTCAACCCTCCGGTTCTCCAAAGGATCTTCGAGCAGTCGGACAAACCCAACGTGGACCTGTTCGCCACAGGGGAAAATCATGACTTATGTCTCGCCAATTCCAGATCCAAATGCCATCGTTGCAGGCGCACTAGCGATAAGCGGGAAAGGGATGTATGTGTATCCACCCACCGTCCTCCCGAAGGTGCTGAGGAAGATCCGAGAAGAACCATGCCTGGTCCTGTTGATAGCGCCATATTGGCGATAACCGAGCCAGTCATTCCAGTGATATATGTTCAAAGATTGTATTCTCTTGGCCTGTGAATGGACATTCATTAAGAAAACCAAATTTGACTATTAACCCTTTAACACTCATACATGTATCAGCCAAAAATGACTACTGCAATGTCCATTTGCAGACTAAGATAAGACTATTTCATTCCAGTGAAAAATGTTCAAAAATTGTATTCTCTTGGCTTGTAAATGGACATTCAATAAGAAAATATTTAAATTTTCGTGACCAAATTTGACTATTAACCCTTTAACACTCATATCAGCCAAAAATGACTACTGCAGTGGTCTTGAGAAATGTCCATTTGCAGACTAAGAGAAGACTATTTTTTTTTAATTTGCCACTGGAATGACTGGCTCGATGACCGAGCAAGTCATTCCAGTGGTAAACTTTCAAAAATAGTCTTCTTGATCCGCAAATGGACACTTTCTATGAGAAGTTTTCATGAATATATTCGAGGGTTGAAGGGTTAATATTCATGTTATTGTTTTGTTTTTTCAGGAATACAAACTTTTCGTGTGAATACCAGCTGTCAGACAGGCTCTTGAAATGGATGTTCACTGGACCCATCTCATCACATATACAAACACTTAACTTAAATAACTGCTATTGGCTGAAGAGTCGTACACTTGAGGTCCTCATCGCGCGCTGTATTAATCTCACTAGTCTATCGATTATAGAGTGCCGTCTCTGTGAAAAAGCCCTCTGTAAAGTACTCTCGGTTATGAAGAAAATACATACATTGGAATTCTCAGTTCACACTATGAAGGCATTCTGCGATGAGGTGCGGAATTCCGTCGAGACTCAGATGGTGTTTCAACGCTTACAGAATGTGACTGTTCATTTTCAGCGTTCAACGCGGGGTGTGCATCGAGGTGGTATAAGTATAAATGTAGTCCAAGAAAGAACGTTTCTGGATTACTGCTGTTGTCTTAGGAAGCTTCATGTGATAGGGGCACCACATAGTTTCCCGCAGAATCTTATTCGACCACTCGTAACTAAGTTAGAACAGCTTAGAACATTGCGGGAGATCGGTATTAATGCTGTGGTCGATCCATCTGCTCGTATGTTCTTCATCGGTGTCTTATTAGAGTTCTGTAAGTTAGAACTGCCATATTCAACTCTTCTGATGCCTTCTGCAAACTTAGCACAATTGCGTAATAGGCCTGAGTTTGAGTCGTGCTTCTTACATCCCTCATCATTAGTCAATCTGAACTTGTCCCGCTCTGCGATTGACTTCTCGGTGCAAGAACGTCGTAATAATGACAATGATCATGCGTGTAAGATAGCTCTGAATGAACTAACAAACCTACGTTATTTAAACATAGCGGAAAGTTTTTCTGTGTATAGTATTCATCTGTCAATCATATCCCGAAACTGTCGTCACCTTGTCAGCCTCAACCTCAGCCAATGTAATGACGCTGTTCACAATGTAAGTACCCGGCAATGTAGAAATGCTACAGTTCAGTGATGAAGATTAGCAGGAGCCCAGTAGCCCATGGCTACTAGATTTTAGGCTGGGATACCAAAATTTCAAACTTACAAGCCCAGGTGGTGACCTAAATTTTTCCCTTCATATTTTAAAATTGTGAACAGAAAATTATTTTATATATCTGATTATAACTCTATTGCAGATTGAGCCAGTTTCATTAACCCTTTCAATCCTTAAAAAGTAAATTCTTTACGATGTATATACTATATAGCATATTCTGTTGAATATTTTGAAATTAATATAACTGGAAGCCAATGCTGCCTAAGGCAGCAATGGCTTCCAGTCATATTAATTTCAAAATATTCAACAGATTTACTGCTTGTTTGCAGTGAAATAGTATACATGTAATTTATCAGTAAAATGGTTACGCTTGAAAGCAATGTACTGTACTTAACACATTTCTAAATTAGTAAATCCTGAATCATTATATCCTGTTTTTCTAATTTTGGACCCCATGTACAAATGGAGCGTAATTATACGATCGGGCCATTGAAGAATTGACTGGGGCCCTTAAATTTTGGTTTTAGAGGCCCAGGTGCCCTTGAGGAATTGACTGGGACCCTTAAGTTTAGGTTTTAGGTGCCCAGGTGGCTAGATGGTTAAAAAGCTAAAGCGTTATCACTGCTACAGTCTCAGTCTTCTCGGATGGGACTTTAAACTGAGGTCCCGTCACACAGTGCCCATCACTGTGTGAACGTGAGCTAGGGTTAGGTAGGCAAGAAATTTCGGCATAGTCAAAGTAAACCGGATGCTGAATGAATCCCTCCTCGGATGGAACCACGCAACATACGGATTACAAAACCAAAACCAAATTGCTAGAATTAGAATCTTTCGGAATTTTCGAGGGGACTATGGAGGGATGTAACCCGGATGACTGACCGAGTTCGTCCTCGGACGGACACAGTCACCATACGGGCTACCTAACCAATCAAAATCAAACAAGTGCGCGCTGGTGCCTGCTCGGATGATGGCCAGAAGACCAAATGGGTCCCAGGACCCGAAAGACCCCACACCCCAACCTCCCCACTCCCCCCAAAGGGGCTGGGAGGTCTCTGACCTAAAGCCCCCCCCCCTTGGGTGCATCAGGTCATAAGACTGTACGCACCTCCCCCGACCCAACACCTACCCCATCCCTTACCCACCCCTGTTAGGTCCAGGTTAGGCCATCCCCATTACACACGCCCAAGCATGAGGAGCAACAAAAAAAGCCATGGAAAAGAACAGCAACATGAGACAAAATCGAGAGACAACGATCAATACACACACACACACAGAGAGAGACACAAGCTAATGCACAAACCGACGTCACAAGAATTCAAAAGAAACCATAAAGGCCAGGCGTGAGTCTAGACCCTAGCATTGGGAACTAGCATATAAACGCCTCAAATATTACAACACACACACACACACTGCTACAGTTCATCTCAGAAATAACTTAACATGTATGCAAAATAAATTAAAACCTGTTGAATATCTTAAACTTAATTGTATTGGAAGACATTGTCGCTTAAAGGAAACCTTATCATATACTAACCATTCAGGTGATAGAATTTGCTATCCGTAATCCATCCCTGATATTTTAGCTTTTTATCATGCCTAGAACGAAACATATTCAGGCTTTAGTAGCTAAATGTTGCTACATTTCTATAGCCTGTGATGGTTGTCATGATTTGCTTTTCAACCAATCAGAAAAGCCTAGTGTATCTACCTCGGGATATATGCTTAGTATTCATAGAAGTGCCAGCTATTGTTTGACAATGTGGTATAAAAGCAATCATAAGCTGTTGAATATTTTGAAACTAATTTGACTGGAAGTTGTTGATAAGCATTACATAATAAAGAATACAATGCATTGGCACAAAGTTTACATGACATCACACACTTTCACTTGAGGATACAAAATGGTGGCGAACACTGTTCAACATTTACATGATATTACAAAGCAGATAATTGTGATACAGATAAGGGAATGTGACAAGATATGAATGATATAGATTATGGAATCTATAAACCATAATCTATCCGTGCAATGCAACATTTGAGATGAGATTAGCATCGTTTTAAGACCTATTTTTCATATTTAGTGTTTCATATTCTAAATGCATGGTTAAGATGGAAGGTGGTCATAGATGGCAGGTCCTATGACCGACGAACTAACGCCTTTATGGCGCACTAGGCCCCTGGTCAGTAGTGACTGGTGAGACTGTCCAGTATATTATGTGGCCAGGTGTTTTATTGTGTAGGTTAATGAGGAGCTGGACCTAAGTGGACTGGAGGCGGTGGCTATGGGCTGTGTCCATCTGAAGCATCTAAATCTATCTGGCATCCACATACACCAGGGTCTAACCAAATCAGCCACTGATGCTACAGTGTTCACAGCTTTGCAACATATTACGGGTAAGCGTCACTATTCTCCATCACTAACACATGCTACTCAGGAATGCACACATGTATGCACATACGCACACAGTCGCACAGGCATGCATGGCAGCAGACACGCGCGTACACGCGTACACGCTCGCACACATGCGCACACACACACACACACACGGCCAGTCCAATTAGTTTCAAAATCAATTCAATAGCATGTTTATTAAATAGTAAAGACATACGATTTGTACAACAACGCTTAGTCCATCAACAATTAACGCGTTCGTGATGAACTTATCTGCGTCATTCAAGACGTCATTGATTATGACATCATCATACATGTCGCGCAGTTGATTATGATGTGATATGATGGAGGGATAAACTGGAAAGGTCCATTGATAATTCGTTATCCTGAGTGAATCATTTCATGGTGGCTCAGAACTGTGCAGGCACCGAAAATTACACGTTCCTGCTGTCCGGGGCAACCAGTTTACTGCAGGGCAACCAAATTTTAACACATTGGTTCCCCATGATGCTCATGGTTATTATCTCGCCTGCGAAGCAGGATCGAGACATAGGTATCACTTTTCCGCCGGCGACGGCGTAAACTTTTACGGTAAGTTTATATCTCAGCAATGCCTGATCCGATTGGAACCAAACTTGGGTGCATGGTAATATACATCAAAAGGAAGCAGCCCGCCAATAAAAGGGCCATGACGTCAAGGTTACATGGGTCAAAGGTTACAGTATACGGTAATCTTTGTTAATATTTTACGTTAAGTTTTTGTGTTAAACAAAAGTTATTGCCTTATATCTCAGCAATGCCTGATCCAATTGGAACCAACTTGGGTACATGGTGATTTACATTTAACGGAGGCAGCATGCTGATGCAGACATCAAGAGGTCAAGGTTATGGGGGTCGAAAGTCACAGTATAATCTTTGTTAATATTTTATGTTAAGGTTTTGCATTAAACAAAAGTTATTGCCTTATATCTCAGCAATACCTGATTCAATTGGAACCAAACTTGGGTACATGGTGATATACATCAAAAGGAAGCAGCATGCTGATGCAGACATCATGCGGTCAAGGTTATGGGGGTCAAAGGTCACGGTATAATCTTTTGCGTTAAATTTTTGCATTAAACAAAAGTTATTGCTTTATATCGCAGCAATGCCTGATCCAATTGGAACCAAACCTGGATACATGGTTATCTATAATGATAGGAAGCAGCATGATGTTGTTGGGGTCACAATGTCATAGGTCACTGTGACCTTGATACAGAACTCTGTTATTTCAACATTATGTTTTTGCATTTAGCAAAACCTTTCAGCTTATATTTCAGGATTGGTTAAGCCTATTGCAACTAAGCTTGGATACATGGTTACCTATAATGATAGGAAGCAACATGATGATGGTGTTGTCACAAGGTCAAAGGTCAAGGTCACTGTAACCTTGATACAAAACTCTGTTATTTCAACATTAAGGTTTTGCGTTTAGCAAAACTTCTCGGCTTATATTTCAGGATTGGTTAAGCCTATTGTAACTGAACTTGGATACATGGTTACCTATAATGTTAGGGAGCAGCATGAGTTACCTATAATGTTAGGGAGAAGCATGATGATGTTGGCGTCACAAGGTCACTGTGACCTTGATATAGAACTCTGTTATTTCAACATTAAGTTTTTGCGTTTAGCAAAACTTCTCAGCTTATATTTCAGGATTGGTTAAGCCTATTGCAACTGAACTTGGATACATGGTTACCTATAATGTTAGGAAGCAGCATGATGAAGTTGGTGGCACAAGGTCAAAGGTCAAGGTCACTTTGAACTTGATACAGAACTCTGCTTTTTCAACATTAAGTTTTTGCGTTTAGCAAAACCTTTCAGCTTATATTTCAGGATTGGCTAAGCCTATTGCAACTAAACTTGGATACCTGGTTACCTATAATGTTAGGAAGCAGCATAATAACATTGAGGAGGTCAAGGTAACTGTGACAAACAGGAGACAGGCGAGACATTTAATTCCGCGGAATTCTTGTTTTATTTAGTCTTAACACTCAAATCTGTTCAAGAAAATTAAAATTTTCTCATAGAAAATCTCCATTTGCAGACCAAGAGAAGACTGTTTTTGAAAACTTACCAATGGAATGACTGGCTCGGTTACCTTCTTTGTCTGCAAATGGACATTACTGAAACCGTTTTTGGCTGATATTCGGAATAAAGGGTTACTGTAATGCTTGAGTTGGTATTTACAAGGATTTTGTAGTCTACAACAATACATATTTTCAACAGAATTTACAGAAATGGGGTAACCCGGAAGTACAGTCGGGCAACCTAATTTAAATGGTATACTTACCCCTGGGAACAACAAAATTTGTGTCTAAATTTTTAGCCCTGGAATGTGGCAGATCAGATTCATCCATAATGTCATTTCTTCTACAGGTCTCCGGAGTCTGGCGTTGCCTGCTTGTGCTTTCTGCACACCAACAACAGAACCCCATCTTCCTTCAGTGTCTAAAGGCACAAAGCGAGTTCTTGTTTCATACAGCGCACCAAGGGATTTTGGAAAACGTAGACGTGTTGGGGTTCCATTCAGTATTGACTCGGTGAGTTTTAGGGCTGTAACAAACATTCGTTGGTTTGGAAAATTGCAAACCAAGGGAAGATGAACGATGGTTTGTTTCGCTTGCATAGGATTTGTGTGGTTCGTGAACCATACATAAGCGAACCCTTTCAGGGCTGAATTCCCATATCTAATTTTAGGAAACCCATACAGGAAAACTGTTGAATATTTTGAAATCAATTTGACTAGAAGCCATTGCTTAGGCAGCAGCAGCTTCCACTCAAATTAATTCCAAAGTAGTAAGTTTTATGTCATAAAGAATTTAGTGTTTCAGGGATTTGTCAGTGAAAGGGTTAATAAACATGCAATCTCTGAATGTCCTCTAAGTGTGATTTATGAATATGACTGTGAATGGAACTTAGCTGGCAATGAATCTTATATTATTTTCTAACATTTATTGTCAGAAATTGTCATTTGTGTTTTTCTACCATTTAGCCAGTAAAGCCACCGGCCTTTAAATGTTATTTTCTGTTAGGAGTAATTTCTCGCATACAATAGCATATTAAAAAGGTTCGTGAACCAGTTCATCGTTCAAACATCTGTATCAAGAACCAGTTCGTTTCGTGAAAATTCTCAAAAACTTCAGCCCTAGTGAGTTGGTACTCGGAATAACTTGTCTTCAAAGAGTCATTGAGTGATGTAACTGAATGTAAGTATCGAATAACAGACACAGAGAATGTTTTGAAAAGTTAGCAGTGTTACTGAAGGTTCCTTTAAGTTTACCAAGCCTGCCATATTCCAGTTCGTCCTTCAAATTTTTGGTGGAGTAATATGATATGCCAATGTACAGAACTACAATTTAGCTTTCAGTGTAAAATTTATGGTGGCATGTGTGTGCGTACATGCCTGCCCATGTGCGTGTGTGTGTCTGTTCATGTGTGTGCGTGCTGCTCATGTGTGCAGGCATTTGTCTGTTTGTGTGTGTGTTCGTGTGTGGGGTAGTGGGGTGAGAGTGAGTGTGTCTGTGCGCGTGTGTTTATCTTTTTTGTTCAATAGTTGTTTTCCATGATTTCTACATGAACTTTGACCTGTTGTGTTTACCATTTTATCCTCATTGGGGATAGTACTTGTTAATAATAAGTACTGGTCCTCTCTAGTTGCGACGTACATCTTTACATTTTGACAGACAGATTTATAATAGTTGCAAGTCACAACTATCTACTGTAGTGTTTATTAAACAAATTCCTTTATTAATCCTTTAACACTTAAATTTGTTCAAGAAAATTTCAATTTTTCTCATTCCTAATGTCCATTTACAGACCAAGAAAAGACTATTTTTGAAAATTTACCCCTGGAATGACTAGCTCAGTTATCGAGCCAGTCATTCCAGCAGTAAATTTTCAAAAATAGTCTTCTCTTGGTCTGCAAATGGACAGTTCTCAACAATAATGCAGAAACCGTTTTTGGCTGATATAAGAGTTAAAGTCCTTACTGCTACCAATAGCAACAATTATGTTCTATGAAAATATTTTCAAAATCTATGTATCCAGCTGTTTTTATCATCTTAGTGTAGTATGAAACTATTAATGCTACATTTTAAGACAAACTGTCTAACATCTACAGGGTCCGAGTACCTCGGGGGAAGGTTTATCACCTGATGCAGAACCAACACCTGAACTTCTGCAGTTCACACATGCCTGCCCGTTGGTGACAGAATTTGAGCTGTCAGGAGCGAATTTCAGATCAGCATTTAATAGTACATTTCCGATAACGCCGGCACGGCACTCGTACACAGCATGGTAATATACATGTAGCACTCGTACCTCTTATTGCGATATACAGTTTTCACCTCTTACAGGGTTCGTACTGGTCGTGGAAATCCTGAAAAGTCATGGAAATTGAGAATTTAAATTCCCGGCCTGGAAAGTCATGGAAAATCAGTCAGTGTTTTTATCATAGGTCATAGAAAAGTCATGGAAAATGGTAATCATGTAAAATAAAAAGAAATCTGTTGGCATAAATCACCTCTATGCAATACAAATTTCGACAACAGCTTATCAAAACAAGGCAGTGGCTTGATTGTTGCAAGAGGCAATATTCAGACATTTTGCAGAATAACTTGGATCTTATTTTTGGAGCTGCGTCAAATACAAAATTCCTAGAAATTAATTTTTGGAGGTCATGGAATTTGTTAATTTTGGTCATGAAAAGTAATTTCAAGCACAAAAAGGGGTACAAACCCTGGCCTAGGCTTCTATTAGGACAAGCATGACAAGAGGTGTTCAATAGACCTTTCCATTTTTTAGCTATGCCCCGCCCATCACTAGCTAAGCTCCGCCCACACCTCGTCGTGTTGGGATTGATCGATCCCCAAATGCCCTAGCTATCAATTTCCTGAAAACTATACAGGAAAATGTTCAACTGAATATTTATTAAATGGTAAAAGCAAACAATTTGTACAACAATGCATAGACCTCAAATATGCGTTCGTGACGTATGTATCGACGTCATTCATTATGGTGCCATTGTACGCATCACGCAGTTCATTATGATGTCATATGATGGGTGGGTACTCTGGAAAGGTGAATTTCCAAACCAACATCTCTGAGAAAGGGGGTGGGCTTATATTAGGTATTGTATATTACAAGAAAAAGTTCAAATCCAGTCTATAAAATGGGTAAAATTAATAGACAATAACACACGAAAATGCAACACAATTTCCCGGTACAATACTTGTCGCCCTTCGACGATGTTTACAGTCTACCTAAGAAAACAATATCGCACAAGTGAAATTATTAAATGGGACGGCCTAAATATCATGTATCCTTTAATGCTATCATTTCTCGACTAAAGGCTGCACATGAATATAGGATGCAGGCCAAAATTTGACCAAAATCTTCCTCAAAAAACCTGTATTCAAGTATAAGACCCTGAATTTTAGAAACCGCATACCTTTAAAAAATTTGAAACTTGGTATAAAAAATTACCATCACCAAGCCTAGCTAAATCCTTGTGTATTTTTGCTTAGACTCCACATATGTTCAAGATAAAACAAAGTTTTTTCCATACTTTCGGGGTTAAAATATACGTTAAAACAGTTTTGGAGTGATAAATACCCTCCTTATAATTTCGTCCAGTAAAACTTTATGAAAACTCTACTTTGTCTAGCTTGTGTTTAAGTGGTTTCTATTCTCTGCTGTACAAAGAGAATTATTCAATTAAAATCTGGAGCACGACGAAGAAAAAATTATATAATCCAATCAAAATTCAGAAGGATATATTCTCTTCCTAAAGGAATTAATTATGGAACAATCACCAGTTGGGTGTACTAAATTTCTTCTAATAACTGCCATTCTCTATTTTCATTGGTTTGTACAACAGAATTTATCCAATCAGAATAGAGAAATATTTCTCTTAGGAAAAAATTAGTAATGGAACAGTGTTTTCTCTCGTATTGTGCATTAATTTTGTAATTGCCGACCGACATCAAATGATCCAAAACGGAATCAAGACGTACGACAAAAATTGCTTGAAAGTCTGCCAATTAAAATGGCGAAACATTAAAATGTTCGCTGGCTCTTTTGTGATCTGAGCCACAGTATTTTTGCGAGATCTCATGCGCTAACGGGAGTTTGTTATCAAACGGGAATGGATCAGACCTAAAGTACAATACTTAGTTCCTATCGTGCAATGATAATACATAACAATTCAGAGTCCCGAGTCCAGAATATTTATATCTGAGTACTCGCTCAAAATAAAGTTCTTTTGCGAATGGAGGTGAATCACATGATTTATATCTTTTCTTGATGTCTTGATGTAATAAATGATCTTTATTAATAGATACGCAATATTTAGGCGCTCCAATTTAATAATTTTACTTTCCGCGATGATGTTTTCGAGGTATAGATTAAACATAGTCACAAGGCTGCAAGAAATTTTACCAGGAAATTGAGTTAAATTTTTGTGCTATCATTTTTTACTTTTTTAGAAAACTTTACACCAAAAAATGTGCTCAAAGAATGTACTCAATTATGCGACGCATCCCCTTCCTAGAACATGTAATTTGACAAAAAAACTGAGTCCTTTAGTTGAGATTTAATGGTAAAGATAATATTAGTTAAAAATTAATCCTAAATTTGACATAAAATGCCATCGTGAAAAAATATAGATCGTGTGATATTAGGAATTGGATATAGTTAATTCAAATCAAGAGATATCAAAAATATTTAGAGTGAGTAGTAGGATCTAATTATCCTAGATTTGGAACCCTTCCCCATCTCAAACTGCTGTTAGCATATGAGATCTCTAGAGAACATGTGAATATACACTCAATCATATACAATGTCAAAGGTTTAATTTGCCACCACCTCGCCAACATAAGAAGTGATCAACCTCTTTTTAATTCTTGGCCTTCAAGCAATTTTTGTCATATGTCTGATTCCGTTTTGGATCATTTTATGGTGGTCGCTTAGATTACAAAATGGATGCACAAAATGGACTGCTTGGTTGGTACATAAATTTGGTCTTAAATTATTTTTATAAGGAAGGTATTTATCACGCGAAAATTGTTTGGCTTACCACTATAAGTAGTAAACTAATAAGTGGCCGAGATCTACAAATCTGAGGTCGACATTGATTTCTACGGCGCCAAGATCGGTGTAAAGTAGAGCGATCCTGTGACATGATTGCTATTATTATCCTGTTACATGTACACACATTTCTTTAAAAATTTGGCTGATTTGTTCTAAAAAGATTTTCCTGAAGTAAACTGCTGAGATAGGGGGTGGGCTTCTAATACAGAGTTTTGCCATTTTGAAACTGCTAAGAAATTATTTTGGCTCAAGTTATGGTGGGGCACCTATTAGAGCATAGGGTACTACTAGGGGAAATACTCGTGTGCAATGTATGTGTGCGCGTGCATGTGTGTGTGTGTGTGTGTGTGTGTGTGTGTGTGTGTGTGTGTGTGTATGTTTCTAAGCCAACAGTGTGTACGTAACTGAATTCCCTAAGACTATTTCACTTTTCAAACTATACATGCATTTTTGCGTATTACCGTAATTTTGTGTCTACATTGCGCACTAATAGATATCACGCAATTCAAAATTTGACAAAATATGAGTCAAAAAAGCCTTACACAAGTTTATAACACGCAGTCGTAGTTCAGAAAGATTGCAAAACATTTTTCAGATGGACGAAAATTGGTACCATAAAACGCTCATTAGTAACAGGGGGTTATAATATGAAAAGGGCTGTAAATTCTTTAAATCCAAACCTCTGAGAAAGGGTGGCAACTTCTGTTAGGTATATTTCAAGAAAAAATTGAAAAAAATAATTAAAAAAATAACACGAAATTAGAACACATTTTAGATTTTTCACGCTAGAAATTCTTACCATCTTACGCCTATGCTTAATGTATACATTATATCCATCATCGCAGGAGTGAAATTATTAATTGGGACCGCCTAAATATTACATATATTGTAATAAACATTGTTTATTTCATCAAAATGAATCCTAAGTTTGACATAAAATGGCGTCGAGAAAAATAGAAATCATGTGATATATTAGCTTCTGCTTTAGGATGAGTGTAGGTTGTTACCCGAGTAGCGCGAAGATGCTAATACAATAGTAGTACCTGGTTAGAGACTTGCGCAATCCACATAAATTGGAGGGGAGCTTCAAGTAGCTACGAGAGTGATGGCATAAACTCGTCCTATATCTGATTAATACTCGGTAGAATATAATATAACCAAGTCGGCCGGGATGAAATCGGCCAAGTGAACAAAAATCTTGCCAGCAAATATACTGCCGAATACATTTACTAATTAGGTAATAGTGAATTTATTGTTGTAATTGTTTTAAAAATTTCTGTATATATTTATTATTAATTTGTGATATTGATATTGGCATTTGCGACGTTGCAAAATCTGTTTTTATTTTGGAGGTCTCCTTCCAGTCCAGATAAAGTTAAGTGGAATGCCTCAGATCACAAAAGAGCTTTAATTTGGTCGTCCAATTTAAGAAGGGATCTAACCTCATTTTATTTCTTACGTTGTTTTGGGTCATTTTATGTTGGTTTATGACAAATACCCACCATCTAACTCGCAAACTCCACAAATGGAGAACGCACACCCCAAATTTGACCATAGACATATAACAGAAACTTTGTAGAAATCCCTTGAAAGCATGACTACAGAAACCTGGCTAAAATTTGACCGAAAACCGTCCAAAAATTCTGAAACAGGAAAAAGTTTCCAAACCATTAAGAAATTTGACCCAACCGGCAAAAAAATTTAGCTGCTAAAAAATGTTGAAAACGGTAAAAAAATTCTGACTGGTAAAAATGTCCACAACCGCCAAAAAAATACATCAACCGGCAAAAATTTCACCAAGCCGTCAAATATGTCTGAGCCGGTAAAAAACCAAAACCGGCAAAAAATTTCAGACAAGGGAACCTGCAACTTCCAAACTTCCTGCCCATATATGGTCAAGAAATGGCCAATCCACGGGTTAACCCAGAGGAGGGTATATAATGGACAGAAAAAATGTGTTCAGATCATTCAGACTTTTGGTCTCGCAATTGGTTTACTACGTTGTTATTATCATTCATTGCACAATGAGTCTGACTAGCAACACGTTGCCAAGGAAGAGTGAGGTAGTCACACTACCATCCCTGTCAGCACTAAGCCTGAACTCCATGGATGCGGACATCTTGCTTGCCAAGTCCAACACTGACGTGCAAACCGTCAAGAAAACACAAAACATAGCACCCCCAGCTGCCATGGGGGTTGCCAGCTCTTCAGCAGTTGACCCACCAAGACCGCAAGCTATTTAAGATCTACATCCAAGAGCCCCTACAGTCAAAATCAAATCTCTACAAAAGTGAGAGACATGACACCCCAGTATCCAGACGTGTCAATAGTCCTGGACATTCTAGAAATGACATGCAGTTCAGACTCATCAAGGACCAATCGTTAGACTCAGACGATGAGAACTCCACACCATGGAAAAGTCAGAAAGAATGCTACTAGATACACCAGCTCCTCACAATGGAGCCTATAGGCATAAACCTAGAGGGATAAGGGGCACCCCTTTCCCTGGGCCAACATGCCCAACATGGGCAGACACGCCCAGTACATCATTATTAACCCCATGTCAAAAAACATAGCCGCCGTGGGCCAATCAAAATGTAGCGTGTTTGGCGATCATATTGGATTTTTTTATTTGATGGATTTTGATGCCGAAATTGGTTTTATATAGGCTTTTGGGTATGTTGATTTCAATTTCCCACTTTTGAAACTGTCGAATAAACGGTTTGGCAGCCATCTTGGATCGTTTTCCCGCCAAAAACTCCCATATTAAAGCAATGGGAAATTTTAAATCTCTTCTCGAGAACCACTAGGCCGATTTCAAGTATGTTTGGCAGGAATCATCCTTAGGGCATAGGGATCCAAGTTTGTTCAAATAAAGCTGATCGGCCATTTTGGCCGGTGGCCATCTTGGATTTTGGCCGATTTTCAGAAATGTCTAAAAATCTCTGAAACAACGAGTGATTCAAAACTTACAAATTATAATCTAGGGCAAGAGCTGAACCAAGTTTGTTCAACGGAATGTGATTGGCTAAATTGCTCGGTGGCCATCTTGGATGACCTAGTTTTCATGAAAACTACTCCAGAACCACTGAACGGATTGGGCTCAAATTAGGACCTAAAGACCATTATAGTTTGTTCAAGGGAAGTTTATACATAAAAAAACATGGCCGCTGTGGACTAATCAAAATGTGATGTGTTTGGTGGCTATATTGGATTTTTCTAATTGATAGATTTTGAAACCAAAATTGGTTTTATATATGTTTTTGGGTATGCTGATTTCAAATTTGCCATCATCAAAACTTTCGGTTAAATGTTTTTGTGTCCATCATGGCTTTTCCCTGCCTAAAACTCCTATACTAAAGCAATGAGATATTTAAAATGTCTTCTCGAGAACCACAGCCAATTTCAAGTACATGTATATTTTGCAGGATGCATCATTATAGCCTATGGGTCTGAATTTCTTCAAAGCAAACTGATCGGCCAATTTGGCTGGTGGCCATCTTGGATTTTGCTAAATTTTTAGAAGCATCTAAAGATGTTCTCCGAAACCACTTGATTCCAAACTTATGAAATATCATCTGGGGCAAGAGCTTAACGAAGTTTGTTCATGGAAACTTGATTGGCCAAATAGTTTGGCAGCCATCTTGGATAACCTAGTTTTCATGAGAACAACTTCTCCAGAACCGGTGAACGGATCAGGCTGAAATTTGTGAGATATGATTAAGGACTAAGGGACATTAAAACTTAATCAAGTGCAGTTGATGCGTAAAGAAACATTGCTGTTATGTACCTGTTGCAATTCTAGTCAATTCCTTAGGGGTCTACTTATAGCCGATGGCCTTTCTAGTTGAAATGTCTATGTTCCAGGTGAGCGATACAGGGGCCCTTGGGCCTCTTGTTTTATTTTATGGATTTTGAAGCCGAAAATGGTTTTAAGTAGGTTTTTACGTACCGTTTTTATTCAAGGAACGGACACTAGCTTGTATTGGATGCAGGCTAAATTTTGATCCGAAGCCTCCCTTAAAATCCTTGTACTCATAGAAAGGATGCATAGAAAAATTTAAATCCATTCTCTAAAATGGTTAAAACTCCTGTAGATACTTTTTAATCAGTTGGAAATCAGTAAAACAACTGCGTATATTACACGGGGTTAAACAGTATTCTTATTTCAAATTTGCCATTTTTGAAAGTGTAGAATAAATGGTTTGGTGGTCATCTTGAATCTTTTCCCCACCAAAAGCTCCTATACTAAAGCAATAGTAAATTTGAAATGATTTTTCGCAAACTACATACGTAGACAATTTCAAGTATATTTGGGGTAAAGCATCGATAAGGCATAGAAATATAGGTTTGTTCAAACAAAGCTGGTCCACTAATTGGGCCGGTGGCCATCTTCAATTTTGGCCGATTTTTATACCCCGCCAAAAAATTTTGTGGGGTATTATGTAATGGTGCTGTCCGTGCGGGCGGGTGGTCGGGCGGACGTATGGGCGGCAGAGTGGGTTCCGAATGATAACTCCATTACCGTTTGTCAGATCACATTGAAACTTCATAGGGTGGTTGGACTAGGTCTTGGGAAGAAACGTATCGAAATCGACGATGATCCAAAATCCAAGATGGCTGCCAGCCACCGGCGGCCATCTTGAGAATTGGTTTCCGTATGATAACTCTGTTACCGTTTATTGGATCGCTTTGACACTTCATCGAGTGGTTGATCTAGGTCTGTGAAAGAAACCTATCAAAATTGACCATGATTTGAAATCGAAGATGGCCACCAGCCACCGATGGTCATCTTGAAAATTGATTTCCACATGATAACTCGGTTACCGTTTATCCGATCGCTTTGAAACTTCATAGAGTGGTTGGACTACGTCCGGGGAAGAAACCTATCAAAATCGATGATGATCCGAAATTCAAGATAGCCCCCAGCCACTGGCGGCCATCTTGAAAATTGGTTTCCGTATGATAACTCTGTTACCATTTATTGGATCGCTTTGAAACTTCATGGAGTGGTTGGACTAGGTCTGCGGAAGAAAGCTATTGAAATCGACAATGATCAGAAATCCAAGATGGTCGCCAGCCACTGGTTGCCATCTTGAAAATTGGTTTCCAAATGATAACTCCGTTATCGTTTATTGGATCGCTATGAAACTTCATTGGGTGGTTCGACTACATCTGGGGAAGAAACCTATCGAGATTGACAAGGATACGAGATCCACGATAGCCGCCAGCCACCAGTGGCCATATTGAAAATTGGTTTCCAGATGCTAACTCCGTTACCGTTTATCGAATCGCTTTGAAACTTCATAGGGTGGTTGGACTAGGTCTGAGGAAGAAACCTCTCGAAATCGACAATGATCAAAAATCCAAGATGACCACCAGCCACCGGTGGCCATCTTGAAAATTGGTTTCAAGATGATAACTCTGTTACCGTTTATATGATCGCTTTGAAACTTCATAGGGTGGTTGGACTAGGTGTGGAGAAGAAACTTATCGAAATTGACACTAGCCACCATCTTGAAAATTGGTTTCCGGAGGATACCTCCTTGACCTTTTAGCGGATTGCTTTGACACTTCATAAGGATGACTGGCCTGATCGGTCTGAGGAAAAAATTAATATTTTCTGATAGCTCTCATTTTTGTCATCATGGCGGGGTATTATGCGCTGTTTGCGGAGGTCTTGTTAGAAATGTCAAAAAATCTCAAACACCGTGTAGGGGGTGGGGAGGGGGAGGGGGAATCTAATCAGAACTCATGAAAGATCAGATAGAGCAACAATTGAACCAAGTTTGTTCAAGAGAACTTGACTGGCCTAATGCTTTAGTGACCATCTTGGATGACCTAGTTTTCATGAAAACAACCTCTCCAGAATGTCTGAACAGACCAGGCCAAAATTTGGAAGATATGATTAAGGATTAAGGGCCCTTAAAGTTTGTTGAAGGGAAGTTGATATGTAAAGAAACATGGCCGCTGCATTCTTGTTACAATGCTCGTCAACTCATTAGGGTTCTACATGGCCTTTCAAGATGAAATGCCTATGTTCGAGGTGAGCGATAAGGCCCCGTGGGCCTCTTGTTTTGATTTGGAAATATATTATTTCTGCACTGTACTGTATTAAAATTTTTCCCTGTTATATCAGGCTCAGTTATCGAGGATATCATTCCAGTGATAAATTTCTGTTATCTGTCAAATGTCCATTTAATAATATTTTTTAGCCATGGGTAGCAGCTCAACAAACCGCCATGTCGGTCGGTCAATCCGTCAGTCTGTCACAAAAGCCTTTTGAGGGCAGCGCTCTATCTCCAAAACTCCTAATGTGATTTGGCTCACATTTTAACACAATAAAGGAACTTGTGACAATGACATGAGCCCGGGAGAATATAGCTGAAAATGACCACAAATGTAACTAACTTGCTGGAAGAGCCATGCTTATGGGCGGTAGGTTTTCTGTCTGTAGTCCTAAGAAATACCTCCAGTGTCATGACAATGGGAGAAAGAAGGGTCTCTGTGATAAAGACAGTTTTTTGTGTACGTTGCCAGTGTTATGATGCTCGTATAAAGAAGGTTATTTCTGTAGCCATAACAAGATGCCTCCTTGTCATAGCACTGCCAGTGTGGTGACCCTGAGGGAAAGAAGGTTCTGTCTGTAACTATGACAACCTACATGTACCTCCAGTGTGGTGACCCTGAGGGAAAGAAGGTTCTGTCTGTAACTATGACAACCTACATGTACCTCCAGTGTGGTGACCCTGAGGGAAAGAAGGTTCTGTGTAACTATGACAAACGACATGTACCTCCAGTGTGGTGACACTAAGGGACAGAAGGTTCTCTCTGTAGCTATAGCAAATTTGTCCTGATCCTGGGGAAATATTAGTTTCCGTGACGTCTTTATCTATAACAAACTACATCCAGTGGGGGAAAAAAGGTTATGATGTTGTTTTCTTACAGCACTCAGGCATATAGTGTGACAGATTTTGACCTAGCAGCTATATCTTCATGGAGAAATCTGACATCTCTCCAACTCTCTGGACTTCCTGGTGAGTAACAACTCTGCATTAAATATTCTTACTGTTTATACTATGTTTGTGGGGGAGCCCCGGGAACGTGCCCATGGGACGGCGTTGCAAGCCCGGAGAACCCATGAGTGTTACAAATTATCGAAGTGTAACTTAACCCGTTAATACTCATATCAGCCAAAAAAGGCTTCTGCAGTGGTCTTGAGATATGTCCATTTGGAGACCAAGAGAAGACTATTTTTTGAAAATTTACAACTGGAATGACTGGCTCGAATACCGCGCCATCATTCCAGTGGTAAATTTTCAAAAATAGTTTTCTCTTGGTCTGAAAAAGGACATTTTCTATGAGAAAATTTAAATTTTCTTGAAAAGATTCGAGTGTTAAATGGTTAAAATTGAAGCGACGTGGTAAAGTAGTCAATACTAAACAATATGATCAGTAATATACTGTTACTAGCACATGTTCATTTTGGTAACTGATCATTATTCTATGGCCAGTATGCAGAATTAGAATCTCCTGATTGACAGCATATATAGTTTCAGCAAGAGAGCGGCATAAGTTAACTATCTGACTGCTGATTTGCAGATGACATGTCTCATGGGTTATATTTCTGGACCTGCTAAATATTTTGAAAACAATCTGACTGAAAGTTGTTGCAACAACTTTCAAATTTTTTTCAAACTAGTCGGCCTGTTAAAAGTTGCACATTAAGATTATTGTTTGATGACTTGCAGCAGGAAGTTATTGATTTACAGTGAGAAATAAAGCAATCTATGTATAACTATGCCCCGCCCGCTTCTAGCTAAGCTCTGTCCACTTCTAGCTAAGCTCCTCCCACTTTATGCATATTGGACTCGATTTCCAATTTTGAAAGCAAATCCCATTTTTTTATGCAGGTTGGAATCAATTTGAAACTTTGAAACCCGAAATCCCAGAATCTAAATTTTAATGTAGCGAAACAGGCATGCTGTTGAATATTTTGAAACTAATTTGACTGGGAGTTGTTGCAGCCTATGCCAGTAAAATTAGTTTAAAATATTGAACACAATCTTTAAATTAAATTCTAGCTTGATCAAAGGCATACATTTCAAACACTTTCGTGACAGACTATTGCCAGTTTCATGTCAAACCTACATTATTTTGTTAGCTAATAAGTGACATATTTGATTAGGACATCAGATACTTAAGTGATAGATGGGACTGATCCATTAACCCTCTAACCCTTGAATTTTTCAAGAAAATTTCGATTTTCTCATAGAAAATGTCCATTTGCAGACCACGAGAAGAATATTTTTTAAAATTTACCCCTGGAATGACTGGCTGGGTTATCGAGCCAGTTCTTCTAGTTGTAAAATTTCAAAAATAGTCTTCTCTTGGTCTGCAAATGAGCACTTCTCAAGACCACTGCACAAGCTGTTTTTGGTTGTTATGAGTTAACAAATAAATTGTTTTCACATGGACAAGCTCTCATGTCAGTGGTGCAGAGCTGTCCATAATTTATAACATGTGGTTAATTCTGCAGTATTTCACACGGACAAGGTCTTGTGTCAGTGGTGCAGAGCTGTCCATAATTTATAACATGTGGTTAATTCTGCAGTATTTCACACGGACAAGGTCTTGTGTCAGTGGTGCAGAGCTGTCCATAATTTATAACATGTGGTTAATTCTGCAGTATTTCACACGGACAAGGTCTTGTGTCAGTGGTGCAGAGCTGTCCATAATTTATAACATGTTAATTATGCAGGTATTTCACATGGACAGGGTCTTGTGTCAGTAGCGCAGAGCTGTCCATACTTGACCAGGCTGTCTTTGTCACTGCTGGGATCGGGTGCACACTGTTCATTTATTAAGGTGCTCTGTACAGCATTCAGGCACTTGAATGCTCTAAAGCAATTCAGGTATGTCATACAGTACACTCTCTTCTCTTCACATATCCCCACTCCTTCATGTCCTTATCTCTCTATCTATCTATTTATCTATCTATCTGTCTCTGTCTGTCTGTCTGCCTGTCTCATCTCTTCCCAGCTCCTTGCCCAACCATTTTACTCCCTCTTCTCTTCACATCTCCCCTCTCCTTTATCTATCTATCTATCTATCTATCGATCAATGTCTGTCTGTCTGTCTGTCTGTCTGTCTGTCTGTCTGTCTGTCTGTCTGCATGCCTGCCTATCTATCTATCTATCTAGCCAACTCTCTTCCAGCTCCCTGCCAAACTCTTCCTCCCCCCATCCCCTCCCTCCCTCATGCCCGCTTGCTTTCCCTCCCTCCCTCCCTCCATCTCTCACTTCCTCCTATATCTGTTTCTTTTTTATCAATCATTCCTCGACTCTATCTCTGGGTCATTCCATGCCAAATCACCTAGAGGTCCCCAGGTGACCATTTCTGATTTTTATTAAATTTCACCCAAATGCACATATATGGAAATGATGCCTGCATGCAAAATTTCATTGCAAAATTCCAATTAGTTTTGAAGTTATGGTTGATTGATTTTAGGGGGCGTGGCACTTTTTTTTTACTTGCGAATCCAGTGAGTGGTTTGGAAGGATTTTGAAACGCTGATAACTTTCTTAATGTTGAAGATATTAAGCTGAAATTTGCTGTGCCACCTAATTGATGCATGAGGAGTCTGGAACTGAATGCATTTCCTGGATATCTCTGCCAGTTCCAGAGGTGGAGGACTCTAAAGTTGGGCGTTTATCCATTCAAAAACAATTTTTATCAGATTTCAGTGAACCAGTACTACCTGACTCTTTATCACAAACACTAAATGTAAGTTGTTTTGAAGTACGTACATATAGGTGTTGCTGTAGAAGAAAGCTTATGTGAATCAGGTACAATATTAAAGTGTGGCAGGTGTCCACATAACAGATGAGAACAAAAAATCCGAAAATTTGGCCTTCATATTAGGGATGGTTTACCCATGTGGGCAATTACCTTTCATCAGGAGCTTTGAATATGATTAACATACATATATTAGCTGTATATGTACCAAGTTATAACTTTGTGGCTCAATTCCTTCAACATTAAGTAATTTCATGTTTTAACCCCTTTTTCAGGGTTTGCGACACGGTTACCGAACAAGCATTGGTTGTTTATCTTGACTCTTAGGTGAAATTTATTCAATAAATAAAGGATTTAAAGGTTAGGAGCCAGCTGCTCATAAAATAGTTTAATTTATAAATATATATGTATTGCATGTATATTTTGCATAGCTATATATTGTCTCATATTCCGAGTTCATGAATTTTGTAGTTGCTTTGAACAGTGAATGAAAGTGCATGTGATCATTTACAGAAATAATACTGGATTTTGCAACTCTCAGCACATATAGCACCAGCACCTGTGCACAGTGTAATATCTTGCAGTATTGCATCATGACTATTTAGGGAGCGGATGTGTTGCGTAATTTCTTTATTTTCACATCAAGAGTATACTTACCTCCCTAATACTTTGGATATTGCTAAATATTGGCTTTCACTCAATAAACACTCAGATTAAAACAGTTAGGTGCCCCTACTGGGCAGGGAGTCAGAGCGTAGTCTGGCGGATGCCAGCCCCACCACCGCGCATGCGCAGACTAGCACTTCCTCTTTGCTAATTTATTGGCTAAGAGACTACACATGCTTTTGTGCTGGTGCTTTTTGTGACTCATTTATAAACGTTTTTGACACAATTCTGAACTGTTGTTACCTGAGAAAGATGGCAGAAAGAGTAACTTCGCCACAGGAGGGCCTTGGACCTTTAAATCAGGTGACTTCTAGTAAAATTAGCGAGTTTTGTCCCGTTGTAATGTGTTTCCGGGACTAGCGCTAAACGTGATAAGCGCCTTGATTAGTTGGTTTATTTCAACTAGGTGCTATATAAAACTAATCTCTCTTTGTGTTTATGTCCACAGGTCTGTGTGAAGAAATATTATGGACATGACATCAGCAGAGGGTTTGTGTGTCTCCACCATGGTTCCATTTCCTACTAATACTGTTAGGTTATCTAACCAAAAATTCTATGTCCAGTGAGTTGGAGGCCTATTATAAAGGTCTTCTCACTTTGCCCTCTTGATCCAATTCCTTCCCCTAGAGGTGGAGAGAGTTAAGAGGCGGTCAGTGGTGGAGTGCTCCAGTTCATCAGGTTGGATGGTTTGTCTAGACAAGGTGTCAGGTATCTAATTATTGATATGAGGTGATGTTAATTATTTAGAGGAAAGGGAGATAATTAACTTTATTTGCCATTGTTATCAGTATATATCTGATGCTTGTATAGTCGAAATGTCCATTCTGTACATGTTCTGGTTAGAGATACAATTCGTCCTTGCACTGGGATGTTTGTTGGGGATCGATTTTTTTCCTGTCATAGGATTAATGACGTCATAATCAGCCTTGCTCTTTATTTACAATTAAAGTTGTCCGAAGCTGGTTTTCTGATAAATTTATATTAATTATGATCTTTATGATCATTTTCCTTCTCTTGAGTTGGTGAGTTTCTAAGCTTAACTAGTTTGCTCATACTCCTCGTCCTTTGCCCTTTTTCAGAGACCTGGTTGTGCGTCCTGTGGACGATTTTTGAGGGATAAGTTTGGCCCTCATCTCTGTTTTCAGTGTAGCCCCTGTGGTCCCTTGCTTAATTGCGAGATATGTAAGCACTGGGGGGGCGAGTTAATGTCCGAATTCTTGTGCTTGCAGGCGAAGGACAAGGTGGAGGAGGAGAAGAAGAAGCAGAAGAAAGAGGGTGTAAGTAAGAAGGGTAAGAGGAAGGCCTCGTCCGCGGTGGATATGGAGGCCTTCCGGACCGAGATGTTGGGAGAGATGAGGAGGACAATCAAGGATTTGGTTCCAGAGTTGCTTCGTGGCATGCTTCCTGGACCAAATCCTTTATTGACCTCATCATCTGCTTCGGAGCAGGTAATCCCCACCTCTGAATCAACGTTCCTTAGTACGCTTCCGTTGTTTGAAGATTCAGAGGTGGCCCCATTAGAGGGGGCGTTCCACGGCCTTGGCAGCAGGCTTATTGCCGCGCCCAATAGGGACCGTGGACGGTCGTCGCTGGAACCCGTGGGCTGCTTATCAGTCCAGGGGTATCCGCACACCGCGGGTGCCAGTACCTCGTACGGCACCTTCCCTGGCCAGTCCGGGTTAGCTCTCTTTGCTGACCCGGAGTCTAATCTCTCTGGCCAGGAGGATGAGGATTACCTGTTGGGGTCGCCGTCTGAAGACGTGGACATGGATTATGACGACTGTGCACCCCTCGTGGGGAATACAGGCGCCTTTTTCCATGGTTCTACTCTTCCAGGGGTAGAATCCACGGTTCAGACTGTGGCCCTGGGCGCTGAAGGCCAGCGGTACCGCATACCTCGGCTTGCCGAGAGTGTCGCTGGTGCTGGCCGGGGCCGTGGTGGGGCGGTATATGCCCCGCGCTCTACCACGGCGCCTGCTCCTGGTCAAACCAGTGATATTAGCATGCCGGTATTGTCAGGCCCGCATGTTCTCCCTGGCTTGCCAGGCATAGCAGCGTACCCGCCGTCAAGCTCTGTTGCTTGCGCTCTGGAGGAAGACGAAGGCCCCCGTCTTGTAGAGCGCTCGCAGCTAGCCACGGAGGAGGATTGGTCTGACGCTTGCCAGTGGTTGGTAAGTGTTAGACCAGATCTGCCCGTGGAGCAGTCGGCTAGCCAGTGTGAGCACAGGCCGTGGTTAGCTGGTAAGCCTGCTGCTAACGCTATGCCTTCTCTGCCGCTGGCAGAGCATGTCGTTGACATGTTCGAGGCGGCGGAGACGTCCATTAAGTCTAGTGGACGTCTCGCTAAGGCCCCGCGCGAGGTGGCCAGGCGTTGTCGCATCGTGCCCCTGGACTACCAGCGGTACGGTGTGGTACCGAAGCCGAGCGTGGATGACCGCGCGGCTTTGGGTGAGGATGCGCGGCCAGGCTCCCGTTCTGACACGGGAGTCTTGTGTTCGAACGCGTTGCGTTCAGCAAATGCCGCGTTGCGTGATGCGGAGGAGAGTGGGAGGGCTTCGATTGCCGCTTTGTCCCACGTCTCCCAGCTGTTACAAGGGGTAGTAACAGCATCCGCATCGCGCCAGCCAAGTCCGGTCACAGTCCAGCGAGCCATCCAGGATGGTATCAACCTGGCTCTGGACTGTATGACGCGGGCGGTGACCAGGAGTGTCCGGGCAAGGCGCACTTTTGCCTTGGATAATCTGTGCCCGTCCCAGGACCTCTACAATAGGCTACTACGTACGCCTATGACAGGTCCTGGTCTCTTTTGAGGTGAGGGGTGTAGGCACCTCCAGGAGACGGTTACTCTGGTCAATAACCAGAGGGCGCTGCGCGAGCAGTTTGAGGTGCTTCGTCGTGCCAACGTTCGCGCCGCACCCCCTGCGTATCGTCCCCTGCAGGCTCGAGGTGGTAGTGGCCAGGTCAGAGGCCAACCACCATCGCAGCGCCGGCCTCGGCCGCGTGCGATTCGGCCAGCAGCGAGGGGGGCGCAGGCTCCTCAGGCGCAGTCAGCCAGGCAGCCGCCCGCGCACCGAGGTGCGCGCGGTGCTGGTCGTGGCGCGCGAGGATCTGGGCGGGGTAATCGTTCCTGATGGGACGGTTACCGCGGTGAGAACCGCGCCGGTGTTTCGGGCAGAGGAGACAGTGCCGCTCTTGCACTCCTTATGTCCACCTCTATCCCTAGGTGGACCGGTGGGAGGCCGGCTAGCCGACCACATGCAAGAGTGGGAACGGTTAACTCAGGACCGTTTAGTCTTGCGATGGCTTTCAGTCGGGTATCATCCCGATTGGATGACAGGCCCGCCATCGCGACTGTCTCTAGTGCCGATCTGGACTCCAAATCCGAGAGATCCAGATCAAAGGTTGTGTATCGAGGAGGAAATAAATTCCCTCATACAAAAAGAAGCTATTCAGCCGGCACAGAGGTGTCCGGGCTTCTATTCAACCCTGTTCTTAGTAACAAAGAACACCGGAGGGTGGAGACCAATTCTCAACCTCAAGCCATTGAACAAGTTCATAGAGACGCCCAGTTTCAAGATGGAGACTGTGCGCTCGGTGTTGGCGGGGTTAGAGAGGGGAATGTGGACAGCGTCGATAGATTTGAAGGACGCTTATTTCCACATCCCCATACACAGGAGTTTCCGTCGCTTCCTGAGATTTGCATTCCAGGGCAGACAGTGGGAATTCAGGGTGCTACCCTTCGGAATTTCCACGGCTCCTCGGGTTTTCACCCGTGTGGTTCTTGCGATCACCGCATACCTCCGCAGGAGAAGCATAGCAGTCCACACGTACATAGACGACTGGCTGTTGAAAGCACACACCCGGGAAAGTTTATCGGCCAGTCTGGAGATTGTTTTGAAAACTCTCACAGACTTAGGCTGGATGATCAATTTCCCAAAATCAGAGCTGATTCCATCCCAGAAGTTTGTTTACCTGGGGATGTTCTTCGATCTAGAGACAGGATATGTTTATCCTACTCAGGAGAGAGTTCAGAAACTCATCTCATTAATTCAGTCGGTGTGCGACAGTCGTCATGTCCTGGCACGGGTTTACTTGAGAATGCTGGGGTTGATGGTTTCATTGGAACCAGTCATTCCTCAGGCCGCCTTACGCAGGCGGCCGATCCAGTTATTTCTCATGACACAATGGACCCAGAGTACAGGTTCGCTGGACTCGAATGTGTCAGTGTTGGCGCCTCTGATTCATCACCTGCAATGGTGGTTGGACACAGAGAATCTCTTGGTGGGGGTTATGCTAACCCCTCCCCACCCTCAGGTGACTGTGTATACAGATGCATCGATGGAGGGCTGGGGAGCTTGCCTGGAAGAGTCCACGATATCAGGGCTTTGGAATCTGGAACAGTCAAAGGAACATATAAATCTACTGGAGCTAAGAGCAGTAGTCCTGGGCCTGGAACATTTCTTACAGAAAGTTCAGGGCAAGATTGTTCTTATTCGTTCAGACAACTCAACAGTTGTGACTTACATAAACCACCAGGGCGGAACGAAGTCGCCCAGTCTCTGTATGATGACATGGAGACTGCTTTGTTGGTGTCTGGATCACCAGATTACCTTGAAAGCAGTTCATATTCCGGGAAGGTTAAACCTGCTAGCAGACTCATTGAGCCGAAGGATGAGTGTTTTACCCACGGAATGGCAACTAAATCAATGTGTGGCGGATCGTCTGTTCGACCATTGGGGGAAACCCAACATCGATTTGTTCGCAACGAAGAAGAATGCGAAGATGACGACGTACGTCTCTCCGATTCCGGATCCAAGCGCTTTCGCAACAGATGCGTTAGCTATCAGCTGGGGGAGAATGTATGCATACGCATTCCCTCCAGCAATCCTGATTCCAAAAATTCTTCAGAAAATCAGACAAGAGGAATGCCAAGTGCTTCTGATCGCCCCGGATTGGCCAAGCCGATCATGGTATACGGATCTGCTGGACCTTCTGGTCTGCAATCCGGTTCCTCTGCCTCTGATGGACGATATTATCTTCCAGGGCAAGGCCCTTCACAACAATCCGTCAATGTTCAGATTGACTGCGTGGATGTTGTCAAGGAATCTAGAATTAAAGAGGGCTTTTCTGAGCAAGCAGCCATGTTTATGGCCAAAGCCAGGAGGGGGTCAACCTCCAGAGCATATAATTATAAAATCAACAGATTTGCAGAATGGTGCTCAAAAAGATGTATTGATCCAATGGATTCATCTATTCAAGTAGTAGCTGATTTCCTCTGTCACCTCTATGATGCCTATAGCCTCAAGCCTAACTCTATTGCTGGTTATAAGTCAGCATTAATGTCTGTTATTCCTTGCTTGGCTAAGAGGGGAAGTGATGAAGTAAATACATTAAATGTATTAATTAAAGGCATGGGCAATCTAAGACCAAGGAATCCACCGGTGATTCCGTCTTGGAGTTTATCGCTAGTGCTTCAAGTACTAGGTGATAAGCCTTTTGAACCACTTAGTTCCATTTCTATGAAACTATTAACACTGAAGACTGTGTTTTTAATTGCTGCGGCCTCGGCTAGGCGTAGGAGTGAAATTCATGCCTTATCAGCCGAGGATGACCGTTTTGTGGTTTCAGGGGAAGGCCTTAAGCTGCTACCTAGGATTAATTTCTTGGCTAAAAATCAGTCGTTGAAATATCCAGGTCAACCTATTATTTTGCCTGCTTTAACTAGATATGATCCTAATTCTAAAGCATGGTGTCCTGTCCGGGCGCTTTGCCGGTACAAGCAACGTACGGCGGAGTGGCGCACCGATCAGTCAGCGTTATGGTTGTCATATATTGAACCCCATGGCAGGGCTTCTAAGGACACCATTTCCAGGTGGATTGTAGAATGCATTCAGTTTTGCCATAAATCCGCCACCGGGAAGCAGGTTGACGTGGCCAAGGCTCACAGTGTCCGCGGCGTAGTGACATCCACTGCCCTATTTAATGGGGTCCCTGTGGATGATATTATGTCGGTGGCTCAGTGGCACTGTGAGTCAAGTTTTACAGACCATTATCTCCGTGACACCTCTAATCCTCTCGCCTTGTCGATTTTGGAAAAATAACTAGGCATATATATTTTTGATGGGGTTTCCTCATTGCTTATATATTTCACAATTAATTTATGGAAACAACCACTAATTTGGGACTGCATCGATCTTCACCAATGGGAAGAGGATGTCAGCAGCCATTTCAACAAGGTCAGTCTTGTGTATGTGTTGTCCATTGTTGATTGTCTTGTCACGTTACCCGTTATTTATATGATGATGGTTTTGTGTATTTATGTGGTTCATTGTTGAGAGTATACGAAAATGGAGTTTTTTCGTCTCTGTCCTGTAGTACATGGCACTTGTACGTAGAGAGCGTATAGGACATTGAGGTCATTCGACTCTTCCTCCTAGGAAGGAGGGGGGGAGCGCATATGACATTCGGTCATCTCTCATACATCGGGGGTGTTATCCGATGGTTAGTCAAATCCTGACTGTTTTTCATACAGTTTCAGAAGTTTAAGTGCCTTAAACGCATAAAAGCGTATAGGGATGAGCTGGTCTTTTGACCTCGCCTCCCTCCCGCCGAATTCACTGTCGAATTCTGGCAATATCAAAAGTATTAGGGAGGTAAGTATACTCTTGATGTGAAATAAACGAAATCAAGGATTTCTTTTTTCACGAGAGAGTTGATACTTACCTCCCTAGATACGGACCCGGCCTCTCCACCCCACAGAGGCTCGGTCTTCAGGCTCTTTATAGTTGCATGTGTATCAGCCAATAAATTAGTCAGAGGAAGTGCTAGTCTGCGCATGCGCGGTGGTGGGGCTGGCATCCGCCAGACTACGCTCTGACTCCCTGCCCAGTAGGGGCACCTAACTGTTTTAATCTGAGTGTTTATTGAGTGAAAGCCAATATTTAGCAATATCCAAAGTATTAGGGAGGTAAGTATCAACTCTCTCGTGAAAAAAGAAATCCTTGATTTCGTTTATTAGACAGTGAACTTGGTTAAGCCAGTGATATCTGCCATTCAGAGATTATTATTTGTTGTGAAAGCATCAAAATGGCGTCAACTAGTTTATCACTCTGTAAAATAGGAATGTGCTTGAATGAAGACTGTCACAAATTGACATACTGTAGAAAAACAGGACTTATTCCTCTGTCTGACTTCAAACAAGAAGATAGACAATTACTACAATGGAGATGCGGAATATATTTTACTGATCAGGATGAAGTTTGCCTCCACCATGAAAAAATATATTTGTCTCGCTATGAAAGCTTACAGAAGTATTGCTCTGACCCATTTACTTTCCATAAGAAGCGCATTACAAGTAAGTTTAGTATCTTATAAGCCTTTCTATAATGGACACTTGTAAGTTTTTGGAGCGCTCGTATAGTTTGCCCACACATTCTGCTACAACCCACAAATTTGTGGTAAAAAAATATATTTTTTGAAAAAATACCACTGAAATGACTAGCTTGGTTACCTAGCCAGTCATTCTAGTAGTAAATTTGCAAAAAAATAATATGCTGTTTGGTCTGCAAATTATATATTTATTATCCGACTACCTGTTTTTACTTATCAATCTGATGGTCCATAAGCCATGCATAGTGTGTCCAGTGTGTGTGTGCGTGCGTGCGTGTGTGTGTGTTTTCGTTCCCATGCAATAACTCGAGATCAATTTGGCCAACTTTGTCCAAACTTGGATGGAAGCTTACTCTTCGGGTCCCTAAGAACCCTTTTGATTTTGGTGGTAACGGTCAAGGTCAGATTGACCAATTAAGAAAATTCTGTTGTGTTAAGTTTCCTTCCTACGGGTGATTGGGGCATGGATTTTAGCAATCTCTGATTGTCGTTCTTGTTTATTTTTTAAATTAACATTTTTGTTTCTAAATGTTTGGATAATTGTCATAACCCTATCACCATTGGAGACTAATGGGATTTGCCTGGGAAATCATTGCTACTTAGCATTCTTAGGCCAGCGGCATGATATACTCAATTTCAAAATTTTCAAATCATTTTCAAAAGTAGTCAAACAACTTCAAATATATTAAGGGTGATTTCATTGAGTGGTAAATTTTATCTGATTTTAAACAAGTCTTTTTACTTTATATCTTACAGAGTCATTGAGATTTGTTGATGAAAAAACTGCATCGCAGCTTAATCAAAAACTTTGTCCTGAGTGTTATAAAAGAGATTCGGCTAGACGTCAACATGATACGGAAATATCTGAGATGTCTGATAACGATTATCAACCAGGAGAGATATCAGTTGCCTCCCTCAACAAAACTGCAGAGTCTTTGGACTGTACACCCATTAAAACGTCTGTTAGTAAACGCGACAAGTCCTCCTATGGCAAAAGGAAGGTAAAACAGCTTAATACAGCAGTCAAAAGGAAGTGTGCCCATGCACTTGACCTAACAATGAGTGAATTTGAATCCACAGATGACAGTGACCCTGAAACTTGTAAAGACCTTGAGGGACTGGTTACTCTTTTGAAAGACAAACTCAAAATTGCCACCAGACAAGAAAAAATCAAATTATTGACCATTACACCAGAAAGTTGGACAATACAGAAAACAATGCAGGAGTTTGATGTAACAGAGTATACTGTGAAAAGAGCTAGACAGTTGAAAAAGGAGAAGGGCATTTTAGCTGATCCAGATACAAAGAAAGGGCGGACCCTTTCTCATGCAGTAATTGAAAGCATTGTGGGCTTTTATCAGCCTGATGAGTATTCTCACATGTGTCCTGGCAAAAAGGAGTATGTAACAATTAGAGTAGAGAACAACAAAGAGCTTAAGCTTTACCTTGAGTAAACCAAGAAAATTCCAGATGTTAAGGTTGGATTCTCAAAATTGTGTGAAGTTAGACCCAAATGGTGTATTCCAGTTACTGCTGGTATGCATTCTGTGTGTGTTTATGAGCACCACCAGAATGTCAAACTTATAACAGCTGCCATTCCTGGAAACAATGAGTACAAGGATATTCTCGAAAAAATAGTGTGTAGTACAGAAAACCGCAACTGTATGCTCCATCTTTGTGAATCCTGTCCGTGTAAAGATGCCATTCCTGATTACTTGTCAGATTTGTTTAACTCGCATGACTTTGACTCTGATGATGATGTTGTATATAAAGAGTGGGTTCACACAGAGAGAACTACTAAGCTTGTAAGTTTAACAGTATCACTTCAGGAATTCATACAGATAGCCAGTGATGCATTTGATGGTCTTCGTCAACACCACTTCATAGCCAAAGCACGATCCAGCTACATTAGCAAGCTGAAGAAAGATCTCGCTCCAAGTGAGGCTGTTGTCTTGTTGAACTTCGCTGAAAACTACAGCTTCATTGTTCAAGACGCGGTGCAGGGCCACCACTGGGACAACTCTCAAGCTACACTTCACCCATTTGTGGTATATTACAGATCTGAGGGAGAATTAAAATGTTTGAATATTTGTATTATTTCAAATTGCCTAAAGCATGACACTGTCACTGTGCATTCATTTATCTCAACCATGATATCTCATATTAAAACAATCCATTAAGAAGATCATATATTTCAGTGATGGAGCAGCTGGTCAGTATAAAAATTTCAAGAACTTTAGCAATCTATGTCACCACCAAAATGACCACAGACTTGATGCAGAATGGCATTTTTTTGCAACTAGGCATGGGAAAAGCCCCTGTGATGGCATTAGGGGAACTGTGAAATGCCTAGTCGCTCGAGCCAGCTTGCAGGCAACAGTAAAGGATCACATTTTGACTTCAACTCAAATGTATAACTGGGCTTCAGAACACATTCCTGGGGTTAAATCTTTCTTTGTTTCTGATAACGATGTTGCAGATAATGCAGCCAGGTTTGAATTAACTTCACGATTTGATTCAGTAAAGACTTTCAGGCACCCGGTCGCATCAATGCTTTATTCCTGTATCCGAAGTCGAATTGAAGATGAAACAGATCTCAGCTGATAGTGATTTTACTATGGGCACCCATGGTGAGAAACAGCCATCATTACTTCATAGTATCCTGCCTGATTCTCAACATCATGATCAGTTGCAACCTGGAAAATATGTAGCATGTATGTATGACAAGGAATGGTATGTTGGAAGTATTGTTGAGCGGTCTGATGAACAGACTGATGTACTTGTTGACTGTATGAAAAGCTTCAGTAAAGGATTTCTCTCCTGACCTTCAGTTTCATGAAAGGATCAATGCTGGGTGCCATTTCAACATATCATTTACTTGATTGGTGCTTCAGAACTACAAGGACACAGTGCTCGATATTATAAACTTTCACCGCAGGATTACACGCAAATTCAACAGAAATTACCAGCATTTTTGTAATATTTGCATTCACGACCATGTGAGTTTTTCTAAGCATTTATTTATATTCTTAGTAAGTTACATTGCATGTGGTATGTAGATGTGAATGCCTGTGATTGAGGCATTGATAATTGATAGTGCAATGTATAAATCAATGTATTTTTGGTTTGAAAGTGTTGATACGTTAATTAACACTTCATTTTGGTTGGTTCGATTTCTGGAAAATAGGGTAGATATCGAACTTTATTTAAGGTTGAAGGAATTGAGCCACAAAGTTATAACTTGGTACATATACAGCTAATATATGTATGTTAATCATATTCAAAGCTCCTGATGATAGGTAATTGTCCACATGGGTAAACCATCCCGAATATGAAGGCCAAATTTTCGGATTTTTTGTTCTCATCTGTTATGTGGACACCTGCCACACTTTAATATTGTACCTGATTCACATAAGCTTTCTTCTACAACAACACCTATATGTACATACTTCAAAACAACTTACATTTAGTGTTTGTGATAAAGAGTCAGGTAGTATTGGTTCACTGAAATCTGATAAAAATAGTTTTTGAATGGATAAATGCCCAACTTAGAGTCCTCCACCTCTGGAACTGGCAGAGATATCCAGGAAATGCGTGCAGTTCCAGACTCCTCATGCATCAATTAGGTGGCACAGCAAATTTCAGCTTAATATCTTCAATATTAAGAAAGTTATCAGCGTTTAAAAATCCTTCCAAACCACTCACTGGATTCGCGAGTGCAAAAAAGTGCCACGCCCCCCAAAATCAATCAACCATAACTTCAAAACTAATTGGAATTTTGCAATGAAATTTTGCATGCAGGCATCATTTCCATATATGTGCATCTGGGTGAAATTTAATAAAAATCAGAGATGATCACCCGGGAAGATTTTTATATTCTGGGTGATCTGGTATGGAATGAACCCTCTTCATTTTACTCTCTCTCAATCTTCACACACGCACCTGTCACTGTCCTCCATTGCTCTTATTGCTAAGGTGATTAAGCCAATCAGAGGTGCTCTTATTGCTGAAGTGATTAAGCCAATCAGAGGTGCTCTTATTGCTGAAGTGATTAAGCCAATCAGAGGTGCTCTTATTCTTGAGGTGGTCAAGCCAATCATATGTGCTCTTATTCTTCAGGTGGTCAACCCAATCAGAGGTGCTCATATTTCTGAAATGATTAAGCCAATCAGAGGTGCTCTTATTCTTCAGGTGGTCAACCCAATCATATGTGCTCATATTTCTGAGATGATTAAGCCAATCAGAGGTGCTCTTATTTCTGAGATGATTAAGCCAATCATATGTGCTCTTATTCTTCAGGTGGTCAACCCAATCAGAGGTGCTCTTATTTCTGAGATGATTAAGCCAATCAGAGGTGCTCTTATTTCTGAGATGAGTAAGCCAATTAGAGGTGCTCTTATTCCTGAGGTAATTAAACATATCAGAGATGATCTTATTTTTGACATGATTAAGCCAATCATGAGAGGTGCTCTTATTGCTGAGGTGATCAAGCCAATCAGAGATTCTCTTATTCCTAAGGTGATTAAGCCAATCACAGGTGCTCTTATTCCTGAGGTGATTAAGCTCTTATTTCTGGAGTGATGAAGCCAATCAGAGGTGCTCTTATTCCAGACACGATTAAGCCAATCAGAGGTGTTCTTATTCCTGACATGATTAAGCCAATCAGAGATGCTCTTATTCCTGACATGATTAAGCCAATCAGAGATGCTCTTATTCCTGAGGTGATTAAGCCAATCAGAGATGATCTTATTCCTGACAGGATTAAGCCAATCAGAGATGTTCTTATTCCTGAGGTGATTAAGCCAATCAGAGGTGCTCTTGTTCTTCAGGTGGTCAAGCCAATCAGAGGTGCTCTTATTCTTCAGGTGGTCAAGCCAATCAGAGATGCTGTTATTTCTGAGATGATTAAGCCAATTTGAGGTGCTCTTATTCCTGAGGTAATTAAGCCTATCAGAGATGATCTTATTCTTGACATGATTAAGCCAATCAAGAGAGGTGCTCTTATTTCTGAGATGATTAAGCCAATCAGAGGTGCTCTTATTTCTGAGGTGATCAAGCCAATCAGAGATGCTCTTATTCCTGAGGTGATTAAGCCAATCACAGGTGCTCATATATTCCTGACATGATTAAGCCAATCAGAGGTGCTCTTATTTCTGGGGTGATGAAGCCAATCAGAGGTGTTCTTATTCCAGACATGATTAAGCCAATCAGAGATGCTCTTATTCCTGACATGATTAAGCCACTCAGAGGTGCTCTTATTCCTGAGGTGATTACGCCAATCAGAGATGCTCTTGTTCCTCACGTGATTAAGCCAATCAGAAGTGCTCTTATTTCAGAGGTGATTAAGCCAATCAGAGATGCTCTTATTCCTGACATCATTAAGCCAATCAAAGATGCTCTTATTTCAGAGGTGATTAAGTCAATCAGAGATTCTCTTATTCCTGACATCATTAAGCCAATCAGAAGTGCTCTTATTTCTGAGGTGATTAAGCCAATCAGAGGTGCTCTTATTTCTGAGGTGATTAAGTCAATCAGAGATGCTCTTATTCCTGACATCATTAAGCCAATCAAAGATGCTCTTATTTCTGAGGTGATTAAGTCAATCAGAGATGCTCTTATTCCTGACATCATTAAGCCAATCAGAAGTGCTCTTATTTCTGAGGTAATTAAGCCAATCAGAGGTGCTCTTATTCCTGACATCATTAAGCCAATCAGAGGTGCTCTTATTTCTGAGGTGATTAAGTCAATCAGAGATGCTCTCATTCCTGACATCATTAAGCCAATCAAAGATGCTCTTATTTCAGAGGTGATTAAGTCAATCAGAGATGCTCTTATTCCTGACATCATTAAGCCAATCAGAAGTGCTCTTATTTCTGAGGTGATTAAGTCAATCAGAGATGCTCTCATTCCTGACATCATTAAGCCAATCAGAAGTGCTCTTATTTCTGAGGTGATTAAGCCAATCAGAGGTGCTCTTATTTCTGAGGTGATTAAGTCAATCAGAGATGCTCTCATTCCTGACATCATTAAGCCAATCAAAGATGCTCTTATTTCAGAGGTGATTAAGTCAATCAGAGATGCTCTTATTCCTGACATCATTAAGCCAATCAGAGGTGCTCTTATTTCAGAGGTGATTAAGTCAATCAGAGATGCTCTTATTCCTGACATCATTAAGCCAATCAGAAGTGCTCTTATTTCTGAGGTGATTAAGCCAATCAGAGGTGCTCTTATTTCTGAGGTGATTAAGTCAATCAGAGATGCTCTTATTCCTGACATCATTAAGCCAATCAAAGATGCTCTTATTTCAGAGGTGATTAAGTCAATCAGAGATGCTCTTATTCCTGACATCATTAAGCCAATCAGAAGTGCTCTTATTTCTGAGGTAATTAAGCCAATCAGAGGTGCTCTTATTCCTGACATCATTAAGCCAATCAGAGGTGCTCTTATTTCTGAGGTGATTAAGTCAATCAGAGATGCTCTCATTCCTGACATCATTAAGCCAATCAAAGATGCTCTTATTTCAGAGGTGATTAAGTCAATCAGAGATGCTCTTATTCCTGACATCATTAAGCCAATCAGAAGTGCTCTTATTTCTGAGGTGATTAAGTCAATCAGAGATGCTCTTATTCCTGACATCATTAAGCCAATCAAAGATGCTCTTATTTCAGAGGTGATTAAGTCAATCAGCGATGCTCTTATTCCTGACATCATTAAGCCAATCAGAAGTGCTCTTATTTCTGAGGTAATTAAGCCAATCAGAGGTGCTCTTATTCCTGACATCATTAAGCCAATCAGAGGTGCTCTTATTTCTGAGGTGATTAAGTCAATCAGAGATGCTCTCATTCCTGACATCATTAAGCCAATCAAAGATGCTCTTATTTCAGAGGTGATTAAGTCAATCAGAGATGCTCTTATTCCTGACATCATTAAGCCAATCAGAGGTGCTCTTATTTCTGAGGTGATTAAGTCAATCAGAGATGCTCTTATTCCTGACATCATTAAGCCAATCAAAGATGCTCTTATTTCAGAGGTGATTAAGTCAATCAGAGATGCTCTTATTCCTGACATCATTAAGCCAATCAGAAGTGCTCTTATTTCTGAGGTAATTAAGCCAATCAGAGGTGCTCTTATTCCTGACATCATTAAGCCAATCAGAGGTGCTCTTATTTCTGAGGTGATTAAGTCAATCAGAGATGCTCTCATTCCTGACATCATTAAGCCAATCAAAGATGCTCTTATTTCAGAGGTGATTAAGTCAATCAGAGATGCTCTTATTCCTGACATCATTAAGCCAATCAGAAGTGCTCTTATTTCTGAGGTGATTAAGCCAATCAGACGTGCTCTTATTAGTGGCTTGGATTTCAATCTGCCAGTCACGCATGCCACACTTATCTGTTTCAGATTAGAGCAGCAGAATTTGAACTTGAACAGCAGTTTCTTTGAAGCATTTAGCCAGTGCTCAAGTGTACAGAGGGTTTGTGTAATATCACGTAATGGTTCATACAGCCCTGAACACCTAGAGATATGTATACAAAAGGTACATTTTAAAGTTTTATTTGGCAAACTTAGTCAAAAAATGTCAAAATGTCAATTTACTGGCCAATGGAAGACTATTATTGTTGAGGCCATAGTGAAACAGAGGATCTCGACATAGCGATCCAAATGACATTTTAAATTTTTCAATTACTTATCTGATCTTAATGAAATGTTACAGATTTGATCTATGCCCTTATTGCGACTACCGTATTCCTCCTATTAGAAGCCTAGGCTTCTATTAGGATAGTGATGAAGAACTTTCACCAGCAGAAGGTCCGAGAAAGGGTGTAGGCTTCTATTAGGGAGTTTTCCCCAACAAATGGTTAGTCAACCCCCAAACCGGCTTCTAATAAGCTCATGTTAGACGTCTACATGTATTTCCGGGATTTCATGAAATTACATCAGAAAACAGCACATGCATGTAGCAGACTAATTATAGGTACCGGGTCACGAGTTCCTCACGTGATCATCTATTTATAGAAAAATTCTGAGATATAGTGTTTGATTAGCCATTGAATTCTATCCGTCACTAATGAATCTTTCCTGGTTTAGCTATGCCCCGCCCATCTGTATCTAAGCTCCACCCACACCTCGCTCGTGTTGGAATTGATCGATGCCTGAATGCCCTAACTAGCAATTTCCGTAAACCTATACAGGTAAGCTGTTGAATATTTTGTAACTATTTTGACTTGGTGCTGTTGCTGCCTATGGCAGCAACAGCGCCCAGTCAAATTAGTTTCAAAATATTCAACAGAATATTTATTAAATAGTAAAGACATACAATTCGTACAACAATGCATAGTCCATCTTCAAATATGCATTGATGACGTATTTATTGATGTCGTTCATTATGATGTCATTCTACACATCGCGTAGTTGATTATGATGTCATAGAATGGGTTGATCAAATGGAAAGGTCTATTCATTGCAGGCTAAGCACTATTAGAGCTAGTAAATGCTTTTTCTCAAATTGCTCCGATTCATTTCTATTTTTTACCGGTGATAGTATATTTAATATTGGATGAAATTACCAATAAACATCCCCTTTTACCTTCCTTTAATAACTCTTCAGGAAACTATTTAGCTCAAGTGCAAAATTGGACACAAAAATATAAAAACGGCATATTCTGATAATATATATATACTTATTTTGAAGTACAGTGCAGCACAGAAATAAGTTTACACGTTTCAAAAACAGAAACATGTTAGTTAGGAAGAAATGTTCTGTTGACTATTTTGAACATAATTGACAGCAATGTCACAAAAATTCCCTACCCGGATGACACTAAAACTGCCTATAAAAATGTATTCAAACCTTGGCTAAAAGGCAAATGTGACTTCTGTAAATTTATGGAACAAAGTAAATGGTTCAAAAGCAGCCACACAAATGTCACATACAGAACCAAAATCACTGGAAATTCACCTTTCCAGTTTATCCATCAAGCATCTGATGTCATATGACGTCATAATTAGCTAGCTGACGTGTATGCTGATGTCATAATCATGACATCATGAATGATTCGAACTAGTCCGTCTTTAACACTTAAGTCTGACACATTGTACGAATTGTATGTCTTTGCTACATTGTATTTAATAAACATTCTGTCAAATATTTTGAAAGTAATTTGACTCGGCGCTGTTGCTGCCATAGGCAGCAACAGCACCTAGTCAAATTAGTTTCAAAATGTTCAACAGCTTACATGTATAATTTTCTGGAAATTGATGGTCAGGGACTTCAGAGATCAATCGATCCCAACATGGACGTGGTGTGGGTGGAGCTTAGATTGAGATGGGTGGGGCATAGCTAAAAGGAGAAAGGTCCATTGTCAGACCAGAAACATAATCTATCTAATAACTTTCTAAAGGTGCAAAAAACAATTCATGGGAAAAACAAAATGCATCTTTAAAATCAGAATGCAAGAACATCTACGTTCCATCGTCAACCTCCACATACACATCAGATACAACACACCAGTATCTAGACATTTCACTTCAGAAAACCACTCTTGAAGTGATAATCCAATGCCGAATCATCCACGTTTTATCATCAGACCCTGATTACGAAACCGCCACAACATGGAGAAAGGCTAAACATAGCCATTGGACATATTGGATAAACCAACTCCATTGTATAGCCCCTATATGCATCAGTCAAGTGGGATGCGATTGTCATAAAATTTGTCTCCCACCAATGTGGTAATTCATTCACCAATCAAAATGTAGCATGTTTGGTAGCCGTATTGGATTATTTTATTCGATGGATTTTGAAACCGAAATTGGTTTTATATCTATTGGTATTTGGGTATGCTGATTTTAAATTTCTACTTTCGAAACTGTCGGATAAATGGTTTAGCAGACATCGTGGATCATTTTCCCACAAAAAATCCCATACTAAAACAATGTGGAATTTAAAATATTTTCTCGAGAACCAGTGGTCAGATTTCAATTATATGTGGCAGGAAGCATCCTTAGGCCATAGAGATCCAAATTTGTTCAAAGGAAGCCGATCAGCCAATTTGGCCAGCAGCCATCCTGGATTTTGACCGATTCTTAGACACGTCTTAATGCGCTAAATATCGTCTCTGAAACCACTTTGGGGTGGGGGTGGGATTGTTTCAAAACTCATGAAACATTGTCTGGGCAATAGCTGAACCAAGTTTGTTCAAGGGAACTTGATTGGCCAAATGTTTCGACGGCCATTGTGAATGATCTAGTTTTCAGAAAAATTACTTCTTCAGTACCTTTAAACTGATCAGGCTGAAATCTGAGAGAGATGATTAGGGACTAAGGGTCATTAAAGTTTGTCCATGAAATATTAATACGTAAAAAGAAACATGGCTGCTGTGGATCAATCTAAACTTAGCATGCTTGGTGGCCATCTTGGATTTTCTGAAAATTTCAGAAAATCATATAAAAAATGCTTATTTACCACTGGGCCAATATTAATCAAACTTGGCTAAACCTTCTTTACAGAAATTAGATTTGGTAAATATTTCCAGTAGTCATCTCGTTTTGGTCAGTTATTCCAATGGCTAATAATCCTAGATGAGATATACAGGCCCCTTGGGGCTCATGTTGTATTATTATTATTATTATTATTATTATTATTATTATTATTATTTAACAGCTTCCTAACTTGTGTGTTGTTCAACTGTTGACTGCTGTGTCTATGGCAACGAGCAAGAAGCTTTCCACCAAGCTAACCAAAATGTAATGAAAGTTTATTCTAATACTGTGTCATGTTTTAACCTGTATTCTAATTCACTAATTATAATGCCTGTGTAGCAACATTCTGACAGCAGCTTGTCTTGCTAAGTGATGTTGGTGTCTATCGTCTTCATTCAGTTTTCTTGTCCCCAATGTCTCCCAGATGTCATTTTATGTGTAGATTATTGTTTTGTTAAGCCTTTGCTGGTCGAGGCATCCAAAGCCCATCTTTTTGGTGGTCTCGCGAACCTACTTTATACGCGTGTTAGAATCGATTTATGTTGTGAACCCTGAATGGACCTTTCCAATTTATCCATCCATCATATGATGGCATATGATGTAATAATCAATCAAGTGATGTGTAGGGTGACGTAATTATTTATGGCATGAATGACTTGATATAATCCCTCTTTAGCGCTTAATAGTTTGACACGTTGTACGAATTGAATGCCGTTACCATTTAATAAACATTCTGTTGAATATTTTGAAACTAATTTGACTGGGCGCTGTATAGCAGCAACAGCGCCCAGTCAAATTAGTTTCAAAATATTTAACAGGTTACCTGTATAGCTTTCTGAAAATAGAGTCATAGGCAGCAACAGCACCCAGTCAAATTAATTTCAAAATATTTAACAGCTTACCTGTATAGTTTTCTGGAAATAGACAGTGGGGGTAGGGGTTCAGGGATAGATCGATCCCAACATGAGTGAGCTGTGGGAGGAGCTTAGCTAGAGATGGATGTTGCAAAGCTAAAAATGAAAAGGTCCATTACCAAAATCCCAATTTTAAGGTAACTATATATTTACGCTGTTTAATATTTTGAGACTAATTTGACTCGAAATATTTCATAAAATCGTTATTAAAGGTGCAATAGTCACACCAGAATGCTTGAAAATAAAATTGCTAAAATTGTATACTTTCATAGATTTATATCGCGTCATATAACATCATTACTCTGGAAAAGTCCATTTCCAGGCAAAGAGAAGATATAGTGATCAGCATGTCCGTCTGTTCGTCTGTCCCCATCTTGTCAACACAACTCCTACAGTTTAGTTACAATTCCTCTGAAATGTGGTAAATCTAGTCATTACCATCTGAAGATGTGCATGTGCTTATTTTCGCGAACAGAAAATTATTCATTACAGAGTTATCCCCCTTTAAATATCTTAAAGCTGATACATAAACTGCATTGCCAATCATTTCTTGTCAACGTAACTCCTCCTACAGGTTAGCTCTGATTCTTTTGAGTTCATTGCAGAGTTATCCCCCTTTAAATATCTTAAAGCCGATACATAAACTGCATTGCCAATCATTTCTTGTCAACGTAACTCCTCCTACAGTTTAGCTCCGATTCTTTTGAAACTTGGTAAGTGTTATCATTACCACGTGAAGGTGTGCATTTCCTATCCGTATACCTGTGCATCCATCTGTCTGCCCAAAATGTATGTATGTTCATCTGTCAGTCCATTCATCTCTGACAATCTGTTCTTGTCAAGGAAACTCCTAGAGGTCTCAATGGATTAACTTTAAATTTCGTCCACATCAGTATCATGTGCCGATGTGCATGTGCTTTTTTCGCGGCCAAAAGTTATTCATTACAGAGTTATCACCCTTTAAATATCTTAAAGCTGATACATAAACTGCATTGTACGTCCATCTGGCTGTACAAAATGTATGTTCATCTCTCGGTCCATCCTTGTCAACGCAACTCCTACAGTTTAGTACTACTTCTTTTGAAACATGGTAAATCTAGTCATTACCATCTGAAGATGTGCATGTGCTTTTTTCGCAGCCAGAAAATCATTCATTACAGAGTTATCCCCCGTTAAATACCTTTAAGCCGGCCCGTTACATAAACTGCAGGACCAATAATTTCTTGTCAACACAACTCATACAATTTAGCTGTGATTACTTTAAAACTTGGTACGGGTTCTCATTACCACTTGAAGATGTGCATGTACTATCCGTATTCCTGTACATCCATGCATCTGTATAGAATGTATGTATGTCAGTCTGTCAGTCCACCCATCTCTGACAATCATTTCTGCTCACCGCAACTCATACAGTTTAATTGCAATTGTTTTGAAATTTCACATTCAATTCACATTCCCATAATAGTGAGATATTTGTGGCCCGGGGGATATGCCATCTTTGATGGCTCTTGTTGCTATTTAATAAACATGCTGTTAAAAACTTTGAAACTCATTTTACTGGGTGCTGTTGCTGTCATAGGCAGCAACAACACCCAGTCAAATTAGTTTCAAAATATTCAACAGCTTACATGTACCTGTATATTTTTCTGTAAATTGATAGTCAGGCAGTTCAGGGATCGATCGATCCCAACATGAGGTTGATGTTGGTGAAGCTTAGCTAGAGATGGGAGTGGCCTAGCTAAAACTGGAACTGCATGGTGTCCTTGAGGATGTCACCTAGCTCTGTGTTTCTCCAGTTAATGTAGCTGTAAATAGGTATCTCTCATGACATACATGTGTTCCTGTATCTGGCTGCCGCTAAACAAACCACCAAATGAACAGGGTATACGATGTAAAGCACTTAGAGCATGCTGTCGCGGGAATAAGTGCTATATAAATGTGCCATCTAGATATCTGTCTATCTGTGTGTGTCTCTTTTTTTGTGTATCTGTCTGTCTGTATATATGATTTATCTATCTATCTATCTATCTATGATTGCTTATCTTTCAGGTATCTAGTGGAGCGTCCTGCCTTCCACATCACCTTGTTACAGCTCCTGCATGACGATCTCCCTGACCTGCTGCGCTCCGTACCGGAGCATCACTATAGTGATGTATTGTTATTGTCCTCGCGTGTTGCAAGCACTCCTGTAGACTGGTGAATTGACCTTTCCATTTTTAGCTATGTCCTGCCAATCTCTGGCTAAAATCCACCTACACCTCACTTGTCTTGGGATCGATCGATCTCTTAACTCCCTGACTATCAATTTCTAGAAAACTACAGGTATGTGTTGAATATTTTGAAACTAATTTGACTGGGTGCTGTTGCTGCCATAGGCAGCAAAGGCAGCAATAGCGCCCAGTAAAATTAGTTTCAAAATATTCAACACATGTTTATTAAATAGTAGAGACATAACAATTTTATCAAAATTATTATCATTGGAGGGAAGAATATTTTCATGAAAGGTTTAGATAATATAAAGCTGTACTCTGCTGAAAATTGACAAAAATCTGGAATTTTTGATGAAAATCGCTTTCAGTTTTGTTTTAGAAATTTGGAAAACTTAGGTATATGAACAGTTATGATAATAGCAACCAAGCTATTCATGCCTGAAAATAAAGCCTCATTATCATGAATTCTAAAATTACTAGAATGAATATTGTGGCTTCATTATCCTTAGTGTCTGTATATGTCACCACCTCACCATTATTTTATTTATGTACGATAAGAAAAATAGCAATATTTGCTCAAGTTTCCGGGGTTAGTCATCTTAACTGTATAGCTATTTAATATACAGAATGACAAGTAAATGATGATTGTCACATTGTGTTGAATCAGTGTGTCAGGCAACAACAGGCCTACATGGTTTTCATAACATAAGTTCAACCGAAGCTGCTGGAAACATGATTAGCACTATGTAGATGATGTCTTATTTTTCTAATAACACTTTATATGCTACATAGATTGAACTATCCTGCCTAATGAGGTAATAAACTGATCTGTCAGTAATCATATATCATCTAATGGTGTTGCATTTAGTTAGTAGTCGCTGATGGTATACTAGAAATGTACAACATACTGGTTCTTGGAAGCTTCTCATCCTCAACACTTCTACACCTGCAAAATGAGCAGCATGGGACTCCTTGTTTTCTACATGCACACCATTTATTTGTAGAACACTGTAAGCAGTTGCAACTTAGTGCCAGGTCAGAGAAAAGATGTCTTTGGCAAGTGGAGGGAACTACCATGTCATCATTCACTTCATGCATTTAGAGTCACACCAGTCATGCTGTTTACATAATCTGTATGTGTCATAAAAGGGTCACTATGTGATCATGTGTGGCATGGCTTGTTTGTGGCAGGTCTTTGATTGTTACTTAAGATTGAGGCTATAAGAAGCTCCTAAGGCCATCCATAGTTTCGCATACATCTGTTTGTTTGCATACATGGACAACGTATTCTTCAACACTAACTAAACGGAGATCATCCTCACAATGTCCAAAGTGTTCCATGTACCTTTCTGGAGTTGCCTTTAACGCTGAAGCTTTTGCACCAAATTAGCTTGTGCACTCACTTCCAGTAAGTGCATGTAATGCTGGTAAAACACAACATGTTGACCGTAATTTCAATGCCAAAATATAAAGTGGTTTATCTCTAAAAGGCCCTCCAGCACCTAACCTTGTCCAGATTTCTTTCACACCAAAGCGCTTCACAGTATCACAGAAGTACAATGTTATTACAACCAAATCAGTATCAGGGAACAAAATAGCTACTCGCTGAATCCCATTTTTAGATGCTGTCACAGTTTTCTTTTCTCATTCATTGTCTTTCACAGATCACTGAATATATGTATCAAACACAAAATGAAACCGGGGGTGGGGTGGCATTTCATCAATGTGACAGTATCATTGATAGAACAGAATTGCAGGAAGCTCTAAAGGTTTTCACGTCTTTTGTGTTTCCCTGTCTGATAAATGACAACATTGCTAGTATAACCTGTTTCTATATCATAAACCCATTATGTTGGGCTCTGGTAATCATTCTCGGATAGTTTTTTCTCTAACTTTTTCTTAACAGATACTTTTCAGGACTGGTCATTAGGCTATTTCTGTCAAACGGAAGGCAACTGGTCAAACTTAAAAAGATATGTGGTATTGTACCATCTAACTCTGGCCAAGTCGACGTGTTTCTGCCCTATGTCAACCTCTCTCTTGTCCTGCTTCTTTTTCGATGATTTAGTTTTCTACAGACATCGTGCACTAGCAAATGTTTTCAGATAATTTCTATGAATTGTCGCAGAGTTCGGCACAGTTTTCTCTATAAACCGCTCCTATCAGAACTGTGTGTAAAGCCTTTTCCTTCACTGTGAGCAGGCTCTTACTGATTTCATCTGACAATATTGCCTGTGTGAGTATGTTGTGAAGTTTATGCTTAGTTTCTGGAGTCACTATGCATGGATTTCCAAATAAAACAATATAGGCTAACGTCCTGAATCAGCTTCTCATTAGATGAGGTTTCTACAGTACTGAATCCATGGCTTACAATTAATTCAGAACTTGTAGTTTTGACTCCACTTATTTCTCTGAAACTATTTGACACAGCTAAGATCTCATGATATATTATGTTTCACTGCCCTAAAAATTGGTTCCGTCTGGTACTTCCAAAGATGACTGCGCTACTCTTTGAAGACCGGTAGATTGTCTGCTCTAAACACATGTCAGTATGGCAGCAACAGCGCCCAGTCAAATTAGAAAAAATATTCAACATCTTCCCTGTATAGTTTTCAGGAAATTGATGGCAAGGGCATTCGGGGATTGATCAATCCCAACACGGCGATGTGTGGGTGGAGCTTGGCTTGTGATGGGCGGGGCATAGCTAAAAATGGAAAGGTCCATTGAATGCATTCCATGAGGGCATTGTTTGGGATTCATATTCTGCATTAACGAAACAATGATCTCATGGAATTGTACGGGAGTTAGGTTTTGTTTGGCGCAGGTCAGATTACTGTATGATGCGAAATGTTGATACGTGTTATCAAAAGACAAACCGTAGTAATGATTATGACGTCATTGATTGAATGATGACCCAATATTTTATTGCCAAAATGCTTAACCCAAAATGGAAATGATAAAATAGATGTCGCGGGGTAGCTAAATGATTTCCATTATGAATGGTTAACCCTTTTATTCGAAGGAAAGCTTATATCACCAATTTGATGTAAATTCCAACACTTCCTTATCTTGGCTCGATGTATGGAAGGAGTGATCTGCATTAGCATTTGAACTTTAACCTATTTATTCAAAAGATGGGTATAATTAAGAGGAAAGTAAACAGACAGATTTGAAAAATTAATATTCATTCATTCTTGCTTTCTTTCTGTGATTTGTTATGTAATTTAAATCAGTACTGCATGATTGAAATAATTGTTATAAATGATGTATTATATGGATATAAATGGTTCTATTGAACCAGGGTTTCAGAATCTGTAAGTGCTGAATCCCTCTATCGAAGTTATCTTAATTGAATATTTATAAAACTAATTTGAACGAAACAAGAACCCTATGCTGATGACGTCACATCTAGATTGAAACAACCATCATCAATCAATGTCGGACTGATCCTGGCTGATCCAGTCCCTAGTCTTTCTTTGAGTTTTGATGTCAATCACATCAAATCGGTTTTTCGATCCGATGTCACTAATATCAATCCTCAAAGAATATCACAGACGATTTAGTTTACTTCAGAATCATAAATGCTGCTAATTAATGGAAGTTGAGATCTGGGTACATCCCCCCATCCAAGTTGAAAATGACCCCTATTCGATCTGGTCCATGTAGACCACTATCGACTACTGAATCTAGAACCTAGCATGGATATGGACCATTGGATAATCTCTTGACTTTATGGCAGCATGTATGATTTTAGGTCAAATAGAATTTAGGATTAATGCCTCTTGGTTTAGAATCTAAATTTGAGATATCAAACTGATTGACGTGATAATAATTATAGCAACAATCAATATAGAATTTATATTTAATAAATCAATAATAAAAGACCTGAATGTAGTATAGTTGTTATAAATACCCGATGGAAACAGTCATTTCTTGGTGGCTTGAAGACAAAAGGGTCCCGATGACAAAGACGATCACAATACGAGTTCTGATATCGTATTGAGGATGACGGATAGATGTGGGTGCACCCAGACGAATGTGCAACACAAATAATATAAACGATCAAAATTTAGCTTACGATGCAGGTGGATCTGAAAGGCTGCATATGACTGGCCACGAGCCGCCAGAAGCTAACGTCGTGATTGATCTGCGAATAGCCAGAAGCTGGCGATCTGGCCCACAACTACGTTTACCAGGAGCTGGATACCTGATGACAGATAACGATGACCAGGAGCAGGAGACCTGGCTACGAGCAATGGCAACCAGGAGCTGGAGACCTGGCTATGGATAATGGTACCAGGAGTCGGAGACCTGGCTACGGATAAAGGTACCAGGAGTTGGAGACATGGTTACGGATAATGGTACCAGGAGCTGGAGACCTGGAAATGGATAATGATGACCAGGAGCTGGAGACGGTTACCGCAGGAAGAATGACATCGCATGCGGTCGATGATTATGATGGCCCAGTCATGGAGTGATTTCTGTATGAAAGTTCATATTGTGACAACTGGCCTAATGTTGTTTTGACCAGAGAAGCGTGAATTCTAAATGTGCTGAAGATTGCCTAACTGTTGATGGGCCTAAAGACAGCCCATACCCATAAATGCCCATACTTATCTATGATTCTGTCTGATGACTGCTTATATGAATGATAAGCACTTTATTATATAAACCTCAACATTTGCAACTTCATCCTCACAGCCATGTCAGTGTATATGGCCGACATAGAATTATATACACATGAGACGATAGCTGTCTACATCACAATTTCTCTCACAAAGGCCAACCACCGAATACCTGCCGAGGCAGTGTTCAACACACACATACAATGCATTGTGATCCGTCTGGATCATGCAGATGTGGTACTGCATATCGTATAGTAGCCCCTAACATAATTAATAAAATAATCAACATAGACGCCATACATATTATAAATAATGAAATCTATATTGATTATAACATAATCACATTAACAATTACAATTATCTAATCATTAAGTGTAATCAGATTACATGAGTGTAAATCTTGATTACGAATATCCCCTACGCTTTTATACTTGACATGAAGTAATTCATTTCATGAAATTGACAAGAAAGCGAGCAAGACTGGATGATGATCTGTCTGCTTATATTGTAGCGGATGTGGAGTCCAAACATGGTGCGGATGGCATAAGCTAACGTGTTTGTATGGAAATACGATTGCTATGTATGATCTCACGATCATATGATAGCAATAGTCATCACAGAATGCATTCAATTCTCTAATCAGCAATAATACACTAACCGTGAAGATAGTAAGCTAGAATATTATCAGCAAGCTGCTCTTACAATGCCATTTAGAAATTGCCCATGTCATGTCCTTGAAGTTTGCTTCTGTTTTAACCCTTTCATGGCCAAAACCAGCCTCGGTAGTGGTCCTGGGGAATGTCCATTTGCAGGCCAAGAGAAGACCATTTTTTTAAAATTTACAACTGGAATGACTGGCTCGATAACCGAGCCAGTCATTCCAGTGGTAAATTTTCAAAAATTGTATTCTCTTGGTCTGCAAATTGACATAAAATGAGTAGATATTTTAATTTTTTAAACAAAGAGTCATTAAAGGGTTAATGGATTCCTCTGTATGGTACATGTTGTGTGATCTACACGGTCTGGAGGAATATCAGCCCGTTATGAGCTCTTGTTATACACAACTCCCACTTGGCATGGACGTCATGCCTCATCCATAATAGTGAAAACAAAAGAAATACGTGTTACAAAATCATAGGTATTCGCTATTATACTACTGACATTTCAAATTGCTAAATTCAATTGTATTTTACGTAGGTACTAACTGGTGTTCATTTTAGAAATAATGTTACTCACAGTTGTATAAAATAGCAATGACATTCATCAACTGTTTTCAAACTGTACATCAACTTATTCCTCTACTCTGCTGTCAGAATTAACATTGTACCTCAGTATAGTAAGGACTGAATCATTTCAATATCTCAGATTGTATTGCAAAGCATGTCATTTTTACAATGCTGAACATGAAAGCCTAAAGGTGGATAGCTTTTGAATGTGGCGTGGGCAGGCAGCTTGTTTCATCATATGTAGATTTAACAAAGTGACGCCCTTAGCAGGTATTTATGATTTCTAGCTGTTTATCATTCCTAAAGTACCACTGATAATACTAACAAAATACAAACATGGGTAATCTGTGAACCAGTCCCTATGGCCTGGTTATACAGATTAGTTCCATGTAGCTGGGGCTTAGGAAATGCCTGCACTTATATCATGTTAGTCGGCGCCAATACTGTCAATGCTGAAGAATCATTATAAAGATGTTTATTTCTTTATATTTGATACAATTTTTGTGGCTTGGGTTAATCATTTTCAAATTTCGATGTTCATATACACACTAAGGCTTGTTAATTTTGTGAGAGGTTGTGAAATATTCTGTTTTATAATTTGTGGCAGGCTGAAAATAAAGGGTAGGGGTTTAGGATATGTAGTGAATATTGAATTCTGAATCTACCAGAGCCACAATAATTATTATGAACATTTTAGAATCCATGATAGGCAGGCTTTATTTTGAGGTATGAATAGCGTGGCTACTATTATTAGCTCACCTGGCCAGAATGGCCGAGGGAGCTTATGGCATGGCGACCGTCCATCTGTCCATCCGTCCATCCATCAACTTTTGCTTAAAAACGCTACTCCTCATTAACGGCTTGGCGGATTTCAACACTTCAGAACTTGTATACAGAATTTTTAATGGGTCAATTTTTTCCGCTGCCATCTTGAATTTTCCGAAAAATTTCGGGAAATTGTTTAAAACGCTACTCCTCATTAACTGCTTGGGACAATTTCAACCAGGCTTAGCTGGGAGGATAGTATGCTGGTATGTTTCACAACTTGTATACAGAATTTTGATTACCGGTAGTCGATTTTTCCGGCAACCATCTTTAAAATGCTACTCATTAACTGTTTGAGAAATTTCAACAAGACTTGGCTGGAAGGATAGTAGGCTGGCAGATTTCAGAACTTGTATACAGAATTTTGATTGGTCCATTTTTCTGGCAGCCAGCTGGGATTTTCTGAAAATTTTGGGAAACCAGTTAAAAGGCTACTCCTCATTAACCACTTGAACCAGTTCAAGCAAACTCGGCTGGAAGGACCCTAAAGTGCTATGCTTCAGAGCTAGTATGTAGAATTACGAAAAATGGCTGAAAATCGTCTACTCATTAACTACATGGGCGATTTCAACCGAACTGGCTGGAATGAGCCTAGGGAAGTAGACTTTAGAAGCTGCATGTAGAATTTTGACTGGTCAATTTTTCGGGTGGCCATTTTGGATTTTCTGAATATTTTGCGAAACCAGTTAAACGGCTGCTCCTAATTAACTGCTTGGCCGATTTCAACCAAACCCAGCTGGAAGAACCCTAGGCTTCAGAACAAGTATACAGAATTTTGATGTTTTGATGGTGCCCATCTTGGGTTTTCCGATAAATGGGGAATTCATATAAAATGGTACTCCTCATAATCGCATGGGCAATTTCAACCAATTTTGGCTGGAAGGATCCTATTGTTGTAACCTTTAGAAATTCTATTCAGAATTTCGATAGGTCAGTGTTTTGGCAGCATTCTCTGATTTGCTGAAAGTTTTCCAGAACCAATTTCAACAAAACTGGTGGAATGATCCTATGACGGTAGGGTTCAACATATTGATTGAGTCTTGATTGGTCAATTTTTTGGTGGCCATCTTGGATTTTATGAAAATCATCCATCATGTCAATTTAAATGCAAATGGTTTAAATGCCAATGGTCCAGGTGAGCGCCACAGGCCCTTTGGCATCTTGTTATAACTGTTGATAAGCGTCTATTTTCCGAATTTCTGAAAAAAAGTGAAAACAATTTTTTATCAAATATACCACATTCTTGTCAATTTTCATCAGAATACACCTTATATTATTTAAAACCTTCGGAAAATTATACTTCCCTCCACTGACAACAATTTGGATACATTTGGAGTCGTATTTCCTATTAAAAATTGGATTTATGACTCCCAGAGTTAAAATCACATAATCCCGAATATGGCCGAATATAATATAGGGTTCCCAGCCACTCTGGAAATCAGGGAATATCTTGAAAATGAGTTCCCACTTTTCCAGTCAGGGAAAACTCAGGGAATTTGATATTATTTTTATCAGTTTGCCATAGGTACGGTACAAAATTATTCATGTGTCCAAGTTGTGTCCATTCACTGAAAATGGAAATAAATTAAAATTATTGTATGCACAGGCTAGCACTTTATTGTATATATTATCGGTATCTTAGTTGCTTTGATTCAACCACCTATTGGCTTCACAGCAGCCTCATTAACGTGAAAATATTTCTCATGGAATTTTGGAAATTTCTCAGGGAAATATCAGGGACAACTCAGGGAATTTTGTATTGACAAAGTGCTGGGAACCCTGTAAAAAGCATAGTAGAAAAAGTTGTCTACCTGATTCACAATGTCTACCCTGGATTTTCTTACTAATACCATGCCCTTACTTCTAATACCATGGCCTTACTTCTAATACCATTCCGTAACAGAAAATAATGTCAAACCGAAGTGACATGATTGCATACAGAACACCCTCCAGCCGTCCGACTACATGAATTGGTCAATCTAACATCGGTTAGAAACATCCAGTCCTGGATTAAGCCTAGTTGGGGCTCAGGGCTACTTAAATGTGGGGGTTCCATTGGGTTGAGCTTCGAGTCAAATTGGTTTCAAAATATTCTACAGCCTCTACATATATAAGATGAATATAAAAGTGAGATACTGGAATTAGAGGTTCAAATGGGTAAAATGTAATAATTGTTTTTCATTTGAGCACCCATTATTTTTTGGGCCCCCAGAGATTTAGCCCTGTTAGCCCTTGCCGTTATCCAGCTCTGGAAACAGCGCTTTCACAGATTGGCTGATGAAATGATCATCATAACTTGCTCAGTCTAACATCAGTTGTAATCACTTGCGGACTGCGTGATGACATCATTATCATAACTTGTTCAGTCTAACCGCAGTTGTAGTCACTACCTATCATGACTTGAAGGGTCTAACGTCAGTTCTAATCACTCTCATAATGATTCACATTAACTAGCATATGAAAGTTTTCAATCGCATCAATCTGTTCTCGCACGTGTGCAGTAAAGCACGTCATTCCACTAAATGTAGTACTTGTACATGTATATTGTTGTTTATATATGCCAATTTTAAACAATTTAACCCTTTCAACGACAAATCCATGAAAAGGTACATTCTTTCACGCTTTAATCGTAATGCCGGCCAAAAACGGCCTCTGTTATGGTCTTGTGGAATGTCCATTTACAGGCCAAGAAATTTATCGATTATCGGTTATCGAGCCAGTCATTCCAGTGATAAATTTTCAAAAATTGTACTCTGGACCTGTAAATGGACATTCAATAGGCAGATATTTAAATTTTCTTGACCAGATTTGACCATTAAAGACTTACTATGATTCTTATGCTGTGATTAAATAACACAGTTTATTGATACTTGAACTATAATTTTGAAATCCAATAGTTGTTGAAATACCAACCCTAATTTGAGTGTATTTAAAGAAAAACTTGTCTTATGCTCACCATTCAGGGGATAGAATTTGCCATCAATAATCCATCTTCAACATCTTAGCTTTTTATCTTGTGGACAACGAAAGATATTCAGGCTTTAGTAGCTAAATGTTGATACATATCTACAGCTTATACTGGCTGTCATGATTGACTTTTCAACCAATCAGAAAGAACATAGAGTGTCTGCCTCAGTATATGTACTCAGTCATAGAGGTGCCAACTATAGTTTGTCAATGTGGTATAAAAGCAATTATACAGGTAAGCTGTTGAATAATTTGAAACTAACTTAATTGAAAGAATAAGATACATTGTCACTTACATGACATCCCGTACTATCGCTTGAGGAGACAAAATGGTTGCCATCACTGTTCAACATTACAGATTATTACAAAGCAGATAATTGTGATACAGGGAATGTGGCGATATGAATGATATGGAATCTATCAGTGCAATACACCATTTGATATGAGATTAGCATCTTGTTAAGTGTCTTCTCATTCAATATACCTAGTTTTATATAAATAATATATATAATTTGGTTCAAAATAATATGTAGGAACACTAGAAATTGTATTTCAAGAATCACTTCTAATATATGTATATAGTGCACTGATTAGCAACGTGTGCGTGCGTGCGTGTAATGTAATGTATGTATTACCTGATATGTGACACAGGTACTGTGATTCTTATTAACTAATATATATTTGAATGTTGAATATTTTTGACAGACAAAACTGATCATGTAAAGATGTTAAAATAAATGAATATCAACCCTGCGACGTATATGAGTAGTTATAAATTGTGTTCCAAAAATTACAAACACATCTTTTACAAGATTATGAGGTGGTACCTTTCAGATATGTCAGAGTAACTTTATTGATAAATAAGGAAAATTAATTACCTTCACTGGGATGTATAAATTGTTTGAGTGTAGCTTTCTTGACAGTCGTTGGCTACATCATTCATGTAGGTTCTGACTTTTTTGGAAACTAGTGATATTTGACAGGTTTTACCAGATAATGGTGCGTTCCATGGCTGGATCTGTCATGTCCATTTCAAACTAAGATCCGCCCACGTTATACACATGTTGAAATGGACCAGTTTTTGCTAAGCCCATCCGCCTCTAGCTAATCTCCACCCATACCTCGTCCGTGTTGGGATCAATCGATCCCTGAACTTAAATTATCAATTTCCAGAAAACTATAGATAAACTGTTAAATATTTTAAAACTAAATTGACTGATTGCTGTTGCGCACCAGTCAAATTAGTTTCAAAATATTCAACAGAATCTTTCTTAAATAGTAGACATACAATTCATACAACAACGCACAGTCCGTTTTGAATTATGCGTTCGTGACGTACTTATCTATGTCATTCATGATGTAATAATGGCATCATTGATTATGATGTCATTCTATACGTCATGTAGTTAATCATGACATCATATGATGGATGGATAGAGTGGAAAGGTCCCTTGATTTATATACTTCAAAATCCTCATTTCCCAGTATCCAAATTTCAAAGTAATTATACAAATATACAGAACAGCTGTTGAATGATTTGAAACTAATTTGAGTGGGGTTGTGTGTGTGTGTGTGTGTGTGTGCGTGCGTGGACAGTTGCTGCTACGTGTTCATGAGATTGTAAATTTATTAAAGACATACAATTCGTACACTGGTGATAGACTTTTCTATTTTCGTAATTGAGGCTACACCATTGTGGTTGTTGACGTCAGCCAAGATTGAAGGAAATGTAAATTTCCCTTTCTCCGAGATCTAACAATACTCACCATTCTGTTAGTTCTGATATACAGCTGGCCTTGACAGCTGGCTCTAGGACTATAGACTTAGAAAGCTTTACCGACTCCTTGGAACCGGGTACTCGGCTCCCAACTGCCGAGTACCCGTCTACCATAGAGCTCATATTGTTTGCATAGCCACCAAACAAGAGAAATCCATGGCTTGCCTCCGTGGGCCTGGGAGGTTGGGTCTGTAACAGAATGGTGAGTATTTTTAGATCTCGGAGAAAGGGAAATTTACATTTCCTTCATTCTCCTTCGATCAATACTCACCATTCTGTTACTTCTGATATACACCAGATTTGGTCAGTAACCTGGTGGGAAGGGGCAAGCCATAAATGCTACTTTTGCCCCTTGGTGAAAGAGTTAGACTTAAAACTTGACTAACGGAGACCTAAAACGGACCATCAAGTTAACGGAACCAAATCACATTCGCATCACTGCCCCCCCCCCCTTTTTCTCCTAAGAAAAGGGAGAGAACTCACGAACATGCATCTCGCCTGAAAACACAAATATGCCAAGAGGGTTAACTGCTCTTTGCATATACACATGTATTAGCCTGGGAACGAGCATGAATATATAAGATGAATGAACATGATATATAGACATAATACAAAAAACTCAATCTTGAATTACCTCATGATAAATTGACTCCAGCCATACCGCCTCCAACCATTCACTGGTCCGGCCATCAGTGACACAATCTGGTTGCCATCCTCTCGCTCGACCGTGTCTGCTTTTAAATTCTTTTCTTACCAAAGTGAAAAAAGGGAGAAGAGTCACTTAACTATCGTTTCAAAACAGCTAAAGCGAGTGGATTGGCTGAGTCTGACCGATCCCTCATATAGTAATCCGTGAATGAGGACTCACAGTGCCATTGTGAAACGGCCATGATGTCCTCTAACGGAACACCACTGTAAAGGGCGGTCGAGGCGGCTATTCCTCTAACATTGTGTGCCCTTGCACCGGGTGCCCAGTCGCCATCTCATGAGTAGTCTGAATGCATTCGACTACCCAACGAGAGATAGTATCCATGGATGCGGCGCCATAAGGCTTCTTATGGCAGATCCATAGATTTCTATCGTTCGACCGTAACGAGTCAGTCCGTTTCCTGTACTTAGTCAAAGCACGGAGCGCGGGCAGCAGACACTGGCATCACGATCAAACCTTGTTAACTTCGGTATTATGATCGGTTTGCCAGGATATCTCAAAGATTGATTCTTTGACATAAACTCTGCTCTTGGCAGAAGACGCAGACCCTCTCCGGAGACAATAAATCAGTCCCTCTCTGCCGAAAGCGCATGGATCTCACTGCGCCTTCTAGCTGAGGAAGCTGCCAATAGAAAGACCGCCTTTAGAGTCAAATGCTTTAGACTAGCCGAACGCAACGGTTCGAAAGGGTGCTTGGCCAGTACATTAAGCACTAAAGATAGACTCCAGGCTGGAATGACTACCGGTTGTCTCGGTCGGAGATTGCTCATTCCCTTCACCATCACATTTAACTGGGCCACCTCTGGACTATCCCTGTTGGCTAGTCAAGGGATAACTGATGCCAAAGCTGACTTGTATCCAGCAATTGTGATGGGAGCTAGTCCTGAAAAGAACAGCTCACAGAAAGTCTGCTATTTGCTGAATAGTGGATTGAAAGGTATCAATACCCTTTTCTTCACACCAGTCTGCAAATCTGTTAACCTTGTTGTTATATGACTTGAAGGTTGACCTCCTTCTCGCAGCCGCGATGAAATCAGCAGCTTGTCGAGAAAAGCCTTCCGACGTGGAACGTTGTTTGATAACATCCACGCAGTCAATTTGAACATTTCGGGACGCTCGTGTAGGAAGCGTCCCTTGGCCTGGGAGATTATGTTCAGAATCTCGGGCAACTGTACTGGGTTTTCCACCAGCAGATCTAGCAGATCCGTGAACCACGCCCTGCTGGGCCAATACGGCGCTATTAGCAGGACCAGACACGGTTCCTCTTCACCAATACCTTCGGCAGAAGAATGGTGGGTGGGTACGCGTAAGTGTACATCCCCATCCAGCTTATCGCCAAAGCGTCTGTATCGACGGCATTTGGATCTGGAATCGGCGAGACATAAGTTTATGATTTGAGCATTTTCCCTTGTGGCGAACAAGTCCACGTTGGGTTTGCCCCAATGCTCGAAGATCCTTGGAGGGTTGAGGGACCATTCTGTTGGCAGAATTCTCTGTCTGCGAGACAAAGCATCCGCCAGAATGTTCAGATTGATATGCAGCTGGCTCTCCTGGAGAGTCCATGTGCCCGAGACCTGGTGCTCTCCCAGGCAGGCCCCCACCCCTCCAGCAAGGCATCCATGTACACGGATAGCTGGGAGTGGGGTAGGTGCAGTGAAACTCCTACTAGGAGATTCTGACGCTCTTTCCACCATACAAGATGCGACATTATCGGCTCCAAAACTGGCACCAGTTTTGACAGGCGTTCTGTTTTCTGTTTCCACAGAGACATCAGATACAACTGGATAGGTCTTCGCATTAGAGCAGCGTACGGGATCACCTGCTCCATGGAGACCATCATGCCCAGCATCTGAAGAAACCGCCTCGCCTGAATGTGGTTTCCCACTCGAAAACTCTTGAGGATGGCTAACAGAGATGCCACTCTGGGCTCTGATGGGTAAACCCTGCCCTCCTCGAGATCGAATCACATCCCCAAATAAACGAAATGTTGAGTGGGTGTCAACTCGGATTTCTCCTTGTTGACTATCCAGCCTAGATCTGAAAGTAACTTCAGAGTCAGAGCAGTATCCACGTCCAACCTGGCTGCCGTGTCTGCTTTGATCAGCCAGTCGTCTATGTAGGTGTGTAGCGCCATGTTCTCTTTTCTGAGAAACGCTGTCACCGCAAGGACCACTCTTGTGAAAACCCTTGGAGCTGTCGACAGGCCAAACGGGAGAACAATAAACTCCCATACTTGATTCTGAAACGCAAATCTCAGAAACCTGTGACAACTCCTGTTCATTGGAATGTGGAAATATGCATCTTTCAGATCGATCGATACACACATTCCCTTCCTCAACCCTGCCATTACCGACCTCGGCGTTTCCATCTGGAACCGAGGCGTATGTATAAACCAATTTAATGGCCTGAGGTTGAGTACGGATCTCCATCCCCCTGTGCTCTTGGGGACAAGGAACATATTTGAATAGAAGCCTGGAGTGTTCTGGTTTGCTGGTTTTATTGCTCCCTTCAGAAGCAAACCTGACACTTCATTTTGAATGGCTTCTAACTTGTCTGGTTCCCTTGGTACGGGTGTCCAGACAGGTGCCAAAGACAGATTCTGTGGCGGAAAGTCCCACCACTCCGGCATGTATCCCTGGGATAACCATCCCAGGACCAGACTGTCTGACGTCACACCTCGCCAAGCCTCGACGAAACGCATGAGCCTTCCACCCACTATAGACGCCTCGATGCCTAATGGGGTTGTCCGGCTTGCGGTCCGCTCCCCCCCCCCCCCTCTCTTAATGAGAGAGAGAGAACCATTTCGGTCTTGGCTTGGCAGGTCTAACTGGCACCGCTGTTCCTGTCGCACAGGTGCGGTCCAGGTGGATACGAAGGGAGCTTACCCTTCCCCTTCCCGCCTCTATGGCGATCAGGAGCAACATTGGGGAGGTTAGGGGCCTCCACAACCTTCCTGGCTTTCTTAGCCGGTGGCGGCTGAGAAAATCCAGACGAAGTAGAAGCCGCACTAGGTTTAGCTTTCGCCTTGCCTTTATGCTTCTTCTGTTTCTGAACAGTCAACGGCTTCCCTACAGCCCCTAGTGCGTGCGCTTGCTGCACTAGCTCCAGTTGTAAGTTTACCGCCAACCGATTCTGCGCAAAGCTAGCAGTGTCCTCTAGGATGGCCCGCGCCTGGCCACCGAAGAGTCTAGGACCTGTCAGGGGCGTCCCAAGAAGACGCTCCCTGACGGCCGTAGCCGGACGCATATGGTCACGAACCATTTGCCTCCTGGACTTTGTAACACACGCCTGCACCCTTGCCAGCGGGTCCATAGACAGCACCAGGCCGTCATTTATGCACGAAAGCACCACAGGTGGCACTGGGTGGCCTACCCCCGCTTCAGCCACACCGACTGACGAAGGCGATAAGAGTGGTTGACAGCACTCATAGCTGCCCTCACACCCTCATCACATAGGGACAGGACTTCCTCATGGTGTGCCTGGGAGTGGTCCACCAGTGCCGGACCGGGGCCACCTGCTCCAGCACTCTGGACACCCAGAACCCATCGGTCATCCTCCGTAACCGATGGTACCACACCATACCTGTCGTATTCCCCCCCCCCCCCCCCCGTTGAATACGACACCTTGCCCGCACCTCCCTGGAGGCCGCAGAGAGCTGGCCCTTGGTCATGAGCTGCTTGCTAAAAATAGCCTCTAGCAACTCGATAAACAGTGGATCCATTCCAATGGACTGGATGCGGTCAAGATCCCCATCCTAATCGATGCAACCGACGGACAGGGCGCATCCTCCTCGGCCGTGGCCGAAACCACAGACAGGTCAACCCTGGCTAGACAAGCCAGAGCCTCCGACCAGTCTATTTCCGTGGAGGACACACCCGTGAACACGTCACCCGTTGACACGTTCATGGACCTACCAGCCACTGCCTCCCGGCTAGGAGCCGCGGCTGACTCGCCAGGAACTCCGGTACCATACGGTTCCGCCACCACCCCATGGAACACACCAGTCCATGGAGTAGGCCCGCACGGAAAACCATGCGGCCCCATAGCAGACGCGGAACCGTGGCCAGACACGGGCGCCAACGGCACCCCACGTCTGACCGCCGGACCAGGCGAGATAGGTGAGTACCACGTCTGGCCAGGCACACCCGTCACCGTGTCGACTGGCATCAAACCAACCATCACGGGACCGGTGCCCGGTACCAGATTGGCCTCAACCATGGGCGGAGCCGCTGCCCTGGCTTGCGCCAAGCCAGACAGATGGAGGACGGTTCCGTCCAGGACGGAATCGACCTCCATCTTCTCCACCCGTGGCATCACAGGCCGCAGCAACCTCTCCTCCTCAGCCTCCTCGTCTTCAGACTCCGAAGAGTCGTCACTAGATGAAGAAACCATGGACAGGGTCCGTACCAAGCATGGGGAGAGACTGCCCAACAACCTTCGGCAGCAGGGACGACACCAGCGTGGGCAGAACGCTATGCAGAAAGCCCTGCATAGCCGGACCAAACCACGCTGGCGGTGCCATCTCCACCACCTCCAGCTGAGGACGTGGAGCGCCCCCACCGGCTGAACCGGACGCTCCACAATTTAACCTCGGACCGCCTGACCCCGCGTCAGACCCAGCCACATCCTTCTGGGCAAGGAACTTCAACATCATACCCGCCGACCACACTGCACACACATTACACCTACTATCAAGGTTACATGCAGTACATCTAAAGCAGACATGGTCCTTAAATATGACCCGTATGAACTTGTGGCACTCGTCACATGATGGCGGGGCTGGCTTGGCCTATAAATAAGCACAAACCTACAATAAGCAAGCGGAACGAGACACGGATGGAAGGCAGACAATTAATTCTCAAATAATTTGACCATAAATTAACTGTAACCCTCCCGCACCCCACCCCGCAATGTTACAGCAAAGATCGCATTGATTATGACGACAAGAACGAAGCGGGAATTAAATACACCCATAATTGATCCTCTAGGATGTATAATGGAACCAGGAATCATATCGCATAGCATTCGGGGTATATTTACCATCAATATAAATTATACTCCTAACGAAAGCCAAAACGATACGTGAAGAAACAACAAAATGTAAACAAACTGCTGTAGCACACGGTAAAACCGCAGACCACACATCTTAATCAAGAATTTTGAAACCACCGATCATTGCAAACAGATCGTGATAACACGCAAAACTTGACTATTCCAAAGTTTTCTGGTACCATTTTTAGTACGCAACACCCAGAACAAGATGCGCGAATTAATGAAAAAAATTTCTTCACATAAACATCCGAGCACCACGGGTGTGACGTCACCCGCTCGGATCTTACGGAGAACGACGTCAGCCGATATTCATGTTACAAATACCGTAGCAAACACCTATTTTCATATCCGCTGATCGCCTGTTGGGGTTTAAAGAAGGCGACCATCCGGCATATCTCGTTGTTAACACACGTCCCAGATTTTTTGGGGTCAGAAATTGGAACATGCGACACAACGAAATTTAGAGACCTAAGTCTTTTAACTATGGATAATAAGGAAATATACGACCTGGTTATCATCGGCGGTATCCGTATTATCCAATTATCCTTGCAAGAGAGTCACTAGCTATCACAATCACAGTTACACAAAGACGTAGATTTTTATTTCTCAATCTTTCCACTGCAAAAAGCATGTATATCTGTTGTTGCTATGCAAACAAGAAATGAGCTCTATGGTAGACGGGTACTCGGCAGTTGGGAGCCGAGTACCGGTTCCAAGGAGTCGGTAAAGCTTTCTAAGTCTATAGTCCTAGAGCCAGCTGTCAGGGCCAGCTGTATATCAGAAGTAACAGAATGGTGAGTATTGATCGAAGGAGAAGTGACATATTCATAAATGACATCAGATACTTGAGGGAAGATTCCTACATATCTATCCAAATGCGAAATTAAAAGACTCCAGAGGACTTTCTTGCTACTCTCATCCCGAAAGCTACCGTTCCAGTAGTCATCAATGGACTGTTCCAATTTATTCATCAATCATATGATGTCATGATCAACTATGTGACATTCACAATGACATCATAATCAATGATGTCATGAATAACGTAATTAACTATTCACGAACTCATAATTGTTGACGGGCTAAAGCGTTGCTGTACGAATTGTATGTCTGCTATTTAATAAATATGCTGTTAAATATTTTGAAACTAATTTGACTGGGTGCTGTTGCTGCCAAGTTTTCTGAGAATTGATAGTTAGGGATCAACTTCATAGGGTGGTTGGACTAGGTGTGGAGAAGAAACCTATCGAAATTGACGATGATCCGAACTCCAAGATGGCCGCCAGCCATTGGCTGCCATCTTGAAAATTGGTTTCTGGATTTCTTTTATTGCATCACTTCCTATACAGTCGTTGGAATATGTCTGGTGAAGAAACTTATCGAAATTTATGATAATCCGAAATCTAATATGGCTGACAGTCAACGGCAGCCATCTTGAAAATTGGTTTCCGGACGATACCTCCTTGACCATTTAACGGATCGCATTGACACTTCATAAGGATGACTGGTCTGGATGGTCTAACGCAGATCGCTAACACCGGGTTGAATCGGCCAAGGTCGAGCCATCCCCCACTGTGTACTAACAGTCAGCGTGTGACTTGGCCTATGAGAGAACCCCCAAAAATTCCTAATTCCGTGAAAGCGTGCATCTTGCATGCGCACCATTCGAGGCCCGGCTTACCTATGCTGCTTAGTCGATTGTAGTATAGCATCTTTTGTGTATATAATTGTCCGTATTTTCAAATCGCTAATACAGGGCCAATTTCATCCATCCTGTGATGAATCTAACCAGGATTCGTCGAGAAACACGAACCCATTTACCAAATTAAGATCGGATGGGGAATGCCTGAGATATCATTAAATTAAAATTCTGATCAAATCAGTGTACGTAACATTGCTGGCCACACTACACATGCTCCAGGAAACTAAAAGGGTGTAGGTCACTATGATGTAATAGCCATGTGTTTTCTCCCTGCCATTGCTTTAACATTGGCAAGTGCTGATTGCTGGAGCTACGAATGGTGCCCGCTGATTTGTCTGCATATAGTATATAAGGACCCTTGATGCGCCAGTTCTTCAGTCAGAATGAGGAGGTGGTCCGATATGGTCTCATTATCGTTAGATCATACTAAAGGTACTGCGCAGAGCTCACTGGTCTGGCAATGTACGCCAGTACAATACTCATCAGTTCCTGTGCCGTAGTCGGGAGCCTGCCTCATCAACACACCTTCCAGTTATGGATCCCCTCACAGGGTCATTAAACAAAGTAATAAAAGGCTCTCCCCACCATTCCTTTGGCGACTCCATAACATATGAGAGGCCTTCTCAACAGGTGCCGTTTCGAACATTACCATCTGAAATTAAATTTGGACGTTTCTGGCCATAATGAGCTATCACGCTGATTCCTGTCCGAGTCACATCTAAAATAAGTGTTTAAATGGACTGAAGGCATGCCATCTGTGCCATATCTAGTGTGAGAGTACTATAATATATGTACGCCATTTCTCTGTGAACTTTGCACTCAATGCCGCATCTGAGGAGTGACGCTATTCCCCTTGGTCTTGTATACTACAAACCTTTCCACTGCGCCATCTGTAACAACATGTGTGCCTGCATCTATTTGGTTATCTATACTTTCTAACCTGTTTCGCGATGCATGCACCTTCTCATCAATGTCTGGCTGATTCTCATCTGTGATATTGTATAAATGTTGTGCCGATTCTACATCATCTACACCTCTACAGACTAGTGTCACCAACTAAAGGGTGCTGTCTCTTCTACGTGATTTGACTTTCCATTGTGATGTGTGCCGATGACTAAAAGGTGCTATTAACATTACGCCGTATAAACCAAGTTATTGTCCCTGCCGATAACCAAAAGCAGCTTTAGTTATTGTATTGACTATTGTGCGCTGCTTATAAGTAAGCGCAATAATGTCAGCTTAACATTTCAAATTATTACTGTGAAAATTGCATATGGCGAGTGCCGTTCTTCGACTATACTTTCTTTTATGTTTCGATTAAAGTTAGTCTCATAAAAGCCATATGCTTGCTTAAATGGTACATTACAGACTATCAATTAGTGCACCACACCTAGAACTTATTCTAAGCGGCAACGCATTTTCACTAAGGCCCATTTCTCGTACCCGAACCAATAGACACAACAAAGAGCGTAAACCCTAGCCTAAAATATTAGCTCAGATATTTCGGTTAGGCATTGTACCAGTCAGAGAAAGTTGCACTAAGATGTTTATTGTAAACCTCACCTTTCGGGTCCTCTCAAGTAACTGTGGATAGCCGCCAAAAGAGCCTTAGCATGGGCATTTAATTACTTTCATTTGCAACTGTCTCTGTCTGCATCAATACTCCGGCCATCCTTGTCTGTTAATTCCTCCCTCTGGTTGTGTTAGAGCCGACCCTTGAAATTGCTGAGGGTTCTCGATAGCTAGAACCCAAATGGTAACATCTGGCACGCACGCACGCACGCACGCACGCACGCACGCACGCACGCACGCACGCACGCACGCACGCACACACAGTACCTTCATTGGTAATCTTAGGATAGACTTAAGCCAAAGAAGGATTTCACTGCCCAAACATAATTATTGTAATAACGGCATAGCAGTGAAACCTGGGCATTTATGTAACCCTAATGCACATAAAAGTTAGCTCCAGGGATCAAGTCTCATATGGCTCGCTTCCGACTCTGGTGACGGTAAAAGACACAGATAGCAGACTAACTCTATGGTGACTGGAAGGGTCTTTGGGCCTTTCATGCCTTCAAGGAAGGTCACCATAGTCTGCCACCGGGTTCTTAGGTCCCGCCTTAACTAGATACTGTGCTTACTTAATGCTTTCTTGTGTTGTCCTGTGGTTTTCGTGGTTGTGAAAGACACGAGACAAGAGGTCGCTCATCGGCTCCTATGCCCATTGCCCTGGCAACATTTAAGCACAGTCGGTCTGAGGCAGTTACTCGATGAGTCACACCCAAGATGGGGGCTCGAGTAAATGCGCCAGGAAGGCAAACTTTGTCAAAGTTAAGTAGGCATAAGCCATTTGAGGCATAAACCATCCCTGACTGGACATAATAACTAAATGTTAGTCTAGCTCCTTCAGAAGACCCACCAAAATAACGCGGCTCTGATCTTTACTGTCTACAAGGAGAGTTCGGCTTCGCCACTTCTCCTCCTCTGCTTTTGGCTTAAGAGGCTAGTATCATGTGATGGAGGCCCGTGTGAGGCACCCTTGCTCTCGCAAGACCAATTATTTGGCCAGCTTGAGGCATCACTAATTTGCATATATACGTACTTGTGGGACTTATCCCTCTCGCAGTTACCTCCCTTGTATAATGGTAAGATAGGTACAAAGCGGCGAGATTAACATTACTTGTGCAGTAACCGCCTTTTTATGTACTAAAAGACACACCACCTCTATTACGATGTACCCATATCCACATATCCATCTCTAGGGCTATCACACGGCTCATTGGGCCCTCCTCAGGAATTACTTAGATATAAATTCTGATTAAGACCTCTCTAGAATGCAGCGACACTCCGGCTGCACAACTAGGTGATGACGTAGTAGTGTTCGCCGTTGGTGGGAATGATCGCCCGGCCCCACTGGAATGTTATCTTTCCACTGGTCCCAGAGGCCGGTCTTTGTATGAACCGGGAGCCTCCAGCCTTCCATCTTCCCCAAGATCAGCTAAACAGCACCATCGGGTCAGCTCATACAACGTGTATGGGTCGGACGCCGAAGAAGACACTAACAGGCAGTGTGGCACCGGAGCTACCATAGGAATTCACTGCGCAATAATCATATAATAGTAGTAACTGCCTAACAGTGAATCTTGGGCATTTAAAATAACCCTAAATGCAATTAAACCGTAGCTCCTAGGGACAGAGTCTCAAACGGCTCATTCCCTGCGCTCTGATGGCGGCAAAAGATGCCCATTGCAGACTAACTCTCCGGTGACTGGAAGTGCCTGCTGGGTCCTCCATGCCTTCATGGAAGGTCACCATAGTTTGCTATCAGTGTCTTCGGATTCATCGTAACTAGATACGGTACTTATTTAACGCTTTTGTGCTGTCGTGTCTTTGTCTTGTTATTTGTGGTTGTGCAGACACATAGTCAGAAGTCGGTCATCGGCTTCATTACTCGTCCCCCTAGCAACATATATGTGCCTTTGGCTTGAGGAGTCTGTTCAATAAGTCATCCCCGAGATAGGAGCTTGAGCGGCAAAAATTGGTTAAAGTTAAGTAGGCATACGCCTTTTGAGACCTAACCATCTGCCTGGACCTAAACACCAAACGTTAGTCTAGCTCCATAAAAAGAACTGCTAAAAATGGTCCCTGATAAAAAAAACATTTTGTAGACCTGTATCATGTCAGCTCGGATTCTCCTGGTTTTCAATGTTGTAAGATTTAGTTTTTGGAGACGTGTTTCATATGGTATACTTGCTAAACCTGGAATCATGCATGTCATCGTGTATTGTACATCATGTCCAGTATCTCTATGTCTTTGTAGGTGTTGGCACCAGAATAGGATACGGTAGTCTAAGTGAGGTCTTACGAGAGATTTGTAAAGCTGAAGAATAACAGGTGGGGATTTATATTTTATTGTATGCTATATCAGGCCTAGGGCTTGGTCTGCTTTTCTTGATGCTTCTTCACATTGTCTTGACACTTTCATTGTTTGCTGGATCGTTAATCCCAAATCATTTTCTTCAATGCTTTTTGCGAGTGTTGCTTCCCTTTTTATAGCTATAGCACACGTTATTGTGTCCTAAATGTAAGACATTACATTTATATAAGTTAAAGAGCATCTGTCATTCTTGAGACCACCTAAAAATTCTGTGGAGATCTGCTTGGAGTGTAAGTGTACTTTCTTTGTTCAGAATTTCTTTACCTAATTTAGTATCATCAGCAAATTTACCAATTTTATGTCGTTTATATAGATCAGAAATAGCATTGGCCCAAGGACATATCCCTGAGGCGCTCCTCTCTTTATGCGTGTCCAGTTATATTTGTGGCGGTTTATTATGATCCACTCTTTCCTATCTGATAACCAATTTGTAATCCATCCATTGGGGTATCTCCCCGTCTATCCTGTGAGATTTAATTTTCTTGCACAGCCTCTGATGCAGGACTTTGTTAAACGCCTTTGTGAAGTCTAAGTATATTATGTCAACTGCGTGTCCATTGTTTAATTGGGTAGTAACTTTAACAAAAAAGCAGAGTAGGTTTGTCAGTGTAGATAGGCCTTTCCTAAAGCCAGGCTGTGATTGGGTTATTAAGTAGTTGTTCTCAAAGTGGGAAACGATTTGGTTTTTGTGTAATGTTTCTAAGATGTTCGCTATGCATGAGGTGAGACCGATCAGCCTGTGGTTACTTGGCTGGTCCTTTCCCACTTTTTTTAAAGATTGGAGTGATGTTGGCTAGTCTCCAATCTATAGACACTTTTCCCGATCTGAACAATTCGATCTCAATCTTGGATATAAGGTCATCAATTTCTTTGGACGCTTCTCTCAGTACCCTAGGCTGTTTATTGTTTGGTCCCACTGCCTTATCTGGCTTAAGTTAGCAAGGGCTTCCTCGACAATGATGGTTGATATTTGTATGTTACACAGTCTGGTTTGTATATTTGTTTGCTTTAGAGTTGGGATGCTGCTTAAGTCTTCAGTGGCAAATACTGATGAGACGTATTCATTTAACAGCATTCTCAAAAGTATCTAGAAGTATGTTTCCTTCATTATCTTTTAGTGGTCATACCCTATGTTTTGTTGTTTGTTTTTTCCTTACATTAGCGTAAAGCCTGCTGTCTTCTTTAATTTTGTCTGATAGTTTCCTTTCAAATTGTCTTTGCATTTTGGCATGATGTTGGTGCCTCACCGAGGTCCTTTCTGTACATCTGATAAGTTATTGGCCCCTGTTGTTTGAAAAATGTTTCCACTTTTGGTATTTTGTACGGACCTTTTTTCAGTGAGGTTTGATTTTGTCGGATTTTTTTTAGGTATATGTTTAGTAACCAGTATATGGTAATTATTTTAAAAAAATTCCCAACATTCCTTGGATTCTTTAGTCTGGAATAAATCATCCCATGAGATGAGGCTTAGTTCGTTTTTCAGTGTTTCATAGTCCCCATTGTTATAATCTATTATAGGCTTGATTTTCTCCTCAATTGTAGTTTTTGTCACCAAGTCCCACACTAATGTTATGGTCACCCCCTCCAAAGTGCTCACACACTTCTAAGTTTTCAACCATGTTTTCTTCTGTTGGTAACGCTAAGTCTAGACTTGCGGATTCTCTTATAGATGGGTGAATATGTTGGTGGAGAGAGTTGGAGTTCACAGTCTCTAAAAATTTGGCACCCATAGAAGAACTCGAGTTGTAGTGTTCCCAATCAATATTGCGGTAATTGAAGTCACCCATGATGAAAACCAGGCCTCTCTTACTATTTTCCTCGATAATTTTATTTAGCTTGTTGCTGTAGTCTTCAGTAGCATCTGGGCTTCTGTAGCATATACCAAGTAGTATTTTTCTCTTTAGCCCCAACCATCAAATCACACCATATGCACTCTATCTCACTGAAATTTAATTCAGAATCCAGTCGTACTAACGGCCGGTATTTGTCCATTGCATAGCATTATTCCACCACCTTTACGATTTGCCCTGTCTTTTCCAAAACATGCAAATCCATCCAGTACCAATTCAGAGCCTACGTGGTGTGCATCTGCCCAGGTTTCAGTGAGTAAATAGGTAATAACAGACTAAACTAGAGTATGCACCGGCACACAGGCTACACGAATAGCTGGGATGAGACAGTGGTGTTCGGTGTTGGCGGAATTGCTCACCCAGCCCCACTGGAACGTGATCATTCCCCAGCCCTAGAGGTCAGTCTTTGTAACCACCGGTCGCCCGAAGTCTCCCTCCCTAGTTGCTGAGGCCAGCTAACCAGCATCGTCGGGTCGGCTCATACCACGGGCACGAAGTCAAGTCCAGGGAGGAGGTACTAATGGGACAACACAGCGCCGAAGCTGCATAACTAGAATATGCTAAGTTTGTGTGGCATTCTTATAAAAATATGCACATCGCGGCTATTGAGAGAGACCAACGTCGTGCAACGAAACTCATACCTTCCCTAAAAAATATGCCATACAGTAAATGTCTCGAAACACTCAAGTTGCTGACAATGGTTTACTGACGGGTGAGAGGAGACATGATAGAGGTATATACAATACTGCCCGTTCTCTATAACGAAGACTTAGACTATATACTGCCACTACAGGAAGACCACATAGCTAGAGACCACAGCAAAAGAATCTTCCAATTAGGACCATGACTGAATGTCCGACAGAACTTCTCAGTCAGAATTTGCAATCTCTGGAACAGTCTCCCAGAGTCTGTCATATCAGCACCAACACTCAACTCAATCAAGAACCGAATTGACACGTTCTGGTCTTCTTCTTCTTCATCTTCTTCCAGGAAACCACCAACTTCATTAAATTGAAGACTTTGGCTCTGGATTGTGGTGTCCATGCACTTCGGCACATAGGAGGTTGAAATATAGTACAGGAAGTAGTTAAAGCGATAAAAGAAGCTCATTGCTTCAGGCTCTTCAAGGCAAGACACTGGAGTCCGGTGGAGTACCGAGTGCTGTGATGGAACTATGGCAACAGTTGGATTGTACTTCTGAATGCCTCAAGAGATTTTTGCCGAGACTGCCTTCTGGCCAGATGTTCCAGTCTCTAGTTGTACATGGGAAGAATGAAAGACGATGATTGTCACATGATGACATAGGAATTTTGTGTGCCTGGGTATTATCTGTTCGTGTAGGGAGCTGGATAGTACTTTAATGTCAGTGGCATAGCAGTTGCGACAAGATAGTTGTGGATGTTGTAGAACATGGCGAGTCTTGCAATTCTGTCTCTCTGCTAGAGGCTGCCAGTTTAGCTCCATGAGCATTTCCTCAACGCTGGATGTCTGTCAGTACCGATTTAGCATATAATGAGCGGCACGTCGTTGGACCGATTCGATTTTCATGGCCAGTTCATTGGTATATGGGTCCCAGATGGTTTGACCAAACTCGAGAGATATTCTGACAAGTGTTTTGTAGGCTCGCTTTTAGATTTGTTAGTTATTTACATTGATGTTTCGCCTCAGAAAGTTCAAGGTATTATAGACTTTGGGTCATAGCCTAGTTCATATTATCATTATGTAAAGATTTTGGCCTCATCCCGTTTCATATTATTGTTAGGATTACGAAAACTGGTAACACCAGTTATTTTCATTGTTTGGGCTTGTCAGACTACTGACTTAATTATGTCCTAGAGAATGAGAATGACCAAATTTATATAAACTAGTATATTATTACCTATTTTAGATAGTTTTAATTAATTAACTGAAGTTAGGCCACTTTATCTATTTGAAACTTCATATTAGTCATTTTTGAGTATTACTGGTCATTTTAAATCCTTCAAATAACTTGCTCAAGCGTCAGTACGTCAACTTTTGACAGCTGTCGAACTCTGTCCATTATAAATTGTATCTTTGGTCTTTGCTAGTTATTTCTAAGCGAGACTTTGCACGGATCGATATTTATCGGATAATTCTAAGCAAATCGATACCAGCTCCTTTCTGGAATAGCTTTCTCCATCTATCAGTCCTACCGTCATTGATTTATTTATTTAATTACCCATGCCAATCTAGGATTTTCAATGCTTGTCATTAGAGTACATAAAGCTGTATCGGCTATTGTAGATAGTGTACATAAAGCCATATCGGCTATTGTAGATAGTGTCATAAAGTTCTGGAATACAGAAACAAAGAGATCTGTACATAATAAATCACATATTTATTTTACTCAAGTGTTGTCACGTACCTGTACTCTGGTGTATCGTGCATTGGAGTATCCTCTAGTTTGTCCCGATCCGTTCCTGGAAGGATAGTAGTCTGCCGATGGTCTAGTGTCACATTACCCTGTTAACCCGCCCTGCCTGGATGTTGTGGATGTCATGTAGTTATTACACCATTCATTCATTCATTCATACACACCATGGAATCCGACAAGCATTCACAGATCTACTTCTAACTCTCCTGCTGTCATTGGTTAACCCTTTTGGCCCGGAGGCAGTGGTTATCTGCATCCATTCCGCCATACATTCCAACACGCACACATTCCATAATCACATGCTATGTCTCGTACATGATCTGCTTTCATATTAATTAATTAATTAATTAATTCATTCATTCATTCATTCATTCATTCATTCATTCATTCATTCATTCATTCATTCATTAAATTCTACTTTCATTCATTTACCCCTTTGCATGCATATTGTAACCATTCATGCCAACAATGCTATCTCTCACCTGCTTTCTCAATGGCAGTATCCCCGAATGTGTGTATGTTCTGGATGCGTGAAGGTTTTCTTCGTTCATCTCTTCTGCGTCTTTTGCTGCAAGTTATTCTGTTCTGTCTTTTCATTGGCTGCGTGTGTACGTGGTGTGTGACTGCACAATCCCTTTCTCTACCGTGCATGCATAGACTATCCAGTCTCCTCTCAGAACGCATTCATCACATTTACTACTTCTTCTTAGTGGGACTGGAGATTTCAGGTGCAGACTAACTCACATGTAATGAACACAATGAGGCAACTGTGATAGTGATACCAGGATTCGGACTGGATAGAACAAATACAAGACATTGAGGGCACTATAGCTTGGCTTCAAGCTGCTGGGGGTGGGGGGGGGGGGGCGCTGGATATAACCATTACTAGACGTTGAGTGCTCCCTCGCTTGGCTTTAATCTACGAGTGGCTGGATATAACCAATTCTAGATGTTGAGGGCACTATAGCTTAGCTTCAAACTATGGGTGGCTGGATATAACCAATACTAGACATTGAGGGAACCCTAGCTTTGCTTCAAGTCAAGCTACGAGTGGCTGGATATAACCAATTCTAGACGCTGAGTGCACCCTAGCCTGGCTTTAAGCTACGACTGGCTGGATATATATAACCAATTCCAGATGTTGAGGGCACCGCTTGTCTACAGGCGACGGTTGGCTGGTTATTGCAGAGCTGCTATCCACCATTAGCGCTCAGGTTTAAGGCTGTGCCTGTTCAGTTGAACCAGGGTCGCTACAGCTTTTGGTGCCATAACCAGGATTAACTAGAGGACGTAACTATATGTAATAACTATATTTAACTTTGTCACAATGGCTGACAAACAACCGGATAGTCTTTTCAAAACTGTGTCTGAATGGGTAACCAGTCCTTTTCAGACATCAGGAACTAGGTCAGAGATGAAGGAGGTCGGGCCTGTAGTGGATGACAGGGGCCCTGGATTTGAGGATAAAGTACAGGATGGCTAATGTACGGAATTTGTCCAACCAGACAATGATGATGACGAAATAATATTTGCCATGCAGCCACAGCATTTAGCTGCCTATGATTTAAATCACCCTTTACTCGCAGAGGAGCGGAGAAATGTAGGCACCCCACCATTTGTAGGAGGATGTCACTTTGGGCAGGGTGACCAAAGTGGTTTAAATCCAGAAGACTGAGACTGTCCTGCTGGACTGCATTGCCATACACGATTCAGTTTGCCAAATGAGCCATTGATGGCTCGAGGTGGGAGAGTTTTCTCTGAACCCTTAAACGACCGATATTGGTCACCCCAAACAGATTCCTATGGGGCCCCTCATGTGGGGTGGGGGCGAATGTCATCAAATGTTCGATGCAAGTGTCAACAAGCCGATCATTTTGATCAGGAAAGTATGGAATGGCTGGATTAATACCATCATTTCGAGACATTAGCAGTATGGAACCAGTGGACTTCTCAGGAAAAGGCAATGCAATTGGCCATGTCACTATGAGGATGGAACTGTGGCATCGCTATGATCCAATGGAGCGAGAGGCTGTATATAGGATGGAGTTCCACAATTGTGTGCGTAGACCCAATAAGAATGTTAGTCAGTTTGGATATGGATTAAGACGGATGGGTGGTAAAACGTTCCCTTCGATTTCTGGTGATGCCCATGAACAGTGGGTATTGGATCAGTTCATTAATGGTTTCCAGAACCTGGAAATTTGGGCGTCCTCAGATGCTGACTGCAGCCATTGCTCTGGCTTTTGAATTTGAGTCATTTAATGCCTCCATGCAAGTAAAACCTCCCCGGAAACCTGGCAATAATGGTGATTTTGTGAATTCGTGTGACATCAATAGTGGAAAGGAAGAATTCCAATGTATCCAATGGAATTCCAATGTATCAAACGAAGTCTTAAAACAATTGTGTGAGACGTTAGTGCAAACCAAAAATTAATTGGTTTCCATGGGACGGGAGATGCAGTCACTGAAAGTACATGTCCAAAAAAAAAAGCCCAGATAGATACAGTAATACACACTATAGGCAACTGTCTAATCGGGATGGAATGTAAAAGGTACAGTGCTTTCACTGTCATAACTATGGACACTTCTGGCGCAATTGTCCTCTTGATGATAAGAATGTGAAGAGTCAAAATTATCAATCTGTGACTAACTTCCTTCCAGCAACATCAGGTTAAACTAACCGATGCTGGGATTGAGGCCGAAACACCAGCCCAGGTGTTTGACACTGAAGGGCCAGAGGAGGGATTTATCAATGCTGTTAATTTGTTCTGTTGGCATATACAATCATTTATACATGGAGTCGATGCTGAATTATTGATAGACACTGACTCTACCCACACCTTACTTGATAGTGATGCCTACGAGTCTATTCCTGAAGAAGAACACCATCCACTTACCCTAGTGGCTCTTGTGGGGAGTAGGTTAAGATGTTCAGAGAAACCAATATGGAAATTTGCATCAGTGATTTTACTGTAACATACCCAGTGAAGGTTGTATCTTTGGCCAATAATTCAGATATAACACGTATAGACTTTATGGAGGATCATGATTGTAAAATAGATGTTGGCCGAGGTAAGATGGAAATTAATACATTCCCCATGAAACTATATAAGAAATCGGATAATTTATCTTGCAACCGGGTTAGGGTAGTGGAAGATGTAAGCATCCATCACGGATATGAGATCCTAATTCAGGGAGTGATTGATGAACATTTTATGGAATGGAGTGGCGACCGATCGATGATGGTGGAACCACAAGCAGATTTTATAGGGAATACTGGCCTTCTGTTGGCTAGAGCACTCGTAAAACCAGACCCTTCAAGGATTCCCCTCAATTTTGTTAATACCATGGCTGAACCCATGCATATCAAATCCGGAACTCTTTGTGGCCACCTTGGAACATGTTCATAGTATTTCAACTCTCACAGGATCTCCTAAGGCAGGGTCGAATGACAAGCAAAGCATACCTGAGCATCTGCTGTCTTTGCTACAAACGACCTCGGACCTTAGTGAAAGTGAGAGACAAAACTGTTATTGGCTTGGTGCAAAGTAATGCAGAAGATTTAGGCTGTACCCACCTCACTAAACATCACATAGATACTGGGGATGCACACCCAGTTAAACAGCCACCAGGCAGAATGGCCGCATCACAGCGAGAGACAACTGACAAGGAAATAGAGTCTATGGAAAGGAAGGGGTTAATAGAGCCCTGTCGCAGCTCATAGACTTCTCCAATGGTTCTTGTTAAAAAGGCAGATGGAACCACCTGATTTTGCATCGACTACCGTCAGCTAAACTTCCTCTCTAAAAAGGACGCCTATCCTCTGTCAAGAATTGAGGAGTGTTTCAAGGCTCTATCTGGGACCTAGTGTTTTTAGATCTAACATCTGGGTAATGGCAGGTGAAAATGGACGAGGAAACCAAGGACAAAACAGCTTTTGTCAGCAGGAACGGTCTTTTCCGGTTTTGTGTAATGCCCTTTCGGTTATGCAATGCACCTGCCACTTTTCAAAGATTGATGGAACTAGTGTTGAAAGGACTCCTTTGGGAGAAATGCCTAATGTACATTAATGATGTGATTGCGGCTGGGAGAGATTTCAACCAGACCAGAGATAACCTTTCTCAAGTATTGTAGCGATTCCAGAGTGCATACCTAAAACTTCAGCCATCCAGGTGTAAGCTGTTTTGCCATTCCGTAAAATTCCTAGGTCATATTGTATCCTGAGATGGAATTCATTGTGATCCGGATAAGATTGTGGCTGTGAAGGAATGCCCCCCCCCCCCCCTGAATGTAAAGGAGGTAAGATGCTTCCTAGGATTTGTCTCATATTATCGACGATTTCTGTAGGATTCGCTTCAATTGACACCCCCTTCATACTCTCAACAAAAACATTGTAAAATTCCTATGGAATGGAGACTGTGAGTCCGCATCCCAATCGCTAAAGGGTAAACTTATGAAGTCACCAGTGTTGGTTTATCTACAAAATTCAGGGTTACTCATTCTAGATACTGATGCCAGTGCAGTCGGTATTGGTGCTGTGTTACTGGAAGTGTGTAATGGAATGGAAGGAGTTCTAGGCTAGGCGAGTAAATCTCTGTCTGGTAGCCAGCAAAATTACTTTACCATGATGAGGGAGTTATTGGCCGTGGTTGCATTTGTAAAACATTTTCTTCACTATTTGTATGAATGCTAGTTTGTTGTTAGAAAGACTATGCTTCACTTGTATGGCTTATGAATTTTAAGGAGCCAGAGGGTATGTTGGCCAGATGGTTATCTATCCTGGGCACATATGACTTTGGTTGTCCTTCATGTTTGGTTACGGACAATCTGATCCCGGAGAATGCTGGAACTTAGGATTCACTTTCAGTGGATGGAACTCTCGAAGAATTGACTGTGATTACTGGGGGGAAGAGGATTGAATGGGAACCCATCAGTGATGAGACTGTAGTCGTAGCCAAGACGGTCAGTTTAGGCTCCTATGCAGTTGTCACTCAGAGGGCCTGGGAAGAGGCCTCGACTATTTTACCTGTAAGTGCAGCTGTTCTGGCAACAGCTGATGTGCAAGTCAATGGTTGTACTGGGGTTGATCGCCTAGTACTACTGGGAGGTGTTGCGGGTCAATGCCCCTGCTGCTGGTGAGAGATGGGTGGGAAGGCCGTTGGGATGGCATGATCACCAATGAGCAACTCGGAAAGTTGCAAGATGTGGACTTGTCAATTGGAAGCTGTAAGACGTTCCTAAAAATGAATGCTTCTTGTCCAGTCAAGGAGGTAGAACCATGGAAACTGCTGAAGTGAAAGCATTGTGTGCTCAGTGGTCAAGTTTACTGATAGAGAATGGCATAATGTACCAAGTTAAGGAAGTGGATGGAGCAGGTTCTAGGAAACAAATAGTAGCTCCATCTGGAGGGAAATCTTGGTCCATCTTCACAATCAACGACCTGGTGGCCATCTAGGTATTAAGAGAACATATAACGCACTGAAGCTACGGCTTACTTGCAAGGATATAAATAGGATATAATTGAGTGGTTTGCTAGATGCAGAGAATGTGCTAGCCATAAACCTAAGAGTCATCCTCATAAAGCTGGCCTTCAACAAAGACATGTAGGTGCACCAACCAATGGAGTGCATAGCATGTGATATTATGGGACCTTTGTCTCAGACGGAATCTGGAAATGTCTATATTTTGGTAGTGTGTGACTACTTCACAAAACATGCCGAAGCATATTATACATATATATATATATATATATATATATATATATATATATATATATATATATATATATATATATATATATATATATATATATATATATATATATATATATATATATATATATATATATATATATATATATATATATATATATTGTTATCTATTTAAGTAGCCATTCACCCTATGGAATTTTTCCCATATGGTAGTGTCATATTATGCGAAAGGATCTTGTTAGAAATGCTAGAGCTGCTAGCCTGTTTCAAATAAGCAAATGGTAGAAGAGTATATTGTCCTATGTAGAGATATTACCTGGGAATAGGATCGATTTACCTCTAAGGGTGCTGATTGGCCTGTCTCATCTGTCTCATTTGGATGATGCTAAGGGATTTAAAGATAATTAACTGAGATTGGTTGTTGTCCATGTCAACATCCATTAACAGTGGAATTGTCTTGAAATCCTTAAGCAAGTTCATTTTACTTAGGGTATCCTGTACTGAGTAATACTCAATAGTTGAATGCATTGAGATGCAATCGGAATATTGTTATGTTCCAATATGTATGAGCAAGTTTTAATTTTGGGAAAGTCCATCTCAGACAAGCCCCTGAGTACTACTGTAGTTGGTTTATTCCAGTTTGTGTCATCGACATGTTCTGGGCATGACAGTAAGTGGAAGGGAATGAGCCTTTCTCACTCACCTGTCATCGCCACAGGATGTGGATGGCTGAATTCTCGGAAATCTGATGCAGAGGTTGGGAATGGGCTTTCCCCACTCACTCGTCCTTTCCAAGGACTCGGTTTAGCAAATTGGAAATCCCTGACTTATTTTGTGACACTCGTCTGGTGTGTTGGGATTTACTCATGGTTAAGACTCTAATATGAATGAAGGAATGAGAGAATTGTATGATAACATTTTATTTGGCACCTTAACTATTATCACTTTATGTCATTACTGACACCATTTGATTGTAAATTTAGTGTTTCGGCACGAGGACGTGCCAGATTTTAAGTCGGGGAGAGTGTAGTGACTTTGGGTCATAGCCTAGTTCATATTATCATTATGTAAAGATTTTGGCCTCATCCCATTTCATATTATTGTTAAGATTACGAAAACTGGTAACACCAGTAATTTTTATTATTTGGGCATGTCAGGCTACTCACTTATGTCCTAGAGAATGAGAATAACCACACTTTTATAAACTAGTATATTATTACCTATTTTAGATAGTTTAGATCTGGATATCTTACTTGTGTTTACGGCAGTTGTGAGCGGTTTTGGTCATGCTCGATTTTGGTACAGTCGGCTCAGGCAGTTTGTACCAGAGGCAGTTTCCTGGAATCGTGCAGTTCGGCGCATGCAACCGCCTCAAATGCTAGTATTTCGAAGTGATTTTAATTAATTGACGGAAGTTATCCACTTTATCTATTTGAAACTTCATATTAGTCATTGTTACTGATCTTTTTAAATCCTTCAAATTGTCCATTTTAGAACTTTTGTAACATTCCGGGCGCTATGTTTTCTACGTCACAATGCTCCAAAGTTAACAAAAATTGATGTTTTGTGCGGTTCTGGAGTCCGTGCTCATTCAGACTTCTGGAGTTGAACATCTCTCTGATTGTTCTTGTGGAGAATCCTTGGATCGTTTGGATACTTAGACTCTGATACCATACTTATTTCTAGAGTAAGTTATGGTTAAGCAACAAGTATAAATTTAGTTAGATCCTCTGTAAAAGAAACCACCTGGTTTGTTTAAATTGGACTTTCGGTCGCGTTTGTCGGCTGCTCAAATGTCAATACGGCAACTTTTGACAGCTGTCAAACTCTGTCTGTTATAAATTGTATCTTTGGTCTTTGCTTGTTATTTCTAAGCAAGACTTTGTACGCATCAATATTTCCCAGATAATTCTAAGAAAATCGATACCATCTCCTTTCTGGAATAGCTTTCTTCATCTATCAGTCCTACCGTCCTTGATTTATTTATTTAATTACCCATGTCAATCGAAGATTTCCAATGCTTGTCATTGGAGTACATAGAGCCATATTGGCTATTGTAGGTAGTCTACATAAAGCCATATCGGCTATTGTAGATAGCGTCATAAAGTTCCGGAATACGGAAATGAAGAGATCTGTACATAATAAATCACATATTTATTTTACCCAAGTGTTGTCACATACCTGTAGTAAACCCCAGTGTATCGTGCATTGGAGTGTCTTCTAGTTTGTCCCGATCCGCCCCAGCAAGAATAGTAGCCTGCCGATGGCCTAGTGTCACATTACTCTGTTAACCCTCTCGGCCTGGAGGCCGTGGATGGCATGTAGTTATTCATTCATTCATTCATTCATTCATTCATTCATTCATTCATTCGTACACACCCTGGAATCTGACAAGCATTCACCGATCTACTTCTAACTCTCCTGCTGTTATCAGTTAACCCTTTCGGCCAAGAGGTCATGCTTATCTGCATCCAAGCCGCCATACATTCCAACATGCACGCATTACATAATCACATGCTGCATCTCGTACTTCTGCTTTCATATTAATTAATTAATTACTTAATGACTTAATTAATTAATTAATTAATTAATTAATTAATTAATTAATTAATTAATTAATTACTTAATGACTTAATTAATTAATTAATTAATTAATTACTTAATTAATTAATTACTTAATTAATTACTTAATTACTTAATTAATTAATTAATTAATGAATGAATGAATGAATGAATGAATGAATGAATGAATGAATGAATGAATGAATGAATGAATGAATGAATGAATTAATGAATGAATGAATGAATGAATGAATGAATGAATGAATGAATGAATGAATGAATGAATGAATGAATGAATGAATGAATTAATTAATTAATTAATTAATTAATTAATTGATTGATTGATTGATTGATTGATTGATTGATTGATTGATTGATTGATTGATTGATTGATTGATTCATTCATTCATTCATTCATTCATTCATTCATTCATTCATACCCACCCTGGAATCCGACAAGCATTCACGGATCCACTACTAACTCTCCTGCTGTCATCAGTTAACCCTTTCGGCCCAGAGGCCGTGGTTATCTGCATCCAAGCCACCCTCCATTCCAACACGCACGCATTCCATAATCACACGCTACGTCTCATAGTTCTGCTTTCACATTAATTAATTAATTAATTAATTAATTAATTAATTAATTCATTCATTCATTCATTCATTCATTCATTCATTCATTAATTACTTAATTATTTAATTAATTAATTAAGTAATTAATTAATTCATTCATTCATTCATTCATTCATTCATTCATTCATTAAATTCCACTTTCATTCATTTACCCCTTTGCACGCATATTGCAACTATTCATACCAACAATGCTATCTCTCACCTTCTGCTTGCTCAATGGCATCATCCCTGAACGTGTGTATGTTCTGAGCGCGTGAAGGTTTTCCTCCTTCACCTCTTCTTCTTCTCCTGCTGCAAGTTATTCTATTCTGTCTTTTCATTAGCTGCGTGAGTACGTTGTGTGTGACTGCCAATCCCTTTCCTTACCATGCACGCATAGAGTATCCAGTCTCTTCTCAGAACGCATTCATCACATTTACTACTACTACTACTACTACTACTACTACTACTACTACTACTACTACTACTACTACTACTACTACTACTACTACTACTACTACTACTACTACTACTACTTCTTCTACTGCTGCTATCCCTCTTTATCAGTGGAACCGGACATTTCAGGTACAGAATAACTAAGTTGTAATGAACACAACGAGGCAACTGGGATAGTGATATCAGGATTCGGAATTGATATAACAAATACTAGACGTTGAGGGCACTATAGCTTGGCCTCGAGCTATGAGTAGCTGGATATAACCAATTCTAGACGTTGAGGGCACTATTGCATAGCTTCAAGCTACGGGTGGCTGGATATAACTAATACTAGATGTTGAGGGCACCCTAGCTTGGCTTCAAGCTACGAGTGGCTGGATATAACCAATTCTAGACGTTGAGAGGACCCTAGCTTGGCTTTAAGCTACGAGTGGCTGGGTATATAACCAATTCTAGACGCTGAGGGCACCATAGCTTGGCTACAAGTGACGGTTGGCTGGTTATTGCAGAGCTGCTATCCACTGTTAGTGCTCAAGTTTAAGGCTGTGCCTGTTTGGCTGAACAAGGGTCGCTACAGTATTATTGGCATTTGCCGTGATAATGTTGATGTGTTTGTCCCAGTGGAGGTGTTGTGATATTTGAACACCCAGATATTTGATGGTGTCTGTTTGTTTAAATTGATGACCATGGATTGTATATAGGTAGTCTAAGGACTTTCTTTTGTGAGTGAAGCTGACCATCTCACATGTATCAGGGTGGAACTCCATCATGCAGGTGTTTTCCCATTTTACCACCAAGTCGAGATCATTTTGTAAAGGTTTGGCGTCATCCTCGCTCTTAACAGCCAGGTAGATCATGGTATCATTAACATAAAGGCATTCTGTAGATGTTAGACCTTCTGAAATGTCGTTTATGTAATATAACAACAGGCATTAACCTTGTATGCAACCTTGTGGGGTGCCGGAGTCAACTGGAACACAATTGGAGAATGTGCCACCGACAACTATGGATTGAGTTACATTAGATAGGAAGCTGTGGATCCACCGGTTTGCTTCGCCACTGATGCCATACCATTTAACTTTCTCAATAAGCCTTGTGTGACCAACTTTGTCGAACGTTTTGGAGAAGTCACACACATCTGCTGGGAGACACTGTTGTATGTTGCTTGTAGAATCATGTATGAATTCAAGGAGCTGTGTCTTGCATGACCTCTTCGCGAAAGCCATGTTGATGGTCATACGGTATGTTATGGTGACTGGCATGTTTCTTACAGGTTTACTTACAGGTCTTCTTCTGACTGTAGGGTTATATACTAAGGCTGTGCAGTATTGCATAATGTCAAACCGGTGACGATGTCAATTTTCAAACTGGTTTGAACAGTATATCGGTTTTATGGGGTGGTATGGGGCCAGGGATGAGTGGGTACAATTATTGTATATACTATTTTTTCTGAGAAAGTGTAGCAAGTTCTACTCTAAGCGTGCTGTCTGGAACTTTTGACCCAAAATACACACTCACGACTTACTTTCTTTATAAGCATCATGAATAAGGTATACAACATTTATTTCTGATTGCGCCAGTAATTGTTAAAATCTAGCTTCTTACCGACTAACCATAATTTGTGTTCCATTTACAATTGATTAATTCTAATGTGTGATATTATCGTTTGTTTAATCATCGCGCATTGAACTACGGGATATATGCCTTAATTTTTTAAATACACCAGATGATGACCTGTACTTAAAAGGAAGAAGAAGAAGAAGAAGAAGAAGAATACGCTATTATTTTTATACTGCTTGTTGAAAATTGTTGGTGTCACGGACAGAATAAACTTTCAATCAATTAATCTCATTTTAGTATTCTGATGACAAGCGGCCATCACGTTATTTCGTTTACATTGGTTAGACATCTCGGTAATTATGATTTTCTGCTGTTACAAGAGGTGAGGCGTGATTAGAGCATATGCCTATTGAATTAAGAGTATTCCCGGTATATAAAGCAAACTGACACCACTGGTCAAGTTGGTAGTTAACTTGTGATCTTAGCTTTAAAGCCTTATCACAACAAAGCTAAGTAACCCACCCGATGTTTAGACGTTTAGATAACTTGGTCGCTCAGAAATACAGCGCCAAAATAAACATGTTTATTTTGTATCCGAATTGCGACAATTAAAAAATCCTTCGGAACTCATGATGTGGACTAACTGTTTAGAATAGCGGGTTTGAACAATTAATTTTACATATAGGTAATGGTGTGATTTTAACGGAATTGTGATAGCGAATTTTCACATAGCATGATACTCATCCGTAACAGACCGAACACACGTCAGTCATGCGCACAAGACATAAGGAGAGAAATCACTTTATACCCAATTAGATTGTGTTAACACTGAATACGAAAGACCAATAGAAAGTCAATCATTTACAATTTTATAAATATTATCGTGTACATTAAATACTTCTAAAGTAATTTGACTGAGATTTGGTGCTACAAACAACTGCAGCATCTTGCAATCAGATTAGTTCAAAATATTGTAAGAGTGCTATTTATCATAAGCAATTTAGTGGGAATAGAAAATAACGGAAATGTAGACGTTTGTATGTTCAAATGGGTCTGCATTTAACCCTTTAATCCACAAATTTGTTCAATATATTTATAATTTTCTCATGGAATTCGCAGAGAAAGGCAGATTATTTTTGAAAATTTACCTAGAGTGTCTGGTTTCGTTATCAAGCCAGTCATTGCAGTGGTGAATTTTCAAAAATAGACTTCTTTAGGTCGGCAAATTGACAGTTCTCAAGGTGACTACAGAGGCTGACTTAGCAGCATTATTTGTAATTAAAAATAAGATTAATCAGTAATAGATAAATTGAAAATTTAATTGAACTCATTTTTTCGGTTTGATCATTATTATGGCAGACTGCAAACCGTCACCATATTGAACCAGATTGCGATGTGAGATCAGTATATTGCGCAGCTCTATTATAGTCCAGGAGCTAAAGCTAGGTCAGAATCGTGACGTAGCACACCCAGTATTCGGAAGGTCTGACACTTGCTGTGGCTTGGGGGACATGTCCCACACATTTTAAGCCCTGTTGTACAAACAAATTGTGGTAGCACTAATTAGTTATCCTGATTTCTTTGCATAGGGGATCTAGGCTTTGGCTGTATCCACAGTGCACAACGATATAAGCATGATCGTGTCATAACTCAAAGTAATATCGTATTAGATTCACCATATATGATATTTAGACGGATATCGACCTAACATATATCCAACATACATTTTGCATGCATATACCAAAGGCGAGGGTGAAATGTGAAGGTTATATTTTATGTATGTATACTAACTCCATCATAGAATCTGTATATCCAGCTGTACCACTGTTGACAAAGCACCCAGGTAATGGTGGTTGGAATGAGACAGATGGATGTGGTGGTAATCGGTGCGGAAAAACAAATTAAAATGAACTGCAAGAAAATTTCAAAGAGGTGTGTATGTACGTGAATAAATTGCAACAGCTGTTCAAATCCTTTAAAGTTGAGTCAAGCTCGAAATCACACCTGTTCGCATTTTGGAACTCATATATTCATATGGTAGAGCTGCTGCTTGGATTCATAAGAGCTGAGAGAACTGGAGATTGGCAGGCACACCTATCTGCTACTGCTGCTATGGCGCCATATTTCTACAGCATGGACAGAACCAATTATGCAAGATGGCTGCCAATATATCTTGCGGACATGAAGATGCTTCCAAGTACACATCCCCATGTACATGAACAATTCTTGAATGGAAATCATTCCGTAAGTCGCTCAGACCATCCATTCAATCAAGTGTGGACAGATATGGCCTTAGAGCAATCGATTAATTTGGATTCCAAAAAGCGAGGTGGTATTATTGGAATAACACAAAAGCCAGGAGCTCTGGAGAGGTGGTTTTTAACTAGCCACGAGAGGGCAGCCATAGCAACGGTCACAAAGCAAATGTGTGGGTTACAAGATAGTCACATGTTTGGAGTACATAAGGAAATGGGGACTAATCGAATGAACAGGGATGAAACCGATGTGCAGAAGATACTTTCGATGGTCTCATCAGATATAATGACCAATCCCTTTAATATTGCGGAAAACGACGACAGCGAGTGTCTTCCGCTTGTAAACATTGCAACTGGCGTGGTATTGCCTAGTGAAATCGCCAAGAGACTTGTTTCTGCCTGTGACATTGGTAAGGAGATTATGGAAAATTTTGTTCAGGAGCGGCTGGACACTAACACGAGAAGCTTTTGGGACATGTTGCCACACTTAAAACTTAAAACATTTGCCAGCCTAGCACAGAAGAAAAAACTCAAAACAAATGATGAAAAAATTCACAATGTGAGATCTGACCGCGAACTATTTGGTCGATTAATTATTGCCGCAAGGTCCAGAGATGTTGATTTAAAACTAGTGATGACGTATGAACTGTCTGCTGTTCCACTATCATTGGGACATACGGATGGGACTCTAAGAAAGAATGTGAAAAGTGTTTTGTTAAGTGAACTAGAAAAGGAAGTAAATGTTGATGGACGGCTTCCACCTGTTGACAAGACAGGTGCAACAGCTTATGTAGTAGATGGCATGGCAATTGTGCAAATGGTTAAAACTGGAGGTACGTCTACATTTGGAGAATTGGCTGATAAATACTGGCACATCTTTACAGTTCCACTGAATCAAGAAGACTGCAACAGAGTAGATATAGTTTTTGACAGATATGATAGACTGGAATCTCTCAAAGCGGAAGAGCGGCTCAAACGTGGGTCATCAACAGCATTGGAAGTAAAGATTGCTGGAGAAAATACTCCCGTTCCAAATCAATGGGCCAAGTACATCAGCAATCCAAGCAACAAAAGTAACCTGGTTGCATTTCTCAGCAAGCGGTGGCGTGATACTGGTCCAAATATGCTATCTGCCTACAATTGCGTCATTCTTGCTGGTGGCTTTAACGATGGAATGGATGTTGTTGTCATTTCAGCGAACAATTCGTCATATTTGGAAGAACTTCGATCAGATCATGAGGAAGCAGATATGCGTATGATGTTGCACGCGCTACACGCTTCAAAAGACCACATGCGTGTAGTTATACAGTCTCCTGATACAGACGTGGCAGTACTTAGTATATATACGTATCGTTCGCTTCACTGTTCTGAACTATGGTTCCGTACGGGCACAAAGGACAAATTGCGATACATACCAATACATACAGTTGCTCAAGTACTGGGCCCAGCTATCTGTCTGTCTTTGCCTGGGTTTCATTATCTTACAGGTTGTGATAGCACTAGTGCATTATTTGGAGTCGCTAAGAGAAAAGCATTCAATCTCTTAAAGTCATCTGAATGTCATCAGCTTAGCTTAGCCCAACTCGGCGAACATGTTGACTTATCACCGAATACTGCAATTCTATGTGAGAAATTTGTCTGTGAGTTGTATACCACCAGGGATGTGGGAAAGACAGCTGATGAAACCCGTTATTGGCTCTTTTGTCAAAAGAGACAAAGAAATGAAAATCTTCCACCTACATCGAATAGTCTAAAGCATCACACCGAAAGGGCCAATTTTCAAGCTCTTGTTTGGAGACGTTCATTGCAAGCTGTTCAGAATCTTCCATCTCCAAATGGACATGGCTGGAGTATAGTGGATGGTCTACTCAAGCCTGTTCTAATGTCAAAGGATCCTGCTCCATTTGGATTAATTGAACTCACATCATGTAGATGTCAAAAGTCTGCCTGCAAAAGAACAGATCTCTGTCAATGCAAGGCTAACAATCTACTCTGCACTGAAGCATGCCTTTGTATGGGAGGTGAACTGTGTGACAATGTTCAGCATACAATTGTCGAAGATGACTCTGACACGGATGAGTAACATTCTCTCATTTGCTCACGTGATAAATATGTCCTGCCAGCTTGTGTAGACATGCACTGCATGTCAGTTAAAAGTTTAATTATGAAAAATGTAGAAAACATGGGCATTGTTGTAGCTAAGGTATTGCTAGTCACAAGAAGACCTAAGTGCCCCAATATGTACAAAGCAACATACGGGTTTCTTAAACGAGGTTGATTATGTATAAATCTGCGATATACGATCACTCCTTTCCATTTTGGTTAAGATTGTATTGATATAACATGCGCTTAAGTTTGTGAAAAATTTACCATTGTGAAAATTGTTTGAGAGCTACATTCAACACCTATTGTAAATAGGCTTCTCACGGGTTAGTGATACCACAATTTTCTTGTACAACACGGCTCAGAATATACCCAAGACATCGGTCTAGCATAATATAGAGACAAACCTTCTGAATATTGGGTGTGCTACGAAACCATTCTTCTAGACCCCTTTTGAAAATTGGCTCCCGGACTATTATATACCCTCTTATGTCGGTTCCAGGTCTTCTACTATATTTGCTATGTCTCATGCCCCTATGATTGGTTGGTCCTTCCCGAATTTATCCACTCTGAGTTCAAATGGGGGTGGGGTGGGGGTGGGGTGGGGTGTACTGGCACCGATAACTGCTTCTGGTAAGTCAATCCAATTGTCTACAACTCTGTTAGTGAAGAAGATCTTGCCGATGTTCAGTCTTGAACGCCTTTTGGAGATTTTCATGGAATGGCCCCTGGTTGTACTATTGGTTAGTATCTTGTGAAGTTTGATCATGTCACCTCTTAATCGACGATATGCAAGTGTTGGCAGGTTTATCAGTTTACGGCTTTCTTCGTATGTATGTTCTTGGAGACCAGGTACAAGTCTTGTCGCCCTCCCATGGACAATTTCCAGACCTATAATTTGTCTTCTGAGGTATGGGCCCCATACTTGGTTGGCATAATCGAGGTGGGGAGTCACAACTGCTGCATATACGATTCTGAAGCTGCCTATATCGAGAAATTCCATTGATCTTCTTATGAGTCCCATCATGGAGTTAGCTTTGTCAATTTTCTCGTTGATATGAAAATCAATGGTGACTCCAATGTCCTTTTTCCTTTGTGGTGCTTTCCATAGTCTGGCTGCTTTCACAGAGTTTGTATTTCTGGTTGTCTGGTGTAGCGCGGACCGACCGGATGGGTACTGACCATCCCAGCAAAGCTGGGTATAGAACGGCCACTCCGGATTCGCTCCAAGCATTCCCCCCTCCGGGTAGGATAGTGCGCATACATAAGCCCTATGAGAGAGGTTTCTCGTTTCCCTGACAACACATCTCGGAATTGGAAGCGAATGCATGCATATAGTGTACCGAGTATGTACTCGTAAATGTTTATAATTCATCCGTTCTTGTTTTCCTGGTACCGATTAGGACCAGAATTAAACGAGCTTTTCAAAACTGTAAACCATTTTAAAATCGACCTAGAAATGGCTGAGTCATCGTCGAAGCTCCTCGCTAAATTATCCGTAGAATATTGCTATAACGTCGTAATCGCATGCATATATTAAACTAAATACAGAGTGATTTGTACACGTGGTCGATACGTCACTAGTATACCAGCACGCTGATTGGCTGGCGCTCAGCCGATGATTGGTTGAGGCGCCCAGCTCTTACCTCACAGTGAGTATAAAAGTGGTGAAAAATCGAGGATCATGAGCATCGCTGGCATGGAAGCCGGACCCATGCAGGACGACTGGACCACCAGGATGACGGATGTAACCTGCTGACCTACCAGTGATTCTCACTTCTAGCAGTGTCTTACGGAACCCAGCACATCCGCGGTGGTAGGACGTTCTCGGCTTCCACAGAATTTTGGATACTCCCAGACGGCCATCCGGGAGAATTAACTAATTTAAAGTTAGCCCTTCCACATCCGGACTTTCCTAATGCAACTTCTGCAGGAGGGGCCATGCGGGCCCAGGATGTAATCCTACGTGATGTAGAGCTATGGTGATTCTTGGTGGACGACTCGCCGGATCTGCCAACCACGCTGAAAAGTCGACACCAAACTCCGCACTGCATGTCATGTGTGTTTTAATTAACTTTTGGACCACAGTCTGGTGGACTTTGCTAGGTGCACTGCAAGAGCTAGGTGATACATCCCGCACCGTGTGCCAAGTTATATAACTGCTTAACATTATATACCGCCCTTTCTGTTAATGGGCAATCTTCAACTTTACTACTTCCATCACCGGACGAAGAACTTTCTCACATAAATTGTGATTTAGTTGCAGAGACTATCTAATAGATGTCACTTCACTGCGCTGCTTCACTGTCCTGAGTGTGTACCGTATCTACCCTGCCTGGAGGAGTCAGCTTGCGGAGCCAACCTGCGGAAACCAGCTGCAGAAATCGCCTGTGGAGATCTCTCTAGCTCAAGAGAACGTGTCGACTTGCGCTATGAATATGTTAGCACCTCAATTTCAGTAACATAGTAGCCTGGTCCGTACCGATGACTATTAGGTACCCAAGTAACTATACTATTGTGCATCCAATTATTATTTCCGTAATTGCCACTGATGATTAATAGGTGCCTTCCTGGTCTTAGGACCGCAATTTATAATTTCTTTATTACTGTTCATATTATCCTTATTTACTGTAGGTGCTTTAACTAACCGCACCGTTTAGGTCTTTCAACCTGATACTTACTACCTCATTAATTCTTATATAAATGGTCATTGTTCATTGCATTGGTTAGTTGTATATGGCAGATAGCCATTCTGTTGATATGTTTTGTTTAATTATAGAAAACTTAGACCGCAGTATGCTAGGAAATACTAAACCGCAACATTTATATCCGCATCACTTATTCCCACCATCATCAATTTTACACTGAGGTCACTTACCGTGCTCTAATTGTTTGAGCCCGACATGGTACCGACTAAACCGTACTATTTAGCTCGATAGGATAGGTTAAAGTGGTTAGGGACAATCTCTTCATTAGGAGACATATAGTGTATGCCTCTTTTCCGGTTGTTGCGATAATGTAGCCCTGCACTCTGGCAAAGTTGTGTAAAATTGGCCAAATACCTATAGGGCCTCGTATATATCAAGTTATTGGCTCTTTCCACGATCCACCAGCCGTATGGCTTTATAAATGTTTGGGCGTCCCATCAGCACGTTGATCTGATTCGACCCTGGGAAACTTTCAGAGGTTTTCGAGCGGTGATGGTTAAAGTGCTGATTTACATAGACCTCCCCCATATCCTCGGATACTTGTTAGCTAGATAACCCCGCCAACGAAGGAAAGCACTGCAAAAACATATAGTTATAAATGTGAGTTTGATAGTTTATTTACCAGCCCGCAGTGCATATCTGGGCACATTGGAACTTAATCCTAATGACAGCTCAAAAGTTAGATCCGTAGGAAGCGGTGACGGATGAGACGCGCATCTCCATCCAACTCATCAGAGTATCTGGGAAGGATCTTGGAATCTGCCACGGCCTCACGGGAAGGACGCTCGCGATGGATGTTCGCCTCTCTACTCCCCCCCCCCACCTTAACGATATGTCAGTGATCAACCTTACTTCTGTGAAATGTACCATTGTCCAGGTGATGTTTTATGTGGTTGCGGCGCAACATAGCCGGATTTTCATCAAATTCGGATGCGTTGCGATGTAACATCTAAGCATGCTGTCGGTGGAGGTAGATGCTCTTTCAAAGCGACCTATGGGAAGCTAGGCATCTGCGCCCATTGGACAGCTGTATCTAACGATAGGTAGGAATCCCTGCACTTGTGACCAAAGCTAGTTTTCGTTTCTAACAACTAATGGGTAGGTAAGATGGTAGCAGAAGGCCCACATAAATAAAGCGGCATCTATCAATACAGCATCTTGGAACTACATAAGACGGTGACGTTGGGATTTTCGGAAATCGCTCGTTCCGCCTTCACATAAACCAGTACGCATTACATTAATTGTGGCTTCACTAGGATTTTTCAGCACTTAGCATTTTCTGTTGAACAAAAGAGTGGCCCTTTTTGCCAAATCAATTCCTCTGCTTCGGCGTCGAAGGCATTTTCCTCTGACGGAGGCCCGTGCGAGGCACTTGCCTCTCGCAACAGCGAGAAGTCCTGTGACCGAGGCCCACCTGAGGCACTTTCCTCTCACAGCAACATTGTTCTCTCTGTGTATGTTAGGGGTATATTAACTTATATTAAGTTACTCAGTGATCTCTTATGCGGATGCTTCTCTTGTGGGGATACCTCTGCGGATTCAAGGATCTGTGTGGTACCTCCGCCGACACCACATAGAAAGGACACCAGCTAGCTCTATATTGTGTATTATTGTGCTCATTCTACTCTCAAATGATTCACCATGCTTGTATAGTACTTATTTATATTACTAGTATACTATTCTAATTGTTCCATTCTCTAAATTAGTATGGATAGACACACCAGTGACACAGATAGTTGGGTCGACACCATGTGGTTCAATCTCTGCAGCAATGGTCGTACGGCCCCACTGGAACATCAGTGTTCCACCAGCTCTAGAAGTCTGTCTTTGCACACCGCGGAGAGACGTCATATGGGATCCGCAACCCTAAGATCCACAGCTAACCAGCCATACCGGTCATCGCGCACTTGCAGTGTGATGGGCGGATATATAACAGTGGACCAGCAGGTACCCCCACGAGCTACACTAGTTTGGATTTGCCAATTCTCATCATTTTGCATTTGTCCAGGTGGAAGCATGCTAGCCCTGTGCCAGCTCATTCTTGTTTGCTGTATATATCTTGTTGGAATTGTATGCAATCATCCTCGGTGTTGATTGATCTAACGGCTTTCTTATTCTTTTTCTACTTCCATTTAAGTACAGGCCACCATCTGGTGTATTTTTGTATATGTACTGGTCAGTGCAAGAGCATCGAAAACGTGATAAAATTGTGTGAAGTTAAAACGTATCTACAGTGCTGGTTAAAAACGTCAAGGACGCAGTCTATTTCAGCTGGACGAGCAGCATCTGCTGCTTGAAACAGTCTAGTGGGGTGTAGCCTATGATCTGAGATGGTACGCAATTCCAGAGTCTGATACCGTCTGGGAAGACGGAGTTCTGGTAGCACTGTGTTCTTGCATGTGGGACGATGAATTTCTGCAAGTGCCCGTGTTTTAATACAGCCACAGGGATTAGTTGGTCTCTCGAGATCTCCACTAGGCTCATGTACAATTCGATACGTGATAATGGCTTTGGCCTATGCCCTTCTTTGTTGGAGACAAGGCCTTTGTAGATGGTTAACCATTTGTGTGATGCTACTAGTCTTATAATAGTCGCTCATAATAAATCTGGCTGCTTGGCTTTGAACCATCCCCAGCTGCCTGATATTGCTGGATGTAGCCGGGTCCCATATTACACTAGCATACTCCACGATAAGGTGGTACTAGAGTCTTATAGCAATGTTCTTTCGTTTTCTTGGGACATTGGTGTATATTTTGTTGTGAAAAGGCCCTGGTGCCATTGGCCTTCTTGGTAATCTGCGTTATATGATGGTTCCATTTTAAGTCTTTATAGAGATTTTTCCCCGGATATTTAGCTGTATCTATTTCATCAAGTATGTGATCATGGAGTATATAAGGTATTGAGATTGGAATACTCTTGTTGGTGATATGAAGCACTTGGCACATTTTAGGATGAGATTCCAACAGCCAGTCTCTCTCCCACTGTTGCAGCTATCAAGATCATTTTGGAGCTGTATTGCATCGTCTCTTGATCTGATGTTGCGATAGAGCATAGCGTCATCGGCAAACAGTCTGGTTGTTGATTCTGGTGAGATACAGTCAGGGAGGCCATTTGTAAATATAAGAAATAAGAGTGGTCCGAGAACACTACCCTGTGGTACACTTGACTCTACAGGCGCTGTTTGTGATTTCACACCATCTAATACTACCTGTCGTTGGCGCTCTCCGAGGAAATCTCTGATCCAGTTGTTGACATTCCCTCCTATTCCGTAGTATTCCAGTTTGTGGAGCAGCCTGAGATGGGATACCTTGCCAAAAGCTTTGGAGAAGTCGAGCAGTATCACATCTGTCTGACTCTTGCTGTCTATAGTGTGCGCATGGTCGTGGATGCTACTGATTAGCAGTGTCTAGCAGGAGTGCCATTTTCGAAATCCGAATTTTTCCATATGGCCCATGATTGAACAGCAAATAATGTGTTCTACGATTTTGTAGGTGACTCAGGTTAGGGATACTGGTCGATAGTTCTCTGCTTTGTTCTTCTCTCCTTTCTTGAAAATGGCTACCACGTTTGCGTTTTTTTACTCTTTTTTCACCCACAGGTCCTGTGGCTTTGTGAATCTTTAGGTTAGCTAATCGTTTTGGTGTCATTAGCGAATAGGTATGTAGCGATATTGGAGCTAGTTACGTCCAGGAGTTAATTTATGTAGAGCACAAATAACAGTCGTCATAGAACGGATCCTTGGGGTATTCACTTTCCACTGGGACTTTATCCATTAATTAATACTCATTGTTTTCTGTTGTTAAGGAACGCCTGGATCCTTAGAATCTATGTCAATTTCTCTAGTATGTGGAGGAGCTGTAGCAGTGTGATTCGGCCATTTATGAAGCGATACGGTTGACTGCTAAAAAGCCTGCAGTCTTTCATGTGGTGCATGACCCTTTTTCTAACCAGGGTTTCAAGTATCTTGCACAAAATCCATGTTAGACTTATTGGTAGGTAGTTATTTGGTTTCTTACCGTCTCCTTTATTGAAGATGGCTGTGACATTTGTGTCTCTTAATTTAAACAAGTTCTTCATGATTCTGGCCTTGATTGCTTCAGTTAATGAGATTAGTAGATGTCTTGGGCGTGCATGCTCTGCTCTATCTGCTGTTTTATTACTTTCTAATAGCAGCCCGAGTCATGAAGGATCTATAAAAAGAAATGGCAGACCCCTTGAGTAGGATATACAGGAAACATTTAGATGAAGCCCTGATAGCAAGCAAACGTTGGACCAATGTTGGGCCAATGTTTACCACTATGTTTGGCCAATGTAGTTTTGCTCATCAGCCCAACGTTGGCCTAATGTTGGCAATACGTTTTTGGGCCAACGTTGAGCTAACGCCCATAAATCTATGAAAATGTTTCAAATAACACACCAGAGAGCATAATTTAACCGTTTAAAAATTAAAATTTGAATATTTTGTTGATTTTGTTTGATTTAATGTGAAATTTCCAATGCTGGCCCAACGTTGACCCAACGTTGGCAAACAAGTGATACAGCCAACGTTGGGCCAACGTTGTAATGCCAACTGCGATCTGTCAACCTGTTGCCAACGTTGGCCCAATGTCTACATGTTGTCAGGGAGTCCACGTCCCCAGGACTGGAAACATGTCAATGGATCACACGTATTTAAAAAGGGACAGAAATATGTACCGGCCAACTATCGCCCCATTAGCCTGACCTGGACATCATCCAAAGTCATGGAACATATTATTTGCAGCAGCTTAATCAAACATGCCAGCCACCATAATATATTGTTTGACTTTCACTAAAAGAGGTCTTGCGAAACACAGCTCCTTGAATTCATACATGGTGCCACAAGCAACAAGCAACAGGGCCTCCAAACAGCTGTATGTGTTCTCGACTTTTTCAAAGCATTTGACAAAGACATTCACCCAAGGCTTATCAAGAAATTTAAATGGTATGGCATCAATGGCGACGTAAACCAATGGATTCACAACTTCCTATTGTAGTTCGGATCGACCGGGCTGGTACCGGCTGTGCCAGCCAATCTGGGTACGTGCCGCCTGTCCTGGATTCGTTCCCTGAACACGCCCCCCCCCCTGGGTAGAGCCATAAGCGTATATGGGCCCATGAGAGAGATCGCATTATAAAAACGACTAAGTTCGTTAAAAACGCATGGTGCGGATGCGCACGCTTGGATGCTATTTTTGACAGGGAACGTAGTTTACGACCAAGATGGGATGACAATTTTAGTGTACCGAGATGGTATTATGTAATCCTTTTTAATTCCCTGTTCCCGCCGAATCTGGCATTAATCAAGACCAGAGTTCGACGGGCTTTTCAAATCTATAAACCATTTCAAAATCGGTTAAGAAATGGCTGAGTTATCCACGGAAAACCCCTTTTGATTATCTTCAAAATATTGGCATGATGTCATAACCACGTGGACGCAGAACTTCTATAATGTTCTAGAACATTCGACTGCGTTATTATTAGCTATGCACTGATTGGCTGTTGCTAGACCGATGATTGGTTGGTGCCTGCGCTTGCGACGTCACGAGTAGTATAAAAGGAGACGAGATCCAGAGTTCGAGAGCATCCTCGGCCAGGGGCCAAATAGGTTGGACCTGTTTCAGCTACGATCAGCATGACATTACGCAGATCACTTCGCTTTCTGTCGGTTTCTCTCCTGTAGCCAGCAGTACTCCAGCCCACTGCACTAAAAGCAATTTTGTAACTCCTGTCCTTGCGGGAGAATTTTGGAACTTTATAGATATTGTTCACGAATATATCAAAAGCTACTTCGGAATACGAACTTGCGGTGAGGCCTTTCCGGCCTGAAAATGTGATTCTACAGATGTAGAGGCAGCGATGTTCTTTGGTGGATGACTCGCCGGATCTGACAGCCATGCCAAAAAGTGGTTATTTAACCGTCCCTGCACTGATGTCGTGCAGGTTCATCTAAACCTTTCGACCGCAGCAAGTAAACTCTGCCAGGTACGTCTTCAGAGCTGGCTGACGTACCCCGCACCGTTAAGCTTAGTTTTGTATCTTCATCTTCATCTAACAACCCTCGCTTGTGATCGGGTTGTTGTCAACTTCCATCCGTACCATCGGTGTATGGAAATTTCTTCACAGCAGCAATGTTATTGTATCTCTTGCTGACTACTCGATAGACATTCTATATTGTGATTACAGTCCTGAGTTCGATCCGGTCTCGTCATAAGCTGCTTGTGGGAATCCTGTTTGTGGGAACAAGCCTGCAGGAACTTTCCAGCTTCCTGAGAATGCATCAACTCATGTCAACCTGAGAGTGACGTATCAATTTCAGTAACACGATAGCCCAGACTTAAGAATGGCTACCGATTATTCAAGTAACTATACGTAACATTTTAATTATTCCGTTAAATGAATTTTTCCTAATTACATCGTACCCGTATAAATGGTCCCGATGACTAAAAGGTACCGTAACGGTCTTAGGATTGCTAGTTAAAATTTCTGTATATGTTTATAGTTATTCTCATTTTCTGTAAGGTGTTTTCACTTACAGGTGCACCATAATAGGTTCCTTAACCTGTACTAAATATATAAAATTCTGATCATTTCACACTGTATTAATTGTTCTGGTTAGTTTATGTATGGCCAGTGGCCATCAGTTCATATGTTTTGTTTAATTGTAGAAAATATAGGACTGCGGTGCACGTAGGAAACACTATACAGCGACACTTATATATGCAGCACTTTCTCCTGCCACCAACAATTTTTCACTGAGGTCGCTGTCCGTGCTATAACTCTGTTTAGCCCGGCATGCTACCGACTAAAACCTTGTCTGTTCAGCTCGATAGGATAGGTTTAATATGATTAGAGACAATTTCTTCGTTAGGAAATCTGTAGTGTACGCCTCTCTCCTGGTAGTTGCGATAATTTAGACCCGCACTCCGGCAAGATTGTGTACAAGTGGCCAAAATACCCAAAGGGCCTCATATCTCTAAGATATTGTCTCTCTTCATGTTCCACTAAGCCTTGTGGCTTCTTAATTGTTTCGATGTCCCTATCCGCACCATGGGCTGATCCGACCCTGGAAAACTGTTGGGGTTTCCGAGCGGGGCCGGCCAAGGTGTGGTATCACATACGTTCCCTCTGTATCCTCAGATACTTAGTAGTTAGCACTTCTGCCAATGTAGGAAAGCACTGCGAAAACATATCTTAATTATTATTTTCTTTTATCTGCTGAACAATCCTCCCACACCGCAGTGCAAAGCTGGGCAACTTGTATTTAAACCAAACGACAGGTTAAACGGTTAGTTCCATAGGACCTGGTGACGGGCGAGATGCGCATCCCCACCGAATTCCATAACAATGTCTGGGCATGATATTCAGATCTGCCACGACCTTGCGGGAAGGACATTTATGGTGGGTATTCGTCTCTCTTACCCCCACCATAACGATCGATCAGTTGCCAAAAATGCTTTTGTGAAACGTAACCAGTGTCTTGTGATGTTTTATGTGGTTACGGAGCAGGATGTCCGGATTCTTATCCAGTTCGGAGATCTTACTAAGTAACATGTATGAGCGCTGTCTTCAGTATTGATATCTTAGGGCATGAGTTCTCAAATGACAGCCGTATCTAACGGCTAGGTAGACAACCACCATTTGCAGCCAAAATAGTTCTTGTCTCTAAAAACTAAAAGCCAGCTAAGCATAGAAGAAGGCCCACATAAATAAAGCGGCAACTACTAATTCAGCATACTAAGAATTACATAAGACGGTGATGTGGGAATCCTTTGGGAATCGTTCATCCTGTCTTCACGTAAAACAGCACGCAACCGCATAGTCATAATCTCATTAGGTATGGTCTTTTCTTTTCAGCATTTTGGTCAAATATTAGAGTGGGCCCGTTTTTCCCTACTACTCTTCTCCCGCTTTAAGCAGTGGTGCCATTTTCCCGTGATGGAGGCCTGCATGAGGCACTTGCCTCTCGCAAGGATTCAGCGATGACGGTCCACGCAAGGATAATACTTCTCACCCAAACTAGCACTAGGAGTAGTGCCCGCGTAAGGCACGTGATTTTTCGCCACTACAAAGATAATTTTCTTTCTGGGCTGGGATTGCTCGCCATGGTTCCTCATCATACATATCATATCATATCATATTTATGTATCATCATTATAATGCTTAAGCCAGACCAATTTTATCCAGTGTCGGCGAAATGCTCATGGAGAAACTGCTATGCCGCTGACATCAAAGCACCATCCCACTCCTACACAAACAGAAAATACCTAGGCATACCAAATTCCTATGTCATCATGTGACTATCATCGTCTTTCATTCTTCCCACGTACAACTAGAGACTGGAACATCTTGCCAGAAAGCACTGTCTCTGCAAAAACTATTGAGGCATTCAGAAGTGCGATCGAACTGTCACCGTAGTTCCACCACAGCACCAGGTACTCCATTGGAATCAACTGACAGGGAGCTGCACCCCTGCCTTGAGGATCCGGAAGCAATGAGCTTCTTTTATCGTTTTAACTACTTCCTACTATATTTTAACATCATGTGTCCTGAAGCTCATGCACACCACAATTCAGAGCCAAAGTCTTCAATTTAATAACAACAAAACACAGTTTCTTTATAACAACAAAATAATAACCGATCACTTCGAAATTGCAACAGGATTCAATGATTATTTTGTTGATTTAGGTACAACACTTTCGGATAAAATCAAATCATCATCCTGTAGCAAATATAGTGATTGCCTCACATGCAACTATCAATCCTCTTTTTTTCGCTAACCCAGTCAGCAATAAATAAATATTTAACATTCTTAACAAACTAAGCCCTGTAAAAGTGCTGGCCTCGATGGATTTAAGTGGAGTACTTTCAAACACTGCACCTTAGACCTGCTAACACTCCTCAACAACATTTGTAGCCCATCTATCACGCACAGCATCTTTCCATCAGAACTAAAAGCTGCATGAGTAACCCCTATATACAAAGCAAATGATTCATCTAACTTCACAAACTGTAGGCCTGTCTCAATACTTCCACTTTTCTCCAAATTAATGGAACGACTTATGTATAATAGGCTTATTAGCTATTTAGACAAAAAGTCAATCCTGTGGGGGAATACAGGTTTCGTGAAAAACATTCAAGAATGCTAGCACTAATTGAAATGACAGAAAAAAAATAATTGATTCAATTTAAAGGAAGAAGCACATAATAGGCATTTTCTTGGACCTTTCGAAAGCTTTTGACATGATCAACCACTGTTTTACTAGACAAACTTGCCTACTATGAAATCAGAGGAAGTGCACTCAACTGGTTTCAAAGCTACTTAAATGAGAGAATGCAATCCGTACAATTTAATGCAACCTGCTCTGAAAATAGGAGACTAACTTGCTGTGTTCCTCAGGGATCTATCATGTTCTTGATATTACCCGTTGGAGTATTGATTATAGATGACAGTGAGATAGTATTTTGAACATAAACATGTATTACAGCATGTGTTGTTTACTTCCGGTACTGAACATAGAAAGGTATCGATGCACCTAGAAGGGTATTTATAAACCATAGAATACTTATGGGTATCTATAACGAGATGGATCAATTATAAATAAACATCCCTCCCTTTCTTGGAATAAAGAATGGTTAAAATTAAGTACATTCATTAACCTTTAATGAAATGTCAAATGATTAAAGTTTCAAAGTATATAATTAACAGTATATGAAGTCTCAAATAAAGTATGTTCATTAACCTTTAATGAAATGTCAAATGATTAAAGTTTCAAAGTATATCATAAAATCAGTTCAAATAAATGATTGGTTGAAGTCTCTGAAATTAAATGTTCTGATTTAAAGGTTCCCAGGAATGACTTTGCTGTTCTCAAAGGAATGTTTGTAAGCTATGTCACATAGTCTTTGAATCGAACTTGTAGCCTATGTGGACGGGTTGATCTGGATCGATCACCTGGTTGCGCTACACACGATCTGGGTTGGTTTTGAGGAACTAGTTGAGTGTCATTGGAATCACTATTCTCAAACGATCTCGATGACTCTGTGCCATGTGTACTCACACTACTACTTTGGAAACGTTCAAATATTGTGTCATCCTCCTCCTCAGGACTAAAAGTATCAATGTCTACCTCACAATGTGGAATTTGTTTGAAGAAAGATACATTTTGCGTGATGACATGAGTGCTGTTGCGTGCAGTAATCATGTTTCCTTTGCGCGCTATAATTCTGTATGGGTGAGGATTGAATGGCAGAGTAAGTTTGTTAAGTTTCCGTTGTCGAACTAAAACTGTGTCACCTACTGACAGATTGTGCGTTTATCTGCGTAGCTCTTAATCTTTGATTTGTGAACCGTATCATGAATTGTTACTTTGTTGTGATTGGCTGGTTTTGTGTGTGACTGATTGAAATTTGGTAGAGTAGTTTTCATTTTTCGACCGGTTAATAGTTCAAATGGTGATGTACCTGTCGTCGAATGCGAAGCTGCTCTGTATTGACGAAGAAACTGCTGAAGATCTTTCTTCCAGTTATGTCGTTCTACTACCGATACATGAATAGCTTTGTTGAGTGTGCCCATAAAGCGCTCTACTTCTGCGTTTGATTGTGGATAAAATGGAGTAATTTTTCTGTGTTTGAATCCGAGAACACCGGCAAATTTAGCAAAATCATGTCCGTTAAATGGTGAACCATTGTCACTTTTGACAATCTTAGGAATGCCCTGTCTCATGAAAATTGCATCCAATTTTGGAATGACGGCATTTGCTGCTGTTGTAGTCACAAACTCGATTTCCGGAAACTGACTGTACTCGTCGACTACTACTAATATATAGTCACCTGTTGGATATGGTCCGGAAAATCTATTGACACTTCTGTCCATGGTTCATCTGGTAATGTTGTCATCTGCAGTGGTGTATGGCTTTGTGATGTATGTGTAGATACTTGGCATGGAATGCAGTGTTTTATTTTATTTTCTGCTAGTTGATCTATACGAGGAAACCATACTTTTTCCCGAATCAACTGCTTAGTCTTTACTATGCCCTGATGGCCTGTGTGTGCTAAGTCAACTGCTTTGCTATGTCGTGTTATTTATAATTGAGCCATCTTGTTCTAGATACCCAGAAGTATTCTATGGTTTATAAATACCCTTCTAGGCGCATCGATACCTTTCTATGTTCAGTACTGGAAGTAAACAACACATGCCATAATAAATGTTTACATTCAAAATACTATCTCACGGTCATCTATGATCAATACTCCAACGGGTAATATCAAGGACATGATAACTGGCGACGAGGATGGGATTCGAACCCACACGGGAAACCCCAATGGATTAGCAACTGTCACACGTACGCAAGGTTTCTAGACGTATATTTAGATAAAAATCTGACCTGGGCCAAACAAATTGAGACAATAAAGGATTACTTAATTAACACATTACTACTACTACTACTACTACTACTACTACTACTACTACTACTACTACTACTACTACTACTACTACTACTACTACTACTACTACTACTACTACTACTACTACTACTACTACTACTACTACTACTACTACTACAACAACAACAACAACAACAACAACAACTACTGCTACTACTACTACTACTACTACTACTACTACTACTACTACTACCTACCTACCTACAAAACCAAGCTACTGGATGAGCAGGAGAAGAATGAGCATTGAGCCCCTCCCCTCCCTCCTCACCCTTGCCCAAGGATGCTCCCCACTAGCCAGCATCATGTAAACATCTTATCAAATACTGTACATCTCGGGGATGACCTGACATACTTCCAAGCAAAAACACTACCTTGTTGTTAGAATAATTTAAAAATCAATGTAAGAAATGTTCTCTTGTGTATTTTGAATGTGGTGGATTGGAAGACATTGCTGCCTATGGCAACAATGTCTTCCAATTGCATTATATTCAACACATTCAACAGAACGTCCCCTACTGCCCATGATGTTACTTTACTGTGGAGATGAGCGGTTTATTTCCGAGGTATACTGTATAATCAAGGTCAACCAAAAATATAAATGTTTGTGCTGTATTGTAACATCACCATTGCAACTACTACTACTTTGGTATGTATTAATTTTGTATTTAACTTGTCTACGTCCTGTGTTTGTATGCTACATGTACTTAGGTGTCCTGTTCGTTTATAGTTAATATACACCTGTGCAAAAGTTAAGCACCAGCAAAAACAATAGTACGTAGAAACATGATGGTACAACTAGGCTGCCATACTTTTTGTCCCCGCGTTAGCTGACATAATTCCAAGTACGAAATGCACATGCATGCATGACTTCACGCCGCTTGATGTCCGTGCGTGGCGGGAAACAGCACATGTGTTCAGTTATGTAAAAGTCCAGTTTGAGGTGTAGAACATTACATACAGATTTAGGCGACAAGATTAGGAATTTTGTGTTCATGACCGTGGTTTATTTGTACAGAGAGAATTAGCTCTTTATTGTGAACCGCTATGGCAAGACGAAGGTTAAGTGATCGTGTGAAATGGCAAATCATAGGCATGCATACCACTGGTATGTCATGCAGAGAGATTGGCAGACAGCTGAACATTAACCATACTGTAATCAGTCGTTTGATTGCAAAACATGGGCAAACTAACGAGGTGAAGGACAGGCCTAGATCTGGAAGACCGAAGAAGACTACTGCCCATGATGATCGAGCCCTAGTACGCCTTGTTAGGAGATCTCCATTCACCAACAGCAGAGTGCTCAGCCAGCAATGGGAAACGCGCAATGGAGTGTCAATGTCTACCGTCAAAAGGAGACTGTATGCTGCTGGCATGAAAGCTAGGAGACCTGTCAGACGTCCTCTCCTCACTGCACACCACAAAGAGGAGCGTCTGAGGTGGTGCAACGAAAGAAGACACTGGAACACGAGATCCTGGAGACGGGTACACTGGTCCGATGAAAGTCGGTTCCTGCTTAATGCCACAGATGGTCGAACTCGTGTATGGAGGTCCAGACGCACGGCGTACGACCAACGTAACATCATGGAAGAAGTTCCATTTGTTGGAGGTTCCGTTATGATATGGGGGTGCATCTCATTTGATTGTAAGCTGGATCTGTTGACTGTACCTGGAAGACTAAATGGACAAAGATATCAAGATTCCATACTGGATAGAGTTGTGGTCCCTCATTTTGTAAATCATGCACCTGGAACCCACCCTATATTCATGGATGACAACGCCCGACCACATCGTGCTAGAGCTGTGCATGAATACCTCCGCCAGAATGCCATCGAAACCCTACCATGGCCAGCAAGGAGCCCTGCCATGAACCCTATTGAGCATATCTGGGACATTCTGGGAAACATGGTGAGAAGGAGGGATCCTCCTGTGCAGAACCTACAGGAATTAACAGACGCACTCCATCTTGAATGGCAACGAATACCACAATGGCGTATCAGTCGGTTGGTGACCAGCATGAGACGTCGTGTCCAGGCCGTCATCCAGGCACAAGGTGGATATACCCGGTATTAATAATGACAGTCTCAAACTCGTGCACAGATGTTAAACTTCGTTTTCAGACAACATTAATGACAATCTAGCCACGTGTGTCAACTGTAGGGCAATAGTTGTCAGTTGTGTCAACGTAACCATATTCAGGCCTCGTTTTCAAGTTCAAACAAAAACATACAGTGTTTCCCCACCATCATAATCAGCATTCCTCTAGTTGCATTATTACCTCTTGCACTAAGATGGATGGGTACATAAATGTTTATGCTATTGCTTTCTTCATAGCACATGAATATACCCTCGCATGTGCGTAAAAATAGGGTGGTGCTTAACTTTTGCACAGGTGTATATATAACATACATAAAATGAATTAATTAAAATAATAAAATATGTGATTAAATTAGAACATGTAAATATAATGACTGAACTGTAGTCTGTTATGTAACTGTCCTGTTTAATTATTTGTATAGATGTATATATATATATATATATATATATATATATATATATATATATATATATATATATATATATATATATATATATATATATATATATATATATATATATATATATATATATATATATATATATATATATATATATATATATATATATATATATATATATATATATATATATATATATATATATATATATATATATATATATATATATATATATATATATATATATATATATATATATATATATATATATATATATATATATATGTATGTATATATATATATATATATATATATATATATATATATATATATATATATATATATATATATATATATATATATATATATATATATATATATATATATATATATATGTGTGTGTGTGTGTGTGTGTGTGTGTGTGTGTGTGTGTGTGTGTGTGTGTGTGTGTGTGTGTGTGTGTGTGTGTGTGTGTGTGTGTGTGTGTGTGTGTGTGTGTGTGTGTGTGTGTGTGTGTGTGTGTGTGTGTGTGTGTGTGTGTGTGTGTGTGTGTGTGTGTGTGTGTGTGTGTGTGTGTGTGTGTGTGTGTGTGTGTGTGTGTGTGTGTGTGTGTGTGTGTGTGTGTGTGTGCGTGTGTAAGCTGTGCGCCAATACAATAGGCATTACCTTCGGTGGACAAGCTAGTTGAATCCATGAATTATATATTTTTTGCTACTGAATAAATAATCTTGAATCTTGTATCTTGAATCTTCAATGAAACTGGTACTTTCCTGGAAGAAGAAGAAGAAGAAGAAGAAGAAGAAGACGAAGAAGAAGAGGATTAAGTTGCCGCAAATAATATGTACCATGGTTTTGGATGATACACAAAATGCCATCGTTATCCATTATAAATGGATCATAGATTCCTCCCTTATATGGAAGTACCGCCCAGACTGAATTCGCTGCATGCCAATGAACTCATCGGGCACATATCCCACACAGAATGTGTCGTATGTGTTTACAATGAATTATCAACGTAGTTACAAGTTTTTTTAGATATGAACATCTCAGGGGTCACTTGGCGTAGGTTGTTTTTTTAGAGCATGCTGCCAACTATGCTACACAGTGTGACAAATCGGGGCGCACTAATCCCGTATTCACAGGACTCAGGCATGGCTGTCAGGGACACACGTACTGGCCACAGGGCTGACATCTGACATCTACTATGTACACTATCAGAGCATATTCAGAACTGAGCTCCCGATACAGGGCCTGGCACTCATAGTGAGTTCTTTTTATGGCCCCATGGCACAAACACCACACGAGAAGGGACTGAAGGACGTGTCAGTTGAATGACCTCTACAATTACGAGAGTATAATCCTCATACCTCAAATAACCTCATGTAGTTACTGGTCAAAAGGATTGTCCTGTGTCCAGATCCTCGCCTTCACAATTTTCTAACATAACTGATGCACTGTGTCTCGAAGCGTAGATACTGAGCTCTGCATAAAATGTGTACATATCTCTTGCTGCTTCCAATGTCTGTCCAGCCATGCTTCGAATGCCTTTACTGGCCAATGCCTTGTACAGCCATAAGAAGTTTTCCATGTCTAGATGCATGAATGTTTTCCAGATCAGCCCATCATTTTTGTTGCCTTGTTGACCTTCTCACTTATGTGGTCCTCGAATGAGAGCCGGCCATCTACTTTGACACCTAGATCTTTCTCTTTGTTGATCTTAATGAGTCTATGCTTGGGCCCTTCTTCACTGTCACCTCTCATACGGTAATCTCTCGTCTCATCTTTCTGACTTCTACCAGCTGTCACTACTTTACATTTCTCGGGGTGAAACCGTAGCAACCACTTGTCGGGTATTCACCGGAAGTGACAGCACAACATTCCAGAATACTGACGAAGAGCTTAGCATATAGGCATAGCCTGTGCGCAGAAATTTACCCAGTGTACCTAAGATGGTTAGAATGACCAATTTTCTCTCAAAATAAGAGTACACCGTTGATCGGAGTAATTTACTGAAAAGCAAGAAATAAAGAACAATCGCAAAAGCCGCGCGTGTCACAAGAACCGGATTTTCATTACTTTAGGTAAAGAAATCGAATTATTATTTTAGATAAGGTAACACCTACCAAATGATAGTGTCAGCGTAGATATATTCAATGTGTACAATATGTTATTCTGATAACGTATGTCTTCCCATTTATTGACACCAGTTTTCGTGATTTAACCAGGATGTTGCGCAACAATGATAATCATGATAATAGATTAAATGGTTTATCAAAGATTGATCAACAAACTCAGAATCTATGTCGTCGGTGATGAAGTCTTGGGATGGATAGCAGACTTTATCAACAGCAGAAGACAAAGAGTAATGGTTTCGGTGCTCAGGGCTAGAAATTAACATTTTATCAATATCCTATCGACCTATGGTCCATAATCATAGTATGGTACCCACATATTGCGCATGTTTGGATTATCGCCTCCTATCAAATAGTCTGAGCCAAAAAAATCGTAATTGTTGAACAAATATAAGAAACTAGCATGGGTTCTTATTCACCTGTATGCAACTTGACTTTTTAATTGTCGGTCTGCGCAAAATAAAGCCCAAAAGGAGAAGCGACCGAATCCAATGGCATATCCACTTTTTGCGCACAGGCAAAAAGTATTTGTTTTGCAGCATATGCTACCACATCTTTAACATATGGTTCACATAAACGCATTGTTGCTGAAGATTAACCAATGGTAACATATGTATCATATTTGAAAGATTGGTTTGACAAATGGTGACCCTGACTGCGTAAAAACGTGTGTTATTCTTAAAGGGGAAGAAAATGTGATCTGAAATTATTTAATCATCAAATATAGGTACAAGGCTTAATATTTTATGTTTCTAAGAACAATTTTTGCCATAGATGTGAAAATTTTGAAATAATATGTCAGTGTCAGAAATCAACAGCACTGCTTTAAACCTATATTGACAAATAGTTTCACAATTTCAAGTGGAGAAAGTCTTGCATGAGCAAAATGAATAACCATAGATTGACATGTGAATCAATATGTGTGCGTGCTGATCGTGAGGGACTCGCAAGAGGTTGAATGCGTATGCGCAAAGAGAGGGAGGGTGCGCAAATACAAGGGAACACAATGATACAGTGCCAATTGGCACACCAGAGACTTTTGTACTGGTCCATACCACATAGACAAAGTATTCATCTGTATTATTTACAATATAGAGATGAATACATACCACTATGTGCAAAAAATTGGATTCCTGTCTTCCGTAATCAATAATGCTTGCCACTACCCAAGTAGTCATTCATTTATCCCAAAGCTTGATGTCAAAATCGGCACTATCAGAGAAAGCAGACAAAGGACTTATTATATATTCTTCAACATTTCCGCAAATGTAGTTTATATATTCCGAACACCGCTGAAGAGAAACCCCTTATAAAATATAATTCGCAATTTTATTGCTATAGCGTTGGATCAGTGGATGACAGCGAGAAAACCGGTCAACTTATGACGTCATGCGCCTCATTCAGGAATAGAAATTTAACTAATGTATCACATATTTAATAACGAAAATATATATTTCTAATTTGAGCACAGAGCTTGTAGTTATATTTTTGAAAACGTTACGATCTGTAAATTCATTTTATACAAAGTAGTATAGAGGGTCTGGTGTTTCCCTTTAAGTAGTTACTACTTGTATATAGATCGCTAGCTATTTTAAGATCGAAGGTCGTGGTTAGCTGTGGTGATCAGTCATTATCTCATCTTATTCTTCCGGGAACGCCATCCTTTATGGACCTCAGTCTCGTAATTAGCAGATCAGTAATCATTAAATCAGAGGCTTTTGATTCCGGCATTACCCGTATCCCGATTGTCAGGATACTCGTGTAATAATAATAACTCGTCGTTCATCGTATTCATCATCCCAAGCCTTGGTTCCGGATGTTCCACTTACCCAGGAGTGGGATGACTAAGTCTGTTGTTATTCATGGAGTTCACTCAAAATATCGAGACTAATGATTATGATGGTACTCACCGTTGGTCGGTGCGAGTACAGAAGTTAGTTCAGGAAGGCGGATGTTCACGTTCTTCGTTGGACAGTGTTCAGTAATGTGTCGTCGATATTACTAAACTGAAGTATATAGTGAGGGATAATTATCAAAATTCTGTTGCAGCATCTAGTTCTCAACTTCCTGTCTCTCGTTAGAATATGCCCTGTTTCTGGTCAGTTTAATCATTCGATTTCTGGTTCTAACTTCTAATTCTATCTACCGAGATCCAGTTCTAGTTTAAAATCCCAGGGACATCCAATTCAAGCCTGGAAAGTTAAGGGCCATTCATTCCATGTCAAATCAACACACTAAGATGTACTTTTTTCCTTGCCCATCTCTAATTTTGCTCAAATTTCACACACTTGGGAGTACTTAGGAGAAACCGAGCAGTACCAAATTTTAAGCCTCTTGCCCAGTGGTCCGAGATATGGGTCAGCAAAGTTTGGCCAAAATCCTGCTTGACCGCCTAAATTTTGATGACATTAAATACTAAATCATCCATAACTTCCTTATTTATTATCATACAGAGCTGATCAATTGCTTGTTTCAAAGGTATTCAGAAACCCTATCAAATGGTATCATTCATTTCTTTCTATCAGATAATACAAACATATTGATTTTGTGTGACCATTGACCTTACCTGAGTACCTCGTCGGACAAATTATGTTTGGTAGGAAGCATTCTTAGAGCTTAGGGATCCAAGTTGTTCAAATGAAGCCGATTGGCCAATTTGCCCGCCGGCCATCTTGGATTTTGGCCGATTTTTAGAAAATTCTTTAAAAATCTCCGAAACCGCTTGAGGGATTGAAGCAAACCTCATAAAGTATGATCTAGGGCAAGATCTGAACCAAGTTTGTTCAAGGGAACTTGATTGGTCAAATAGTTTGGCGGCTATCTTGGCTGACCTATGTTTAATGAAAATGAATTCTCCAGATCTGCTGATGGGATCAGGCCGAAATTTGGCAGATATAATTAGGGACTACGTGTCATTAATGTTTGTTCAAAGGAAATTGATCCGTCAAAAACATGGGCGTTGTGCGCCAATCAAAAGCTTGTTTGGTGGCCATATTGAATTTTTTTATTTGATATATTTTGAGGCCGAAATTGGTTTTATATATTTTTGGGTATTCTGATTTAAAATTGGCCATCTTCGAAACGGTCTGATAAACGGTTTGTCGACCATCTTGGATCATTTTCCCGCCAAAAGCTCCCATACTAAAGCAATGAGAAAATTAGTGTCATCTCAAGAACCACTGGGTCGATTTCAATTATATTTGGTCGGAACAATCCGTCTGACAGAAATTCAAGTTTGTTCAAAACTGCTAGAATCTTGGATTTTGGTTGATTTTTTTTAGAAATATCTTTAAAAATCTCTGAAAGCTCGATGCCTGTTCAAGGGAAGTTGATAAAAAAAAAACAGCCATCATGGATCAACTAAAATGTAGCGTGTTTGGCGGCCATATTAGCTAGTTTTATTTGATGGATTTTGGAGCTGAAATTGGTTTTATATACCGTTAAAATTCGACTAAAGGATGCATTTTTTTGTACTAGAAAGGGGGTTGCATCCTATAATCGAGAACATTCCTTCCGCACATTTTTGTGTCAAAATTTTTCTTAAAAAGTCAGATTATACCACAGAAATTGAACTAAATGTTAAGCTAGACAATTCGCGCCGCCCTGAGGACTACGTTTAATGTATACTCCAAAAACACCAAGCTTAAGTGGAATTATTAAATTGGGGCGCCTAAATATTGCTTATTCTTTAATACATCACTTATTACATCAAAATTAATCCAGAATTTGACATAAAATGGCGTCGAGAAAAGATACGTGTATAAATCACGTGATTCGCCTCCAATCGCAAAAGATCTTTATTCTAATTAGAGTGAGTACTCAGATCTAAATATTCTGGACTCGGAAATTGCTATATATCATCATTGCGCGATAGGAACTGAATGTTCCCGTACTCGTTTGATAACCAACTCCTGTTAGCGCATAAGATCACACAGCACCTCCAATCACAAAAGAGCCAGATAACCAACTCCCGTTAGCGCATAAGATCACACAGCGCCTCCCAACGCAAAAGAGCCATTACAACTAGTGACCATCTGAATATTCGCATACCCGTTTTATAACCAACTCCCGTTAACGCATAAGATTACACAGCGCCTCCAATCACAAAGAGCCAGATAACCAACTCCTGTTAGCGCATAAGATCACACAGCGCCTCCAAACGCAAAAGAGCCATTACAATCTGTTTCTATCACACGATTTCTATGTTTTCAAGGAGACATTTTATGCCAAAATTAGATTGATTTTGATGTAATAAACAATCTTTATTGAAGATACATGATATTTAGGCGGTCGTATTTAATAATTTCTCTTCCACCATGATAATTTTTAGTCATGCATTAAACAAAGCGCTGAGTGATGGTTATTTTTGATACCAATTTTCGATTTTTTAAAGGTAAGTTTTTTCTAAATTTAACAGCATCTTATACTTGAATACAAGTTTTTTTGGGCAGATTTTGGTCAAATTTGGGACAACGTCCTATATTCGAGGGCGGCCTTTAGTCGAGAAATTACGGTATGTTTTTAGCCAGACCGTACAAAGTAAAACGAGCTATTGTGATTTGTGATACAATGCATTAAACAAAGCGCTGAGTGATGGTTATTTTTGATACCAATTTTCGATTTTTTAAAGGTACGTTTTTTCTACATTTAACAGCATCTTATACTTGAATACAAGTTTTTTTGGGCGGATTTTGTTCAAATTTGGGACAACGTCCTATATTCGAGGGCGGCCTTTAGTCGAGAAATTACGGTATGTTTTTAGCCAGACCGTACAAAGTAAAACGAGCTATTGTGATTTGTGATACAATGCGCTGGTTCCAATTTGCGTAAAGCTCAACTTTACGGTTTATATCTCGGGGTTGGTTAATCAAACTGGACCTAAACTTGGGAACATGCATCCTTATAACAGCACCTAGTCAAGTTAGTTTCAAAATATTCAACCGTTTTCCCTGTGTAGTTTTCTGGAAATTGATGGTCAAGATATTCAGGACGAGGGAGGTGTGGGCGGACGTTAACTATGGATGGGCAGGGCATTGCTAAAACTGGAAAGGTCCATTGGTACTCACAGTAATAGGAAATCTACACATTAAAATCATGCATCTTCATTCGTTTGCTGAATTTTAAACACAAATCAAACTGAAATTCGTTTAACGCATATCATGATTATTGTAAAAGTGTATCACATGTGTCTCTCGAAAAAGTACCTCGATACGCGATGCATTGATAAATCTTTGCAGTCCTTGAATAGTTAATGTTATTTTATGTGGAAGTATCTTACATTATTTATGAGTGATATTGTTCATACCAGTTCATACTGGTCATGGAAATCCTGGAAAGTCATGGAATTTGAAAATTAAATTCTATGTCTGAAAAGTCGTGGAAAATAAGCATTTTTATCATTCCCCCTGTCTGAAAGCGGGGTGGGTGGGTGGGGATATGGCCATCAGCGTGTCCGCCCATCTGTATGTCCCTCTGTCAGGCCGTCCATCTCTGACGACAATCATTTCTTGTCAACGAACTCATCCTAGAGGTCTCAAGAGATTAACTTAAAATTTTGTCGCCAATATCAGTATCATGTGCAGCTGTGCATGTGCTTTTTTCACGGCCAAAAAATTATTCATTACAGAGTTATCACCCTTTAAATATCTTAAAGCCGATACATAAACTGCATTACACTTAGTGACAAAGGAATTTAGGTTTTAGGAATTGCTTTTTCATTGATTAGGTTTTCTAAAATATTATCCTTTACAATTAATGTTACATCTATGCCCACTCTTGATGTATGTTTATCTGAAATGTTTAGAGGGGGGGGGGGTGGGGTTGGACTAGGGATATGCCGTGTTCTGATGGCTCTTGTTTATCATAGGTCATGGAAAAGTCATGGAAATTGGTAATCATGGAAAATAACAGAAAGCTGTTGGCATAAATTTCTGCAACAGCTTAAGAAAACAAGGCTTTGACTTGTTTGTTGCAAGACAGTGGTCAGACAGTTGGCAGAATAACTCGGATCATAATTTTGGAGCATCACGTACATGTCATAAACACAAATCCTCTAGATATTAGTTTTGCAGGTTATGGAATTTGTCAACGTTGGTCGTTAAAAGTCATGGGATTTCAAACAGAAAGGTGTGTACAACCGCTGTATATCATACCGATTAAATCTTATTTGCAGACAGATTCAGCGACTTCTCGTCACTTCTACATTATGCCATCTGACTCGAAGAAAAAGCGTGATGCCAAGAAGAAGGAGGTCGCTAAGAAGAAGGAGCAGAAGAAGCCTCAGCAGAAGGAGCCTTTAACTAACGGTCACTGTAAGGATGATGTTAATGGTGACGCTGATAGCGCTTCACAAAATGACGGAGGTTAGTGGTTACATAGTTTAACTGTCTGACTGTTGAGTTATTGCAGACGACATATTCCAGGGGTTATATCTCTGGTCCCTCTAATTATTTTGAAAACATTTTTGAAAGTTGTAGGTGGCTAAGCCACCAACAACTTTCAGTCAAACTGTTTTCAAAATATTTACTGGTACCAGAGTTATTACCCATTGAAATTATTGTCTGGTGGCTCACAACAGTCAGACAGTTAACCATTTAGCATTCAAACTGGCGTAAAACTGGCTTTGAGAAATGCCCATTTAATTGCCGACCAAGAGAAGACTACATTATTTTAAAAATAATTAAAGGTGCATATTCACAACAAAATGCTTGAAAGCAACATGTTTTAAATTCAAAAAATTGTATACTTTCAGAGGCTGCATTGCAATTAAATTAAATAAATCTTAGCATATGATGATTTAATTTCAAATTAATCAATATTTGAAATAGGGACTTATCTCTAATTCCATTTCACAACGTAAAATGTTATATTAATTCATACGTAATTTAATCACAATATATTAAGATTTATTTTGTTTCATTACATCTAGGAATACAATTTAAGGCTCTAAAAGGAAACAATTTTAACAACTTTATTGTCATGCATTTTGGTGTGAATTATACACCTTTGACAGAGCCAGTCATTCCAGTGGAAAATTTTCAAAAGGGAGTCTGCAAGTGGATATTATCTATGAGCAAATTTAAGTTTTCTTTAACAAATTTGAGGGTTAAAGCCGAGGGTTAAGATACATGAGGCCAAAATAAAAAGAATAGTTTCGTTTCCTGTGGCCTCGAGGTTGAAATTGATTTCTGATTTCACCCGGCCGGGGAAAAAAAATAGTTCCAAATAGTTCCTTCCCCCCCCCCCCCCCCCCCCCCCCCCCCCCCCCCCCCCCCCCCCAGTATACATGTTAAAACATCCATACATATGTCAAACTATACAATTTAGAATGTTTTTAAAGCCATATGAATTCGATGTGATTCACTTTGCCTAATTATTTCATGAAAAGTCATGAGATATTTGGCAATTCATGAATCTTTTCCTCACTCAATCATATGATGTCATGATCAACTATAGTACGGTGTATGCTGACGTCATAATCATGAATGATTCGATTAAGCCCATCTTTAACGCTTCATAGTTTAACACGTGCGAATGTATGGTTTTGCTATTTAAGAAACACTGTGAATGTTTCTATATTCAAGTACAAATTTGTCTAATACCCACGTCATTGATATATTTTTTTCAACCATGTTGCCACATGGTAAAATGTCTATTTTGGAAACTGTCGCTGAAAGCTGTTGTGTTTTTAGCCTTTTACCCCGAAACCTAGCATACGTCTTTGGGACTCATAAACTGAACAAAATCCCACCCAATTTTGGAGAAGAGCGCTCGCTCAAGTAGAATCCACAGAATGGGTTTGCCGCTAAGCCAAGCATAATTTATCTGGTATCGCATCTCAATTTGCTACACATATTTTGGCAGTTTCTATACATTCTGCATCATGCATATCTGTATCTGCTATGCAAAATTTTTATGTGATTGCAATTTAGCATTGATTTTCTTGTTCTATCATTCAATGTAGTTTATATATTCCGAACACACGAGAATGTGTTTTTGTTCTTTTACTGGTGCATGCCATTTTCATAAATAAAATGTGCAAAAACTAGGAACATTATACCTGTTAAATTTTAACATAATGTAGAAAACATGTATAGGTGTAATTTGTCATATCAAATTTTTTATTCGCAGGTTGCCCACAAGGTCAAATTCAAGGTCAAATCAAAGGTCAAAAGGTCATCATATATAAACCTAGTCCTATTCTCATTCTGATCACATATTTAGAATCCTTGTGTTATTCCTTTCAAATGACACAAATTACAACCAATTCGGTCCACTAGTTCAAAAGATATAGTTGTTTGAAGTTTTGCTGTTCGGACATTTTTTATGTTTTTTGTGATTTTTCACAACTTTTAAAGGGCCATAACTCTTGAATGGTTGGGCAGATCGCGATAAAAAATTAATATTTTTGTTTCTTGTGACAGACATAATATATAGAAAAAATTTAGTCAATATTGGTGTCGGTGCCATTTCCGCCCTTGGGTGATATGAGATGGAATGACCCTATACATTTTTGCCGAATGACCATTTACAGACAGAGGTTATTTTTGACAATTTACCACCAGAATGGCTGGCTCACATGTTTAATGACTACTATAGAGGTTATTTTGTCCATGTTAACATGCTTGACCGTTAACCCTTAGCACGCTGATGTCAATATTCTATCTCTTACGGTGCCAATAGCAAAGAAACTAGTGTTTATATATTTGAATTATCTTTTGGGGGGGACAATGTTGCTGTGTGTGACGTTGTCATATTGAATTGTCGGTTATTGAACCATTATCGGTTATGGCATGTCTATAATCTGTTGAACAGATGTAATATTAAATTCATTTTCAATTTAACTGCTTGCTTGCTGAATTTCCGCAGACTGCATTCTCCATAGGGTTCAACTCTGGACATGTTGAATATTTTAAAAACAATTTGACTGAAATTTGTTGGTGGCTAAGCCATTCACTTGACATACTTTTCGATCTTCATGACAGCTAGCCATGTATACGGGTTATTATGATTGTGACATTGGCTAGCGTGATGTAATGAAGGCTTCCCGTTTATTCATCAATCATATGATCTCATAATCAACAATGTGACCTGTAGAATGATGTCATAGTCATTTACGCCATGAATGATGTATATGTAGCTACATGTAGGGCTGCGCGGTTTGGCTTACAGCCATATCGGTTTCGATATGACTTTTCATATCGGTTTTAACCGAATATCGGTTTTATGGACATGAAACAAAAAATTTAAATGATAAAAAATAGCACGAAAACAGAACGTATTTTCACGCCCTGATACAGTCGTAACGTTTCACGCCTTTAAACCTTAATATACCTTATAATATCCATCATCGCGGGAGTGAAATTATTAATTAGACCGCCTAAATATTAAGCACAATTAAATAAACATCGTTTATTTTGTCAAAATTAATCATAAATCAGTAAAACAGGTTGCGAAAAGACGTAGCCTAATCACGAGGACGAAATCATGCCGTGAAGAAAATATTAGCTGTAATATTGCGAACATGAATTTCATAAGTTAATATGATATTGTGTATAGAAGATAACGTTTTAAAAACGGTTTGAGTAATAATTTTATTTAAAATTATATCCTAATCAGCAAAATGTATTCAGCATTATATTTATTGGCGAGATTTTTATGCATTCGGGTGATTTAGTTTTGGGACGACTTTGCATTATGTTAATGAGCCGGTGACGTAAATAAAATGGATGCCGTTGTTTAGAAATGTTTTCCCCAATACAAAAGACGAGTGGATATTTATTAAATTAATTCGCTGCTTGATTTCTCTCGGCGTACAGCGAGTTACATGGAGTTACACAATATGCGCAATTGGGGCCACGTTCAATTATTAGTTGCCCCGAACGTAGCTTAATGGAAAGTCTGTGCATTATTATTCATTACGCTTTTCATGCTCGTTAGTATCTTTTATTTTTAACAATCCTGATACGAAAAACCGAAAATATGTTCATATTCGGTTTTTCGATATATTTTTTTTATAATCGGTTATGAAACCGTCAGTGCGGGATATCGGTTTTAAATATGGTATCGGTATATCGCGCAGCCCTAGCTACATGTACTTGTAAGTTCTTCACAAATGACGGACTAAGCATTGTTGTACAAATTGTATTCCTTTACTATTTAATAAACATTCTGTTGCAACAGCACCCCGTCAAATTGGTTTATAAATATTCAACAGCTTATCGGTATAGCTTTCTGGAAATTAATAGACAGGGAGTTCAGGGATCGATCGGTCGATCCAACAAGGGCTAACTGGATTCACCCATTGATTGTTTCATTTAATGCACTTAGTGATAGATCGGATTCATCATTGCTCATCCAATGTCATGTGGCTTGTTTTATAGGTTCTGATAGTAATAGCGATATCGTTAAGATCACAAAAGAGATCGATGACATTGAACTTGCCGCTAAATACCGTTCCTGTACGGGTGTGTTAGCGTCACACGTGGACAGTCGTGATGTACATATACACGGAGTAACGATCACATTTCATGGAGCAGAGCTTCTGACGGACACAAAACTAGAGTTAAACGTTGGCCGCAGATATGGTCTGATTGGATTAAATGGATGTGGTAAGTGACCTGTTTAGGCGAATATTGACCCTTTAACCCTCAAATTTATTTGTTGACCAAGAGAAAAGTATTTTTTGAAAATTTACCACTGGAATGACTGGCTCAGTTATCGAGGCAGTGGTAAATTTTCAAAAAAAGTTTTATTGGTCTGCAGATCGACATTTCTCAACACCACTGCAGAAGGAGTTTTAGGTTGATATGAGTCACATTTAAATTTTCTCATTGAAAATGTCCATTTGCTGACCAAGAGAAGATTGTTTTTAGGGCCAGTGTGGGGGTCTAGTGCCCTAAAGTAATCAGTGTCCATCTGTCATGTGACTGTGTGTCCGTCCACAATATCTTGTAGACACTAAGCAACATATCATACAGAACAGCTTCAGATATTTGAATGAAACTTGGTTTATGCCTCAGTTAAGTTACACAGATGTGCTTTTCAATTTAATTCACTTTTTTAGGTTCAAAACTTTGGGTGAAAATTGGCTTTTTAATACAAAAACTCTGAGCCTTTATCAATTTTCTCGTAAACACCATACAGGCCTGTGCTGTAATATTTCCAATGCTAACCCATGATAGGTGGCCTTATACGTTTTAAGGAGACGTATGGTTTAACCTAAACCTTAGAAAGCTCAGTGATGTCCATAATAAAATCAACAGTTTTAAGGTAACGCGTTTCAGGTACCCTAAAATAAATTAAGGCAACCTCATGGAGAGCGTTTTCAAAAGGTTACCATAACAACTTCTGCCATATGGTACAGAATCGTTTAGAATAATTTAATGAAACTGGACAGCTAGCTACTTTATGATGAGTAGATGTGCCTATCAAATGACGGATTCACCTTTATTGGTTCACGATTTTGGATGGAATTATTGAGCCATTCTTTCCAGTGATAACGTTTAAAAAATTATTCTCCTCTTGCTCTTCCAATGTACATGTCCCAAGAAATGTGGCGGAGGCTGTTTTTATGTGACTTGAGTGTTAAGGTGTGAAATATACTCTGACTTAATGTGGGAGATACATGTACCCTCCCACATTAACCCTTACCACTCTGATGACAAATTTTTTAATTTTCAAATAAAATAAAATATGAACTGGTGTTCATTTTTCTACAAATTTGGTGGAAGATGGTGCTGTCGTAGACAGCAACATCGTCCACCATAATTGTTGAAAAATGTACGCCAGTTTCTTTGCTATTGACACTGTAAAAGATAGAATATTGACATCAGTGTGCTAAGGGTTAAGTCGGAGCATATTTCACACTTTAACACTCAAGTGAAATAGGGCGAATATTGACCCCTTAACCCTCAAATAAATTTTTTTAAATTTATGATTTGATTCTATGCTTGTCCTGATGGTGGGAGGATACCACCAATTTATGATTGGATTCAATGCTTGTTCTCATGGGGGTAGGATATGTACACATAGGGTCATCCAGAATAATGAATTTGTTTCCTGCAAACGGGGGTGGGGTGGGGAGTGGACAACATTTCCGCATGGGAGGAGGGGAAATTAATTTTTTTACAGTTATAACTTTTGTATTTCCCCCGTAACTGGCCGAAAGATTTCGGGGCAGTATACATGTATAGTCGCTGCTTCGTCCATCCGTGCCCTAGTTTCAAGACTTATATCTTGATATGTGGATGTATCTTATGGAGAAGATGTGTAGTGTATGAAAAGTATGTGACCTCCTTTTCATTGTTTACTGATCATTACAGTCTACATGTACACGTTTTCCAGGCTTCCAGACGTTTATATGTATGATCATGAAACTTGGTCTCTTGGGGAGCGGAGGTGTTGTGTTTGCTTGTATGTCAGCCTCCAACTGGCTTTCTCTTGTTTTCTCAGAGAATGTTCATTTGTATACCAAGAGATTATTTTTGAAAATGTACCACTGGAATGACTGGCTCGGTTACCGAGCCAGTAATAAATTTTCAAAAAATATTCTTGGTATACAAATGAACATTTCCCAAAACCACAGCAGGAGCCATTTTTGGACGGCTTCACTGATAAAGGGTTAAATATTCGCCCTTCAGCTTTTAAAATATAATCATGACTGCTGTTAAAATATAGTTTGCTTCATAATTATGTTTGTGTGTGCCGTTCTTCTTAGGTAAATCTTCCTTGTTAGCGTGTCTGTCGACCGGAGAGCTTCCTCTGCCTGCGCATGTAGATTCCTTCCTGCTGCGGCATGAGATGGCATTCAGCGAGAAGACCGCCCTTCAGTGTGTCATTGAAGTGGATGAGGAGAGGATTAGGCTGGAGCATGAGGCAGAACAATTAGCTGGAAGGGGAGATGAAGGTGGGTAGTATAATCCTACGCTGGGTATGTCCTATAGCCAGAATGTTTATATGTGCGGGTACTGGATCTAAACTCTTGTACGACTTCTTCTCAAGAACCACTGGGCCGATTTCAATTATATTTTGGCAGGAAGCATCCCTAGAGCATAGAGATTAAAGTTTGTTCAAATGAAGCCGATCGGCCAAAATCCAAGATGGCCGCCAGCCAAAATAGCCGATTTTTAGAAACACTTTAAAAAATCTCTGAAACCGCTGGGGGAATTGATTCAAAACTCATAACACATCACCTAGTGCAAGGGTAGACCCAAGTGTGTTCAAGGCAACCTGATTGGACGATTTGCCTGGCAGCCATCTTGGATGACCTAGTTTTCGCGAAAACAACTTCTCCCGAACCGCTGAAGGGATACACCTGAAATTTGTAAATATGCTTAGGGACCAAGGTCCATTCAAATTTGTTCAAGCGAAGTTCGTACGTTAAAAAACATGGCCGCCATCAACCAATCAAAATTTAGCGTTTGTTGGTCATATTTGCTTTTTTGTATTTGATGTATTTTGATGGCGAAAATTGCTTTATATATGCTTATCAGTGTGGCGAGTTCAAATATGCCACTTTCGAGACTGTTGGATAAACGGTTTGACTGCCATCTTGGTTTGTTTTCCTGCCATAAGCTCGCATAGTAAAGCAATGGGCCCATAGTAAAGCAATGGGGAATTCTTTAAATGACTTCTCAGGAACCACTGGCCCGATTTCAATTATATTAGGCAGATTGCAGCCTTAGGGCATAGAGGTATAAGTTTGTTCAAACGAAGCTGATCGGCCAAAATCCAATATGGCCACCCGCTAAACCAGCCAATTTTTTGAAATGTCTTTAAAAACCTCCGAAACGGCTTGGGGGGTTGATTCAAAGCTCATGAAACATCATCTAATGCAGGAGGAGAACCAATTTGTTCAAGAGAACCTGATTGGTCCATTGGCTTGGTGGCCAACTTGGATGACCTAGTTTTCGTGAAAACAACTTCGTATCCAGAATCGTTGAACGGATTGGGCCGAAATTTGGGAGATATAATAAGGGACTAAGGGCCATTAAGTTTTGTTCAAAAGTAGTTGATACATAAAGAAACATGGCTTCTGTTTCAAAATTCAGAGGAAAAACGTGACAGTTTTATCCTTGTGCGCACTAACTCTTTAGAACATGTAAATTGAGCAAAAGTGTGCGAACTTTCTATCGGTTTATATGGTATATACAAAATTGGTGGCCATCTTGAATTTTCTGAAAAATGGAGTGAAATCATTTAAAGGGCTACGCATTAACTGCTTGAGAAATTTCAACCATACTTGGCTCGAAGGATACTAGGCTAGTACGTTTCAAAACTTATACACAAAATTTTGACTTCAATTTTTTCGCTGGTCATCTTGGAATTTCTGGAAATTTTTTGGGAAATTAGTTGAAATTCTACTCATTAACCGCTTGAACGATTTCAAGCAAACTCGTCTGGAAAGACCCTAGACTGGTGTGCTTCAGAGCTCGTATATGGAATTTTGATTGGTCAGTTTGTTCAGTGACCGTTTTGGATTTTCCAAAAAAATGCCTGGAAATCATTTAAAACGCTACTCCAATATAAATTACCTAACTTCAATGAAACGTGGGTGGACTAATTCTATGCTAGTCCAATTGGTCTATGTTTACGGCGGTCATATTGGATTTTCTCGAAATTTCTCGAAATCATTTAAATGCCTACTATTTAACCTCCAGGCTCATTTCAAGCAAACTCGTTTGGGAGAATCTTAGAGTTCTATGCTTTAGCTGATGGGTTTCAAATCTTGTATAGAGAATTTGGATTGGTCAATTTTTATACCCCACCAAAAAATTTTGCGAGGTATTATGTAATGGCGCCGTCCGTCGGGCGTACAGGCGGCAGAGTGGTTTCCGGATGATAACTCTGTTACCATTTGTCGTATCGCATTGAAACCTCATAGAGTGGGTGGACTAGGTCTTGGGAAGAAACCTATCGAAATTGATGATGATCCGAAATACAATATGGCTGCAAGCCACTGGTGGCCATCTTGAAAATTGGTTTCCGGATGATAACTCTGTTACCCTTTGTCGGACCGCAATGAAACTTAAGAGGGTGGTGGAACCAGCGGCCATCTTGAAAATTGGTTTCCGGATAATAACTCCGTTACCGTTTATCAGATCGCTTTGAAACTTCATGGAGTGGTTGGACTAGGACTGGGGAACAATCCTATCGAAATTAACAATGATCCAAAATCCAAGATGGCTGCAAGTCACCGGTAGCCATCTTGAAAATTGGTTTCTAGATGACCACTCTGTTACCATTTATCGGATTGCTTTAAAACTTCATAGAGTGGTTGGACTAGGTCTGCGGAAGAAACCTATCGATGATGAGCCAAAATCCACAGGCGGCCATCTTGAAAATTGGTTTCCAGATGATAACTGTTACCGCTTATCGGATCGCTTTGAAACTTCATTGTGCCTACCTATAGGGCTCTCTCCTGTAACTTGGGCAGTGGTGCCCCTTGCTATGGAGAGCCCTGGGTGCGAGGGTGTGGCCTTGGTCTAGGGCTGCTAGAGCGTTGGCCCTCTTCGTGTCTTGCCTCAGTAGTGGCTATGGTATTCTGTGCTAATTTACAATTTTATTTTAATCAAATTGTTCAAGTACGCCATTTCATACATTTACTTCTGTATATCATTTGCATATGGGCACCATAGACCCTATCATAACATCTTGAATTATATACTATGCAAACATAGTAAAACTGTTATTCTCCATAGTCCACGCCATGCACCGTGCACCTTCTGCCAAGCCATCACGTACACACACACATACTACACTCAACCTCCACATCAAAACGCGTGTGCACACAAACACCCACGCACACACCATGCCAAAAATTGGACATATGGTACATGAATCCTATATGAAACAGGCCACAAATGGCACTATTGCCTCTGATGAGTTCAAAATTTCATGAACGAAATGCCATAAAGTCTGAATCATGCCCTCATGTAACCAAACTGAGGACATTAACCCTAACCCCCTAATGGTCTTATGCCCACCTGCCACAAGAACACCCCAACCAACCACCACAAGAAACTCAAAATACCCCCCCAAATAACCGCATCCTCCCACAGAACCACCACCACCCTGATTTATAACCACATCGGTTACCCCACCAACCGGAACCCAACCGGCCACCATAAGAGCTGCCAAAACAAAAAAGCCACCAGGACTGGCAAAAAGGCGCCAAGCCGCCGGACCACCCACCCACCCTTCCATTGCGCATACCCTCAAAGCCGCCCACTAAAGGCCGCCAAGAGCCTCCAACAACTTCCAGGCAAACTTCAAAATATTCAGCATATCCAGAGTTATTACCCATTGAAGTTATTGTCTGGTGGCTTGCAGTAGTCATACAGTTAAAAAATATTGCAGTGTTTTATGATAGCGATCATGTGATATTTACAATACATGTAGATCATATGATATTTACAATACATATAGTTCATGTGCTATTTACAATACATGTAGATCATGTGATATTTACAATACATGTAAGTCATGTGATATTTACAATACATGTAGGTCATGTGATATTTACAATACATGTAGATCATGTGATATTTACAACACATGTAGATCATGTGATATTTACAATACTTGTGGATCATGTGATATTTACAATACTTGTAGATCATGTGATATTCACAATAGAGCATGTGATATTTTTAATAGATCATGTGATATTTATAATAGATCACATGATATTTACACTAGATCATGTGATATTTATAATAGATCACATGATATTTACAATAGATCATGTGATGTTTACAATAAATCATGTGATACTTACAATAGATCATGTGACATTTACAATAAATCATGTGATATTTACAATAGATCATGTGATGTTTACAATAGATCATGTGATGTTTACAATAGATCATGTGATGTTTACAATACATCGTGATATTTACAATAGATCATGTGATGTTTACAATAAATCATGTAATATCTACAATAGGTCATGTGACGTTTACAATAAATCATGTGGTGTTTACAATAGATCATTTGATATTTACAATAGATCATGTGATGTTTACAATAGATCATGTGACATTTACAATAGATCATGTGACGTTTACAATAGATCATGTGATGTTTACAATAGATCATGTGACGTTTACAATAAATCGTGATATTTATAATAGATCATGTAATGTTTGCAATAGATCATGTAATGTTTGCAATAGATCATGTGATGTTTATAATAGATCATGTGGTGTTTATAATAGATCATGTGATGTTTGATAGATCATGTGATGTTTACAATAGATCATGTGATATTTACAATAGATCATGTGATATTTACAATAAGTCATGTGATATTTACAATAGATCACATGATGTTGAAAAAAAAAATCAGGGTCTGAAAAACAAGGGTTGCCCCTTTGGGCACTTTTCGCTCAGATGCTATTTTAGCAACACATCAACTGCTGTCACAGTCAATGTACAATTGAATTTAAAAAAATTTTCACTTTAGAACACATTAGTCAAAGAAGGCTTGTGATAGTTTTCCTGATAAATGTTCACTTGCAGGTCAAGAGATTATTTTTGAAATTTTCCATTGAAATGGCTTATTCAGTAACTGAGACAGTCATTCCCGTGGTAAATTTTCAAAAATAATCTCTTGACCTGCAAATGGCCATTAACTATTTTTAATTAAAATTTTTAGATAAATTTGACAATTAAATGATTAATTGTAGAACGCGAATATAATGGTAACGCGCGTGTTGTCAAGTGTCTTCTACAGTGCGATTATTTATGAACTTGCTTTCTTCACTTCTATTGTGAGAAAACTCGCCCGCTATTTCATTGGTTTTCTATATACAGCTACCAAGGAAATCGCGAGGAAGAATTAGCTTCTTCAGTATCGAAGGCGTGAAAGAACGCGTCTCAAACTTCTGTGAAAATCTCTCACGTAATGTCATTGGATTTTCTAGATATAATTATGTCCAACAACCAATGAAATTGCGAGACCAAATTCTCTTCTCATGACAGAAGGTGTGTAAGAACACATAACTAACTCGTGCGTTATCAGATGTTCTATGCAATTTTATCTGTCATTTATTCGCCGTATGACTTAATTTTCAAGTCACTCACGGTCTATATCCCTCATTAGAAATCAGAAAATTTGCCAGTATGAAAGGTTTACACTATTCCCGGGACAATTAGCTGTTGTAAGACCACCCTCTAGGATGAATTTGCCGGTATGACGCGTTTTGACAGATCACGAATACTGGTAACCAAGGTGAATATCATTTTCACTTAGAAACGTGCAAATGACGCACAAACGCGCGCTCGATCGATCTATCGTATTTGAGTGCGATACCAACATTGTTCTCTTTTTCCAAAATTTGCAAATTTTCCCCCAAATTCATGTTCAGTAAAAAATTTTTTACCCATCCAGATTTGATCGGACATGACCGATGTCCGACCAGTATTTCATACCCTGGATCATATGATATTTACAATAGATCATGTGATATTTACAATGGATCATGTGATGTTTACAATAGATCATGTGATGTTTACAATAAATCATGGGATATTTACAATAGATCATGTGACATTTGCAGGATCACATGATGCTTTGATGGATATTTACGAGAGACTTGATGAAATGGATGCTGATAAAGCAGAAACGCAGGCGGCGTACTTACTCCATGGCCTCGGGTTCACAAAAGAAATGCAGCGGACAAAGGTGAAAGATTTTTCCGGTGGATGGAGGATGCGCATTGCTTTAGCAAGAGCACTGTACATTAAACCTGCTCTTCTTCTCCTCGATGAACCGACAAACCATCTTGATTTAAACGCATGTGTGTGGTTAGAGGATGAGCTGAAAACGTAAGTTTTGTAGTAGAAATAGTAGTACTAGTATTAGTATCAACAGCAGTAGTACACATGTTCTTAAAATAACATCAAGCGCAGATTACGAATTACTAGGGCTGCAACGATTACCAAAATTACGATGCGGTGCGTATCACAATATGTGTGTCATGATGCGATACATATCACGATATATAACTAAGGATGCGTAAAAAAGCTATTAAAATAAACAAGGTACGTACATGTATTAACAGCACAAGAGGGGGAACAATCTGTTTTGGGGAGCGCTGCCAATTAAATGCAAATGTTAACATAACCCTTTCGCCGATAAATTCCTTGTATCTCAATTTCAAGGCAACCATACAGGAAAGCTGTTACATATTTTGTAATTAACAAATTTCAAAATATTCAGCAAAATATACTTTACCTTGAAAGGCATTTACTTTTTAAGGGATTTTGTCATTGAAAGGGTTAAGTTTTCTACCATATAAAACCAACAGGGAAAGCAAAGAGCTTGGAGGTAAACTGTTTTATTAATGTTTCTAAGTATCACGATACACTTAACTGTGTATCACGTATCGCGATACGCTTAATGAATCGCGCTATCACAATACGCGATAAATCATTGCAGCCCTACGAATTACTGTCCGTTTTCTCTCCACAATTCTTTCCCAAACATTAAGACCATTAAACAAGTTAGATCGTAGATTGGAGATACTAAGTTATGCGAACATCCATTGTTGCATTTTGGATTATAGTCCGTTCGGATCAATCATTTCTGAGACATGCGTGCACAGACAAACGGAGCTGGCATGCACATTTTATGAAAATTGCTTTCCATTTGGTTTCCGTGCCTTAAAAAATGTGGAACCTGTTCACATTACTAATCATTATAAATGACAACAATCACAGAACTGAATAAGCTTGTTTTCAAGTATAAAAAAACCAAGTGTGAAAAAATAAACTAGATAACTTATGAAATAATAATAATAATAAATATATATAGCCGCAAGCGGCGATGCACCGGGGGACAAGCGGCTAGCATCCTGGTCGCTAAGACGAGAACCTTATCTGAGCCAGCTCTTATAGGTGGCTTAGAGCCTAAATAGCCTCTTAGATTTGATCAAGTTTGATTAATGCTGTCAGTTTTATGGAATTATGTGAGACGGTTACAGTAGGAATCTTCTTTATCCGACCAGTCTACCCATCATTGAATGTTTATTTGAAAAACAAACAATCGTGTGTCAACAACGGCAGTAAAAATAATATAAGTGAAATCGGCCCAGTTCTTGAGATGAAGACACTTCAATTCTCCAATTCAATTCTCTAATTGCTTTAGTATTGGCAATTTTGGTGGGAAAACGATCCAAGATGGCCACCAAACTGTTCGTCTGACAATATTGAAAATGGCAAATTTGGAATCAGAAGACCCAAAAACCTATGTAAAACCAATTTCGGCTTCAAATTTCAACAAATTAAAAAGTTCAAAATGACCGCCAATCATGCTGAATTTTGATTGGTCGATGGCGGCCATGGTTTGTGGCATATCAATTTCTCTTGAACAAACTGTAATACCCCTCGGTCCCTAATCATACCACCCAAATTTCGGCCCAATCCGTTTTGCGGTTCTGGAGAAGTCGTTTTCACGAAAACTAGGTCATTCAAGATGGCCACCCACGTTTTTGGCCAATCAAATACCCTTGAACAAACTTGGTTCAGCCGATGCCCTAGATGATATTTCATGAGTTTTGAATCAATCCGCCATGTGGTTTCGGAGAAGATATTTAAATACGTTTCCTGAAATACTACAAAATCCAAAATGGCCGCCAGCCTAATAGGCCGACCAGCGTTGTTTGAACAAAATCAGATCTCTATTACCTAACAATGCTTCCTGCAAAATATAATTAAAATCCACCCAGCGGTTTCTGAGGCGAAGTAATTTAAATTTTCCAATTGCTTTACTATGGAGGAATTGGCGGGAAAATGACCCAAGATGGCCGCCAAACCGTTCGTCCGACAGTATTGAAAAGGCAAATTTAGAGTCAGAAGACCCAAAAACGTATGTAAAACCAATTTCGGCTTCAAATTTCAACAAATAAAAAAATTCAAAATGGCCACCAATCATGCTGAATTTTGATTCGACGATAGCGGCCAGGTTTTTGGACGTATCAATTTCTCTTGAACAAACTAATTCCCCTCAGTCCCTAATCATATCTGCCCAATTTCAGCCCGGTCCGTTCAGTGGTTCTGAAGAAGTCGTTTTCACGAAAACTACGTCATTCAAGATGGCCACCCAAGTTCTCGGCCAATCAAATTCCCTTGAACAAACTTGGTTCAGCCGATGCCCTATATGATATTTCATGAGTTTTGAATCAATCGGCCAAGTGGTTTCGGAGAAGATTTTTAAAAACGTTTCCTGAAATACTACAAAATCCAAAATGGCCACCGGCCTAATAGGCCGACCAGCGTTGTTTGAACAAAATCAGATCTCTATTACTTAGCGATGCTTCCTGCAAAATATAATTGAAATCCACCCAGTGGTTTCTGAGAAGGCATTTTAAATTTCCAATTGCTTTACTATGGGGAATTTGGCGGGAAATGAATCCAAGAAGGCAGCCAAACCGTCGATCGAACAAATTCGAAAATGCCAGGTTTCGATTTCACGACCCGACAAACATATTATAGGCCCAATTGGGCATCAAAATCCATTAAATAAAAAATTCAACATGGCCGCCAGAAAGTGTGATGCTGATTGGTCCATACGGAAATCCGTCAAGCTCTTAACTTCTCTTGAACAAACTTTATATCGAGCCAGTCTCCGCTGCTTCTGACCAAATTTCAGCTCATTCCAGTCGGTGGTTCAGAAGATTTTTTAAAATGCGGGAAAATTTTCTGGAGGTCCAAGATGGCCGCCAACCTTTCTAGAAAATCATATCCATTCACACATAAAAAGTTGGCTCTAATAAGGCCCTCTTGCCATGCAAAGCTTGAATTTTATCGGCATTTTTCTCTTCGCACTATTCGCTAACAAAGGAAAGCACAGAATAATAAAAAAATAAATAAATAAAAATAAACAGGAGGAAAACATTAGGGTGCCAAGCACCAGCTTAGCCCCCTAATAATAAAAATAATAATAACCAAACCTTCTTGAGAGCGTGTCCAAAGATGTTTTGTAGTTTTGTGTAGTCTTTTAGAGAATATGATGTATTAGTATAATCATAATCACTTTGTAATTTGAACCGTATTAATTAGTTATATGTATTATTGTGCCCTCGACTGGAAACAAGAATTCGGTAGCGGTCGTTTGGCTGTGAATTCTTCTATCCATCCATATTGGTTTCTGGAGAATAGCGTTAGAAAGCCTATGTGGCTTCGCTTCAAATTCTCTAAGTGGAAAGCGTAGGACAGTACCTCGCGTGAGATGACGCTACAACTGAATTGGTACAGAATACCTCCATTGAAATTTGTTTGTCGGCTTAATTTGCACTAATGTCGGAATTGGAGGTTTTTTGTTTTTTGCACTTGTGTTAACCGTGCGTGAAAGCGCTCAAAATGCTACTTATATTAATTAAACATTTAATTGTGAAGATTTGTAAAGAAATGAAATTGTTGCTCAATGAATGCAATCCATTTGCAGGCGAAGAGAATTGACAAATGGAATTTACAAAAAATCTGGTTTCCTGCAAATGGAGATGGTTTTGAACAGCTTGGCCATTAAAAGGTTAAGAAAATGTAAATTTTATGCATAATCTTGATCCATTTGCAGGGCCAAGAGATTACTATTTCCAAAAAATTATCACTGGAATAACTGGCTCGGTAACCGAGCCAGCCATTCCAGTGGTAAATTTTCAAAAAATTGTCTTGTTTTGGCCTTGAAATGGACATTCTTGACTGAAGAGGATGGTGTGGTCTGTTTCACCATCAAATGCTTAAGTTGACATAAGATGGGTTATGTTTATTTTCTTTTTGAACAGATACAAGCGAATTCTGGTCGTCATATCTCACTCTCAAGACTTTCTCAATGGCGTCTGTACGAACATCATTCATATGCATCTCAAACAGCTGAAATACTATGGCGTAAGTTAGATCATGTTAACACTTGAATGGTCAAGATCTGGCAAGAAAATCAACGTTGTTATCAGGGCATAATTTAGAATTTGATATTTGCACAGCATGTATTGCTATGCAGACTATAAATTGTATAACTATCGGCAAAAATGTTTAGCAATCAACTCTTTCACCAATAAATTCCCTGTATCTCAATCTCAGAGCAAACAAATAGGAAAGCTGTTGAATATTTTGAAATTAATATGACGAAGCCATTGCTGCCATATTAATTTCAAAATATTCAACAAAATATGTGGTACATTGTAAAGAATGTACTTTTTCAGGGATTTGTTGGTAAAAGGGTTAATGATAGCATTTTGAAAATCAATGATAAATTGCAATCATGTATAGCAACTGCTTAAATATGTGTGGCAGATTGAGATGCGATATCAAATAAATTATGCCCTGGTTATTTTGTGTAGGCTTTCGCGATTACGTGATTAAATCGAAAATTGTGATTATTTTTTATAAATCCTGAATTCGTATGATTAAAAACGAAATAATCGTGAATAATTCCACTACATTAAATATTTCAAAATCTACCTTTTTATTTAGATTTTGCTCAGCGAATGCATGCCCATTTGCAGGCTAAGAGAAAACTTTGAAAATGTAGCATTGGGATGCCTGGCTCGATGCTCGAGCCAGGCATTCCAGTTATACATTTTCAAAAATAGTCTTCTCTTGGCCTGCAAATGGACATTTCTAAACACCATTGCAGTTTTCGTCATTGATATACCTTTGTTGTTATATTGGTGTAACCAGACCGATTAATCGAGTAATCACGATTATTCTTAAATAATCGATCGCAATCACTCAAAGTAATAATCGCGCAAGCCTAATTTAGTGAATGTCCATTTGCAGGCTAAGAGAAGAAAATCGTTGAAAATTTACGACTGGAATGACTGGCTCGTTTATCATTTTCCTCGTTGGGCAATAGAGGAATCCTAACTGTCAGTCAAAGTAGTTAATGTCATAATCAATTCTGTCACATGTAGGATGATGGCACAATCATAATGACGTATTATAGCTGTGTCATGTATAATCACCATGAAATTCACCTTTACAGTTTATCATCTCATGTCATAATTAACTACGTGAATGATTCGATATAGTCCGTCTTTAATGCTTAATAGTCCAAGACATTGTACGAATTGTATGTCTTTATTTAATAAACTGGCAGCAACAGCGCCCAGTCAAATTAGTTTCAAAATATTCAATAGCGTACATGTATTGTTTTCTGGAAATTGATAAGTAGGGAGTTCAGAAATCGATCGATCCCAACACGGACGTAGTGTGGGTGGCGCTTAGATTGAGATAAGCGGGACATAGCGGAAGAGTGGACAGATCCATTGGGATGCTGGGAGAGTACCATCCCTGTCAGTATTCAAACTATTTAAATCGATTGCTAAATGGTTTCTGCAATAATCTTAGAAAATGTCCATTTGCAGACCAAGAGGAAACTATTTTTGAAAATTTACCATTGGAATGACTGGCTCGATAACCGAACCCAGTATAAATTTTCAAGAATATTATTGGTCTGCTTTTGATAAAATTTTATTGAGAAATATTTAAGGGCGGGTTAAAAATGTGGGCGGGACATAGCTAGAAATGGATCCCTCAATTACAGCTGTTACTTGACATGTAAGAATTAGTTAGCACCGGTTTGTCTGTATGTCCAAATTGCATGTACATAACTAACTTATAAGTATTATCAGGCCTGTGCTGTAACATTTCCAATGGTAACCCATAATAGGTTGCCGTATATCTTTTACGGATACATATGGTAACCTAAACTTTAGAAAGCTCATTGATGTCGATACTAAAATCAACAGATTACGGTAACCTGTTTCAGGTCCCCTAAAATAAATTACGGTAGGCTCATGGAGAACGTTTTCAACAGGTTACAAGCAGCACAGGCCTGATTATTATATGAATATTTCTCTTAGATTGTCAAAAATCTTCAATAAATTGTTCAAAATTCTCCATGAATCACAATTATGTGTGTGTGTGCGTGCGTGTGTGTGTGAGCGCACTCATGGTGCGTGTATGTGTGAGAGTGTGTGCGTGTGTGTGCACGAGCATGTGTGTGTGCGCGCGGCAGACTTGTGTTAATCTTGCTAAATTTTTAAGAATTCTGTCTGCTCCAGTTGAATGACAGGTTGCATTGGACATATATGTATACTTAAATTCGTTCCTGTGTAAATGTATATCTCAGTATTTTTTGATAATATGCTAATTTTATTTCCAGGGTAACTATGACAGCTATATTCAAACACGAATGGAGCTAGAGGAGAATCAAATGAAACAGTACCGGTCAGAACAGGATCAGATGAACCATATGAAGGTGCGTGCATGCGTAGGCTTACACGATTACGTGATTAAATCAAACGTGATTATGTTTTAAATTGTGAATTTATATGATTAAATATGATATAATCGAATAATCGTATCTTCTATTACATAAAATATTTCAAAACCTAACTTTTAATTACTTTTTAATGAATTACACTTTTCTTAGTGAATGTATGTTCATTTGCAGGGCAAGAGAAACCTATTTTTGAAAATGTAGCCAGCCATTCCAGTCATATATTTTCAAAAATAGTCTTCTCTTGCCTAGGGTTGCACGATTATTCACTTTTCATAATCGCGATCATTTAAAAAAAATAATCGCGATCATACAATTAATCATGAACTATATTAACTACGTCAATGCTGCTTAGAGGACGTTATTATGCTACTGCAGATTGTAAGATTATGGGTTATGCACTTGGGTATAATACATACATGGACAGAATACGCCAGTTGCTGATTGCAAACAAAGGAATGTATCAAGATTTTTCTAGATGGAAAACGGAAGTTACCGTATTTCGCTTTAATAGAAGCCCACCCCCTAGCTTTGACATAGGAGCTCCAATGATTTCTTAACAGTTTCAAAATGGCAAAACTCTGTATTAGAAGCAACAGTTTCAAAATGGCAAAACTCTGTATTAGAAGCCCATCCCCTAACTCAGCAGATTGTCTAGGAAAATTTTTTTTCAGAGCAAGTTTGTAAGAATAGCGTGTATAGTAATAACAATCGTGTCACAGGGTGTGTCTACTTCAGACCGATCTCTGCCCTGATACATTTCTGGCTCCTCTAGACAGGCCCCGGATTTGTAAATCTCGACCACCTATTAGATTAATACTAATAGTAGGCCACGTATGTTCAAGATATATTAAAGTTTATTCCACATTTTTGTAGTCAAAATGCGCTTAAAACCATCTTGACATGATTAAATACCTTCCTTATAAATATATTTTGAGACCAATCAATTTTGTAACACCGATCAACATTAAATGACCCAAATTGAAGTGTTACGAATGGCAATATAGCCGGCTTCTTAAGTTGGCGAGCCAGCGGCTCTTTTGCGATGGGATGCGGCGTGTTTTCGCGAAATATTATGTGCTAACGGGAGTTTATCAAACGGGTACTCGTTATTCAGATCAGTATAATACTCAGTTCCTATTGCGCAATGATAATATATAGAAATCCCGAGTTCCAAGTCCCCGATTCCAGAATATTTATATCCGAGTACTCGCTTTAAAATAAACTTCAATTGGAGGCGAATTACGTGATTTGTATTTTTTCGTGACGGCATTTTATATCAAATTGTGGATTCATTTTGATGTAATAAACGACCTTTATTAAAGGATATGCAATATTTAGGCGCTCAAATCAAATAATTTCACTTCCCCAGTGATGTTTTGAGGTATACATTAAACATAGGCGTAGGCGGTGAGAATTTTTACGGGAGAAAATGCGTTGAATTTCCGTGGTATCAGTTTTAGAACTTTTTTGGGAAAACCATTAGCGCATAACTATTCAGATAATGGGGAACGCGGGATAAGCGTGTGTGATTACAACAACAATGGCAAATAGTGATCAAGTGAACAATCTTTATTCATCTAAAACTAATCATGAGTCAATACAAACAAATCAGTTATTTATTTAGTTTATTTAATCATTCACACATTCGGCTGATAGCCGGATGTTTGTTTCCATGATTGGTAACGCGAGCAGAGTTTCACAAGCGTAAAAGTGTCTTGACAAAAATTTCAACATGGTGATTACACGATTATTTCATTTTATAATCGTCCACGATCATTTTGAATTGTATAATCGCGATTAATCGAAAATTCGTGCAACCCTACTCTTGCCCTGCAAATGAACTTTTCTCAACATTATTGCAGTTTTCGTTATTGATATTCATTTGTTGGTATGTCTTGGTAATTTGTACCTGCGCTGATTAATCGAGTAATCACGATTATTTTAAAATACTCAATGCAGTAATCGTACACGCCCATGCGTGTCAGACACTTCTGTATTGAGAGATATGTCGGTCTCATCCCCCCCCCCCCCCCACCAATCAAAATTATTCTTAAAATATTCAACATGATTTCTTGCCCTGTATAGAATGTCACCTTTTTAAATGATTTAAATTAACCATTAATAGAAACTCTTAGATTAACATGTATGCTAGAATTTAATGAATGGTTAGCAACAGTTACAATGCCGGTTACCCCTGCACAAATAGCAAATTTTAATTTCACGCACTTGTATTGTGATTGTCCTGTGGTATATTTACATGTGAATATCTGTTTTGCAGCATTACATCGCCCGCTTTGGGCACGGCAGTGCGAAGCTTGCCCGGCAAGCTCAAAGTCGTGAGAAACAGCTTAAAAAGATGGTGGATGGTGGCCTCACAGAAAGGGTTGTGGCAGACAAGGTTAGACCCTAGATAGTTATTAGATTACATTACTTTTCTGATGAGGGCATTGATGAGGACATAAACATTTGCCTATATTTTAGGATTGCTTTATCCTACTGGAATCAGATTTGGACACCTGGTTGCCTATACCCTAAGGCAATGGAGGAGCCAGAATGATGATAGTGAGGTCACTAATTCAGTGATCAAGGTTATTCTAATGTTTCTATTTGTCTTCTGCGTTTTCAAATTTAAGTTTACGAGTTTAGCAAATCATTTACATTTGTATTTCAGGATTGCTAATACATAATCATATTGGAACTAATCTTGGATATATGGTTGCCTATAATGTTAAGAAGCAACATGATGACATTGAGATTTAATATTTCAGGATTGCTAATACATAATCATATTGGAACTAATCTTGGATATATGGTTGCCTATAATGTTAAGAAGCAACATGATGACATTGAGATTTAATGGACCGTTCAAGTTTTAGCTCTGCCCCACCCATCTCTAGCTAAGCTCCACCCTTGCTATGCCCGTGTTAGTGGCGACCGATCCCTGAACCCTGCTACTGTCAATTTCCAGAAAACGATGCGGGTAAGCTGTTGAATATTTAGAAACTAATTTGACTGGGTGTTGTTGCTGCCTGTGATAGCAACAGCGCCCAGTCAAATTAGTTTCTAAATATTCAACAGCGTGTTTATTGACCTCTCTTGTCACCAGTGCTTCAAAGCGCTCAAAATACAACTTGATATATCAATTAAAGATATTTTATTTTTGGAAGAGTGTTTTTGTCTCGCCTGCGAAGCAGGAAAAGCGAGGCATAGGTATCACTTTTCCAATGGTGGTGGCGTCAACATTTAGATTCTGCGTTTAGCAAAACTTCTCGGCTTATATTTCAGGATTGATTACGCCTATTGCAACTAAACTTGGATAAATGGTTACCTATAATGATAGGAAGCAGCATGATGATGTTAGGGTCACAAGGTCAAGGGCACTGTGAACTTGATACAGAACTCTGTTATTTCAACATTAAGGTTTTTGCGTTTAGCAAAACTTCTCAACTTATATTTCAGGTTTGGTTAAGCCTATTGCAACTAAACTTGGATACATGGTTACCTATAGTGATAGTAACAGCATGATGATGTTGGGGTCACACGGTCAAAGGTCAAGGTCACGGTCACTGACCTTAATACAGAACTATTATTTCAACATTAAGTTTTTGCGTTTAGCAAAACTTCTCATTTTATATTTCAGGATTGGTTCAGCCTATTGCAACTGAACTTGGATAGATGGTTACCTATAATGTTAGAAAGCAGCATAATAACATTAAGGGCAGAAGGTTAAAGGTCAAGGTAACTGTGACAAACAGGAGACAGGCGAAACTTAATTCCGCGGAATTCTTGTTTTTGTAAATTTACCACTGAATTTTTTTGCCGGCTTGACCATCAACAGGGTAATAGTAAAGAAAATTAAAGCTTTTACTTAGCCAGTGTCTCTGCAGGCTGAGAGAAGAGTATTTTTGAAAATTTACCAGTAGAATGACTGGCTCGGCCAACACTGGCTCGGTTGGCCGAGCAAGTCATTCTAGTGATAAATATTCTTATATACTCTTCTCTAGACCTTTCAAATAGTTGGGCCTGCAGACCACTGCAAAGTTATTTTGGTCATTTCGACCATCAAGGGTTAAGTGGACACAAGATGCATTAAATAGCAGACATACAATTCATACGTGTCGGACTATAAAGGGTTTACGACGGACTAAATTGACTCATTCATGGTGTCATGATTATGACGTCATATGAGGGATGGATAACGTGGATAGGTCCATTCGGCGGTATTCTTGTTGTATATTTAATATCTGATGATTGTGATTTCTTTGTTGCAGACATTGTCGTTCTTCTTTCCAAGTTGCGGTGGATTACCTCCCCCTGTTATTATGGTACAGCATGTCGCATATCATTATCCCGGTGCTGAGCAGGTAGTTAATCAGAATAGTAATAATTAATGATATTAATTAATAATAGATATTAGTGATTGATAGTTAAAGGTGCATTATACATACACCAGAGTGCTTGAAAATAAAGTTATTAAATTTGAATATCTTTAGGGGCTTGATTTGTGTAACTAAATATAATGAAACGAAATAAATCTTAACATATGATCACTTCACTCCGTATAAATTAATATAATTCTTTTAGTTGTGACGTTTAATTAAGGACTCGTCCTTCTAATTCAGTTTCACAACTTAAAAAATTATAATATTTTATACATAGTGAAATCATCATATGTTAATATTTATTTCATTTCATTACTTCTTGCCGCACAATCTACGCCTCTAAGAGTATACAATTTTAACAATTCTATTTTCAGGCATTCTGGTGTGAATGTGCACCTTTAAGATTTATTTGGTTTCAGTACATCTAGGCACATGATTTGCGCCTCTAAAAGTATACAATCTTAACAATTTTATTTTCAAGTAATCTGGTGTGAATATGCACCTTTAAATCTAAATGTAGATTGTTAAAGTCTGCGTTTAGTTTGCTATGGGCTTGTTAAGTATGACATCACTGCGCGTGATTCACAACCCGGAAGTGTGCATTTTGCTTTATTGCATCATAAGTGCATGTTTATGACGTCATTATTTGTTGTTAAACAAAAACACTGTTTTATGTATTTAGCAATCGAGCTGAACCCGGAAATATATCACTTATCAAACCCATATGGCTCTTCTAACTATAGATTGCGCTTGCTGTATAGCTCATAAATCAGTTAACATGTTTCCAAAATAAAGCCATAAACATGTTAGTACAGTTTTAAGCACAATGTAAGAAAGGTTTTGTTGAATAATTCACATTTCCAAGTTTATCCAGCTATCATATGACGTCATAATCAGCTAAGTGACCTATAAGCTGAAGTCATAATCATGACGTCATGAATGATTCAATATAGCCCATCTTTAATGTTGTATGAATTGTATGTCTCTGCTATTTAACAAACATGCAGTTGAATATTTTGAAACTTATTTGATGCGGCGCTGTTGCTGCCATTGCCGCGTGTCAAAGCCCTCAAAATGCTGCTTATGCCAATTAAACACTGAATGCTCCAGATTTTGAGAAAATTTACATTTTTTCGTCAGTGAATATCGAATATCTGGATCAAGAGAAGACTATTTTTGTAAATATTCCACCAGGGGCTGATGCGGGAATTTATTTAGGGTGTCTATTTTTGTGCTATGTCATAAAATGACAAGATTCCAAAATGAAAGAATTTACATAATTCAAAACTAAATTGAGTGAAAAAACATTTCAGAGGACTAGATTTGATAATAAACATACATTATGCTATTTTATATTATTAATACATTAACCTTTGAATTTGTTCAAGAAAATTAGAATTTTCTCATAGAGTGTCCATTTGCAGACCAAGAGAAGACTTTTTGAAAATTTACCACTGGAATGACTGGTTCGTTTATTGAGCCAGTCATTCCAGTGGTAAATTTTCTAAAATAGTCTTCTCTTGGTGTGCAAATTGACATTTCTCAAGAACACTAGAAGCCGTTTTTGACCGATATGAGTGTTAAGACAGTATATTTTACTATTTTATTCATTTATGATGAACCTTTTTGGCAAATTCAAAGCAGAGGGTTAATGTTTGAGAGAATCACAATTTTTACTTAGTGTCCATTTGCAGAACAAGAGATTCTTTGAAAATTTACCACTGGAATGACTGGCTCGTTTATCAAGCTAGTCATTCCAGTGGTAAATTTTCAAAAAATCTCTACAAATGGCCATTCCTCAATACCACTGCATATGCCATTTCTGACTGGGTTGAAAAGTTGGCAAAAAGATTTACTCTTACGTAATAAATGTAGCTAAAATTGCAGGTATATAGAGATTATTTTTTTAAACTATCCAGTGTAATGACTGGCTCGGCTAAGTGGTAAGTCATCAAAAATAGTCTTCAATGTACATCGACTCTTAAAATATCAGTATTTTTCTTGAACAAAAATAGTAGAAGAATCCAGTCTATCGACAATTATGATGTGTTAATCAATAAGGTCACATGTAGGCTGATGTCATAATCAATTATGTCATGAAAGACACAATTTAGTCAGCCATAAACGCTTAATAGTCCGTCAACTTGTACGAATTGTATGTCTTTACTATTTTACCCGTAGCATTCTGATGGCAAAATTTTTCATTTTATAGTTTTCTGGAAATGGATTCAGGGATCGATCGGTCCCAACACGGCCGAAGCGTGTGGGTGGAGTTTAGCTAGAGATTGGCGGCGCGTAGCTAAAACTGGATTGATCCATTATACAAGATTGTGATTTGATATTATTTTTCAGAAACCCATCTACAAAGACCTGGACTTTGGTGTGGATCTTGACACGCGTGTGGCTCTTGTTGGTCCTAATGGTGCTGGCAAATCCACTCTACTCAAACTTATATCAGGCGAGGTATGGAACTATCATCTAAATTTATGTCAAGCCGGGAAATAAGGTGCCTATCTATCGACCAATAATGCAGTGGCTTTGAGGAATGGCCATTTGTAAATACTTTTTTTGAAAATTTACCACTGGAATGACTGGCTCATTTATCGGCGCTTAATAGTGTTGACATTGCCAGGCACCAAACTAGCAAATGTCACGCACAGTTGTGCTGGTTCCTGACACTTTGTCATGTACAGACTTAAACAGTCCCAGTAGTTGCAGTGTGCAACAAAAGAGTGTGCATACAAGTGTTGATAAAGCCATAAAATATGCATCTACCTACATGTAAGGTGTATCACGATCATTACGACACATGATTAGTTGCTTTTTGACATGTTTCTTGTAAATAACACTGTGAAGTAGAATAGTGTTGACAGGCAGCAAATTCAGTATGTCCGGTACTATAAGTAGCTGGTGCCTGACAAAGTGTTGGGCACTGTTGAAAAAGGTATTTCCAGGCCTGTATGTACTGTCATGACTGTTGCATCTTATAAATATAATTTGTTTACTGTGTCGTATAAGGCATAGTGAACAATAGCTGCATCTGATCTGATGATGTCATAATAACATATGTCACATGTTGCATTAGCTGATGTTGCAATTAACGCTTTAATGGTCATGCCGGCTGAAACCGGCCTCTGTTATGGTGTAGCGGAATGTCCATTTATAGGCCAAGAGAATACATAGATTATCGAGCCAGTCATTTCAGTGGTAAATTTTCAAAGAAATTTGTCCTTGACTGGGCGTTGGTGGAGATTAGCTAGAGATGTGTGAGGCATATCTAAAACTTGATTCCTGATTTAAATAGATTATGTCTGTTTCCTTAATAAACGGTGAAATACTCTAACAGATATGTGGTGGCTGAGTGGTTAGGAACTTGAGCTCGTAACTCCAGGTTCGCAAGTTCGCTTCCTGGCCGGTCTGCTACGTTGTGTCCTTGAGCAAGTCACTTAACTCTGCGTTGCTCCAGTCAACCTAGCTGTAAATAGGTACCTGTGATGGCATAGCTCTCTGTGCGCCGTATGTGGCTGCCGGGGCACTGTCAAATGAACAGGGGATGAGATATACAGCGCTTAGAGCATGCAATCGCATGGAGTTCAGCGCAATATAAATGCACTATCATTCACTATCATTCATCATTCATATGTATTATTCCTTTATTCCGCAAACTTAATCAAGAAATTGTCTGTTTTTTCCGAGAAAAAGTCCATTTGCAAAGCAGCACATTTTTTTTTTTAATTTACCACTAGAATAACTGGCCAGTGGTAATTTCTTTAAAAAAAATAGTATCTTGTTCTGCAAATGTGACGTGGCTCATGACCACTGCAGACACCATTATTGGCTATCTTGGGTGTTAGTTAACTGTCTTGCTGCTTCAAACCACCAGATTAATTTCAATGAGGCAAAATTTCGTAACTTGCTGAATATTTTGAAAACAATTTGACTGAAAGTTGTTGGTGGCTTAGCCACCAACAACTGTCAGTCGAATTGTTTTCAAAATATTTAGCATGTCCAGCGATATATCCCCTGGAATATATCGTCTGCAAAAACGCCAGTCACATTGTGAGTGTTGAAGCATGTTCTAACTACTACATGTATTTAATTTTATTTTATTGTATGCTCTGTGATTCTCTTCAGCTAATTCCTACAGATGGTATTGTTCGACGCCATTCTCATCTGAAAATAGGACGCTACCATCAGGTAGGTAAAACTAGAAATTCGTGTATGCAGCACAACTTTAGTGGTTGATTTCTGGCAAACCCAGACTAATAATTACTCATGGCATTTAGCCCTATAGTAATCACCGTGTCTGTCTGTCTGTCTGTCCATCCGTCTGTCTGTCTGTCCACAATATCTCATAAACAGCATATCATACAGAATCGCTTAAAATAATTTAATGAAACTTGCCAGATGGCTTATTTATGATGGCTAGACGTGGATTTTAAAGGATTTACCGTTATAGGTTCAATATTCCGGGTGAAAATGGGCTTTTTAATGCAAAATCTCATGATTTTTGTAAATTTCTTCATAAACAGCATGTCATACAGAACTGCTGCAGATATTTTAAAGTAATAAGGTATATGCCTCAGGCATGATACGCAGATGTGTCTTTTGAAGGATTCACCTTTATATGTCCAAGATTTTGCGTGGAAATGGGCTTTTTAAAGCAAAAACTCACAATTTTGATCAATATTCTGATAAACGGCATATCATATGGAATTGCTTAAAGTAATGTAGCTTCTTCATGATGGGTAGACGTGCCTCTAAAGATGCACCTTTATAGGGCCTAGATTTTTGGTGTTTTAATGCAAAAATGTATAATTTTTGTACATTTAAAAAAAAATTTTTTTTTAATAATATGAAAGCTTCGAATAAAATTGCTACCTATTCCAGAGAGAAAGGTATTTCCAGTGATCGTGTGGCCCTCTGAGTCTAACAACGTTTTCTAGTTCTGTTTGCCATATACAATTATTACGTCTCGAAAATATTTTCTACTCGAGCAAAGATTCTGTTGAATATTTTGAAACTAATTTAACTGGAAGCTGTCCAGATACTAAACACCTTAATTGTGTAATTGGCGCGTGATGTCTGAAAGAAAAAATTATGTATCATACTACGGTTTGTAATAAATAGCGTACATGCATGCCTGGGCGTTTAATTCACAATGTTATGTCTCCCGCTAAATTCCACTTTTCTTGGTCATGATGGGAAGTCTTTTCAAGCGGTGCGGAGATGATATGGCGATGGGAATGGAGTTTGGCCGGCCGTGTAACGTGGCCAGTCTGAGAAGTCAATAGACTTAAATTTGTTCAAAATGTTTATCATGACGGCTCGACTCGCAGGTCCAGGCCTCTACAATAGAGCTCACGTGTTCAAATGTTTCCAAAACAAAACAGAAGCAATTTATTTAGTGAAATTTTGAACACAATGTAAAATATTTTGTTGGAAGCCATTGCTGTGAAGAAATGTTTTGTTGAATATTTTGAACATAATAGGATTGGAAGACATTGCAGCTTTGTTCTGAGATATGATTGAGATATGATTTATTTTGTTTTGGAAACTTGTTACGTTATTACTGATCTGTACTGTATGATTTCGCTCAAAGTTTAACACAATGTAAGGCGTGACTGGTCACTACGATTCCACAACTTTGGCCGTGATCCGGAAAAAATGGTGAAGATCTAGAATGTGACATGTAAGTGCATCGCGTGTTTGCACGACATGTAGGTGTGTAATGGACCTTATCGCATCATATGACGTCGTATGACATCAGAATCGACTAAGTAGCGTGTGTCATGAATGACTCGATAAAGCCTGTCTTTAACGCTTAATAGTCCGACACATTGTACGAATTGTATATCTTTACCATTTAATACATATTCTGTTGAATATTTTGAAACTAATTTGACTGGACACTGTTGCTGCCATAGGCAGCAACAGTGCCCAGTCAAATTAGTTTCAAAGTATTTAACAGTATGGCAGCAACAGCGCCCAGTCAAATTAGTTTCGAAATATTTAACAGCTTACCTGTATAGTTTTCTGGAAATTGATACTTGTATAGGTTTCTGGAAATTGATTCTAAGTCAGGGAGTTCAGCGATCGATCAATCCCAACACGGATGAGGTGTGGGTGGAGCTTAGATACAGATGGGCAAGGCATAGCTAAGCTTGGAATGATCCATTGTTCTTGTTTTGTACTTGTAGCATCTTCATGAGCATCTGGATCTGGATATGTCAGCTCTGGACTACATGCTCAAGTGTTATCCAGAGATTAAGGAGCGTGAAGAGATGAGGAAGATCATTGGTCGATATGGCCTGTCAGGACAACAACAGGTAAGCGTAACAGGAAGGCCACATGACAAGTATTCTATGCAGGGTTGAAATTAACTCTAGATAGTGACTAGTAGAAATTTAGCAGTGATAGGATTTGTAATTGACCAGCAGCGGGTGGGTTGGGAGTGTGTGTGTGTGGAAGGGTGTGGCGTTGGGTCATCTAATAACACCCTTCAAATGGCCAACCTGTCAAAAATGGCTTGTGGTCTTGAGAAATGTCTGCTTGCAGATTTAGAGATGCTTTTTTTTAAAATTTACCACTGAAATGACCGACTCGTTAACCTAGCCAGTCATTCCAGTAAGAGATTTTCAAAAATAGTCTCTTGGTCTGCAAATGGACATTTTCTTTGGAAGATGGGTGGCTGACCAGATGAGCATGTGGTGTCTTGGCAGATGAGCTGCCGGCTGTATGGGTGAACAGATGATTCAAGTGGCTTGGTGAATATGTTGCCATTTGAGCAGATAAGTTAATGGATAGCCAGATGAGCCAGCGTGTGGATATGAGCAGGACAAATAAGCCAGTGGCGGGATGGATGACTGTTCAAATGAGTCAGCGGGTGGATGACTGGCTGTTTCGATAAAACGGGTAGGGTGGGAGGATCGTTGATTGACCTGATGAACAGTTTGGTGAATGGGTGGCTGGCCAGATGAGCGAGCGGTTTGATGAGTGGCTAGATGATTTCTACATGTACGATGCTTTTGCCGCCACAAAGAATTGTCTTATGAGACTGAAGTTTCATTGGTACCTTGTACTATTTCTGTGGGAGGAAACTTATAAGTGAAAGCAACCCTCTACATGCGTTATCTAAAACCAATGTGACCACACCAAACACCCCCAGTTTCCAATAGACCTTTCCAGTTTTAGCTATGCCCCTCCCACCTCTAGCTAAGCTCCACCCACACTTCGCCGTGTTGGGATTGATCGATCCCTGAATGCCCTAACTATCAATTTCCTGAAAACTAACAGTTAAGCTGTTGAATATTTTGAAACTAATCTGACTGGCCACTTTTGCTGCCATAGTCGAATTAGTTTCAAAATATTCAACAGAATATTTATTAAATAGTAAAGACATACAATTCGTATAACAACGCATAGTCCGTCTTCAGATATACGTTTGTGACATACTTATCTACGTCATTCATGACGTCATAATGACATCATTTATTATGATGTCATTCTATATGTCATGTAGTTGATTATGATGTCATGATGGGTGGATAAAGTGGAAAGATCCATTGTATGTTCAGTTTTATCTTCATGTGTGTGCACGAGTGTAACATCAATTCAGACTAACTGAACATTGGTTCATCACTGTATAGTAATTAAGCATTTAACCCCCACGTTAACCCTTTCACCGACAAATCCCTGAAAAAATATTCTTTACGATATAAAAATTAATCTGCTCAATATTTTTGAATTAATTTGGCTGGAAAATATTGCTGCCTGAGGGCTTCCAGTCAAATTATTTTCAAAATATTCAACAGATTTCCTGTATGGGTGCCTTGAAAATGTAAGGGCTAAGATAAATTTGTTCGAAAAAAATATTCTCATGAAACATGTCCATTTGCAGACCATGAGAAGACTATTTTTGAAAATTTATCACTGGAATAACTGGCTCGGTTATCGAGTCAGTCATTCCAGTGATATAAATTTTCAAAAATAGTCTGCTTGTCTTCTGCAATTTGACATTTTTCTGGAGTACTGCAAGATTTGGGTTTTTCCCAGCTTGAATGTTAAACGGTACATTTGTATTCTATCACTAGATCTGCCCTATTCGTAACTTGTCTGATGGCCAGCGGTGTCGCGTCACGTTTGCCTATTTGGCATGGCAACATCCACATTTATTATTACTTGACGAGCCTACAAATCACTTGGATATAGAAACGATAGATTCGTTAGCAGAAGCCATCAATGACTATGACGGTGGTATGATCCTCGTTAGCCACGACTTCCGACTCATCTCTCAGGTAAGATATAGATCATTCAGTGATCATGTTTTATTAATGAATGGCCAGGTGAGTTAATGCCATGTTGTCCATCCGGCTGTCAAGTTTTTCTTTAAACGGCTTCTCAAGAACTACGAGGCCAATTTCAATTATATTTGGCAGGAAGCATCCTTAGGGTATGGAGATCCAAATTTGTTCAAAGGAAGCCGATCGACCAATTTGGCCGGCGGCCATCTTGAATGTTGTCCAATCTGTATAATTGTCTTTAAAACTATTCTCTGAAACTGCTTTGGGAATTGATTCAAAACTCATGAAATACCATCTAAGGCAAGAGTTAAGCAAAGTTTCTTCAAGAGAACTTGAGTGACCAAACGATAACCTAGTTTTCGCGAAAACGACTTCTCAAGAACCGGTGATGGGATCGAGCCAAAATTTGGGCGATATAATTAGGGACTAAGGGCCATTAAAGTTTGATCAAAAGAAGTTGATACGTGAAAAAACATGGCCACGGTTGACCAATCAAAATACAGCCTGTTTGGCAGTCATTTTGGTTTTTTTATTTGATGTATTTCGAAGCCGAAATTGGTTTTATTTTTTGTTGGGTATGCGGATTTCAAATTCGCCACTTTCGAAACTGTCGAATAAACCGTTTGGAGACCATCTTGGATCATTTTCCTGCAGAAATTCCCATACTAATAGTGCATGGGGAAATTTAAAATGTCTTCTCCAGAACCACTGGGCCGATTTCAAGTATATTTGGCAGGAATCTTCCTTAGGTCATAGGGATCCAAGTTTGTTCAAACAAAGCCCATCCGGCAATTTGGCCGGCGGCCATCTTGGATTTGGTCTGACTTAGAATTGTCTAAAAATTTTGGGGGGGTTTGATACAAACCTCATGAAATACGACACAGTTTTCGCGAAAATGAATTCTCCAGAATCACAGAATGGATCTGGCTGAAATTTGGCAGATATGATTGGGGCCAAAGCTCTATTAAAATTTGTCCATGGTAAGTTAATATGTCAAAAAAACATGTCCACCATGAATGAATCAAAATTTAAGCTTTTTTTGGCGGACGTCTTGTATTTTCTGTATATTTCTGAGAAAATCATAAAAAGACTACTTATTAACTATTGGGGCAATTTTAATAAAACTTGGCTAAACCTCACAGAAATTTGATTGGAAGAATTTTTCCAGTGGTCATCTCATTTTGTTTGTTTGTGCTAGTGGCCAATAATTCCAGGTGAATGATACAGGCCCTTTGGGCCTCTTGTTGAGCTCTAGGCCAAGTGGAGGATGGCGTGACATTGCACTCCAAATGGCATTCAATGTCCGCTGGATGGCCCAACATAGCAATCCAAATGGCGTACGATGTCTAGTGGATGTCACGATATAGTGATCAAAATGGCATGCGGTGTCCAGTGGATGGCATGATATAGCGGTCAAAATGGCCAGCGGTGTCCAGTGGATGGCATGATATAGCGGTCAAAATGGCCAGCGGTGTCCAGTGTGCACCAAGAATTGGGTATATGTTAAACATTTTCAATGAACATTTAATTCTTCGAGGGCTTTTGAATCTTTACATCATTTCATCCAGTCTTCATGATAATGAAACTGATTTTCAAATTTTTTCTCCACTTGTACATAATTTGTACTTAGTTTATTTCTTGGGTGATTTGTCTCCTATAGGCCAAGAATTAGAAAAATGGTAAAGTGTTTCAATAGACATGCCACGGCGAGCGTCCATACTCTGTCCATCCGTCCATTGTCCGCCAACTTCCTTCAAGCGACTTCTCAAGAACCACTAGGCTAAATTCAATTATATTTGACAGGAAGCATCCTTAGGGCATAGAGATCCATGTTTTCTTTCAGTCGCATTAACTCTTTTAACACTCATATCAGCCAAAAACAGCTTCTACAGTAGTCTTGGGAAATGACCATTTCCAGACCAAAAGAAGGCTATTTTTGAAAATTTACCACTGGAATGACTGGCTCGATAACCGAGCCAGTCATTCCAGTGGTAACTTTGCAAAAATAGTCTTCTCTTGGTCTGCAAATGGACATTTTCTATGAGAAAATTGAAATTTTCCTGTCCAATTCCGAGGCTTAGTCTTAATCACAAGATGTTTAACAGATTATGCTTTGTTTTATAAAGAATTAATTTTGTCAGTGATTTGTCCTTGAACGGGTTATTGTGTGTGATTTTCAGGTTGTTGAAGAGATCTGGATCTGTGAAAAACAGATGGTAACAAAATGGAACGGTGACATCTACTCGTACAAGGAGCGCCTGACTAAACAAGTGATAAAGGAAAAGGCTAAACTCGCGGAAAAATACAACGTGAAAGGCGCGAATAATAAATAATGACAATATCAATTAGGAAATTCTGTATTTTAGAAGAAATATTTAATAATGCTATAATAGCGTGTATATTATTTATCTCACTGTATATTTATTGAATGCCATAAGGTACTGTACTGTGTCTCTCATAAATCCAGACACGTGTTAATATTTGATCGCAAGTCATATTTTAGTTAAAGACGAAATTTCGTTGTCACAGTATCTAATGTGTTTAATCCTTACCACACTGATGTCAGATTTTTAGATCTTCAACGTAAATTAAAAGATGAACTGATGTACAGTTTTCAACAAATTTGGCGGCTGATGGTGCTGTCCAAGACAGCAACATCGTCCACCAAAATTGTGGAAAAATGTACACCAGTTTCTTTGCTATTGACAGGGTAAAAGATAGAATATTGACATCAGAGTGGTAAGTGTTAATGGAATTGTCTTTTAAAAACCGAAAAATGTATACAATCATGTAAAAGTGTTATTTTAATCAATTATTTTCAATGTCACTAAATTAAAAGACTTCTTTTTACACGTCGCCAGGTATTCTAGTGATAAACTTTAAAAAATAATTGCAATTGCAAATGGGCATTAATTTTTGATTTCCTGACCAAGCTTAATTATTAACTGTCTCACTGCTGCTAGCCATCGGACAATAATGCCTGCTGAATATTTTGAAAACAGTTTGACTGAAAGTTGTCGGTGGCTTAGCCACCAACAACTTTCAGTCAAATTGTTTTTAAAATATTCAGCCTATCCAGCATTAAACCCTATGGAAAATGTAGTCTGCAGAAATTCAGCAGGCAGAGGGTTATGTGGTTGTTAACGTCACTACTGGTGTGAAATGCATCATGTTAACCCTTTTAAGTTTTGAATATGTTCAGGAAAATGTACATTTTCTCATAGACAGTGGCCATTTGCAGAACATGAGAAGACTACTTTTGAAAATTAACTACGATGACCGAGCAAAGCCATTCCAGTTGTAAATTTTCAGAAACGGGCCACAAAATCCTGACAGCACAAGGTACCTTAGAGAATCGCCAAAACACTGCATATTAATTCATAGTTCCGTGCATCCGGCCATTTTGAGATCGGTCGCCATTAAAGAGAGGGGTGGGGGAGAGGGAGAAACTTAAGACATGCTAAAGAGGACTGACTGCCCATAGCAACGCTTGTTTACATTTTCCATGGAGCTCAAACTAGAAAACATCAAATCATGAATGAATTTTGCAAGATAGTAAAGAAACTGTGATTAAGATTTCACGACCCATTGCTCGTAATGTTAAATTAGCCCTACCAAAAATGGCGTTGCTCCCAGGGTATTATGGGAAATTTGATTATGATGACGTCTTCACGATTCTATGAATAATCTTAAGGAACTACAATCATGGGCCCCCAGAGCACCACCCATATGAGAGAACTACATGTACAGTCTTGTGCCCCCAGATCACCACCTATCTGTCATAAATATAATCTTGTGCTGCCATCATAGCGCTAATCATATAACTAAATGTAGTATGTAGGTTGTATTGAGTGGAAATGTTTTACTTGCGACTCATTGTTCATCCAGGTATGCACGTATCACAGGTGTGACTAAATTTGAGGAAAAAAGCGAAATGTTTGCGTATGTGTGTCCAAAAGATAGGATATATGCATTATGTTCTACGTAGTTGAGAATATATCCCTGAATTTCTCTCTCTCTCTCTCTCTCTCTCTCTCTCTCTCTCTCTCTCTCTCTCTCTCTCTCTCTATCTATCTATCTATCTATCTATCTCTATCTCTATCTCTGTCCCCCCTCTAAATCATGACAAACATCCCAGGGGCTCGAAAATTAGAAAAATAATTTGTTACCTCCCAGTATGCCATTTAAATTGGGTTGCCTGACTACTTCCAGGTTGCCCCATTTCTGTAAATTCTGTTGAAAATATGTTTTGTTGGGAGCTATACAGACTACAGAATCCTTGTAAATACCAACTCAAGCATTATAGTAACCCTTTATCCCTCATGTCAGCCAAACACAGCTTCTGTAGTGGTCTTGTGAAATGTCCATTTGCAGACAAAGAGAAGGCTATTTTTGAAAATTTACCACTAATGGCTGGCTCGAAAACCGAGCCAGTCATTCCAGTGATAAATTTTCAAAAACAGTTCTCGTGGTCTGCAAATGGACATTTTCTATGAGAAAATAGAAATTTTCTTGAACAAATTTGAGTGTGACAGTACATACACATATACATTATTATGCCTGAAAATAAATTATCTAGATTGTCCCCCAGGGCAACCAATGTGTTAAAATTTGCTTTCCCTGCAGTAAAAAGTGGGTGCCCCGGACTGCAGGAACGTGTAATTTTCGTGGGCTGCAGTCCTCAGTCCATGTAAACACACATCTGTAAGCCATGAAAAACACAGGAAATGGGTTAAATTGGAGACGTATAGTATTTCTGTTCAATTAACCCTTACCACTCTGATGTCAATAATCTATCTTTTATTGTGTCAATAGCAAAGTAACAACAATTCTGCAACAGCAACATCTTCCACCAATGTTGTTCAAAACAATTCTGTGACGGCGACATCTTCCACCAAATTTGTTGAAAAATGAACACCAGTTCATATTTTAATTTAATACGGAAATTAAAAATTTCCACCTCAGAGTGGTAAACTAAAGGTTAAAGAGCAATGGTATGTATGGGCTTCAGAATTGTTTTAATGCTTTCACAGATGAATTCCTTATATCTCATTTTGAAGGCAACCATACAGGTTGCTGTTGAATATTTTGAGATTAATTTGATTGGGAGCTGTTGCTGCCTTACGCTTCCAGTCAAAGTAATTTCAAAATATTGGACAGCAACCTTTAGGTGTATGTAGGGTCTTCAGATGAGCTTTAACTGTTTCACCGATGAATTCCGTATATGAATTCAAATTCTGATGAGGTCCTTGTATCTCATCTTCAAGGCAACCATACAGGTTGCTGCTGAATATTTTGAAATTAATTTGATTGGAAGGTGTTGCTGCCTTAGGCAGCAACATCTTCCAGTCAAATTAATTTCAAAATATTCAACGAAATACGTTTTATATCATAACAAAAATATTTTGTTCAGTATTTATCGGTGAAAGAGTTATGGTCAATAGGTTAAATATTGTCACATAGACTACATTATTGATATAGTCAAACTAGATATTTTATCGTTCATATATCACACAAACTGTATGTTGCTGCACTATTTCACTCGACTTTTTAGTGGTTTTGTGAATTTGTCACGAATTTATGCGAGTTATTTAACCCTTTGATCGCGAACTGGCCTCTGCAGTGGTCTTGATGAATGGCCATTTGTTAAGCCCTGAGAAGGCTTAAAACAAGATTTACCACTGGAATGACTGCTTTGATAATCGAGCCAGTGATTCCATTGGTAAATTTTCAAAGTCTTCTCTTGGCCTGCAAATGGACATTCAACAAGAAAATATTTAGCCATTAAAGGTTTAACCGATATTAATAGTTTCCAAAGTTTAAGACTCAAGCTGGCCAAAACTGGCATCTACACTGGTCTTGAGAAACACTAATTTACAGGATATTTTTATTTCACGTGACCTGAAGGGCCAATTGAGTTTATATGATGGAGCGACAAATCACATAAAATCCTATGATGGTAGGCTCTATTCAGAATTTTGATTTGTAAATTTTTCTGGTGGCCATCTTGGATTTTCTGATAATTTTACAGAAATCACTTAAAACGTTACTCCAAGATAAATGGCCTCATTTGATCAAAACTTGAGTGGACTAATTCTAGTTTGGTAGGCTTCACGACTTCTAAGGAGAATTCTGATTAGTCTATTTTTCCGGTGGCCATCTTGCATTTTCTGAAAATCTTTGGAAATCATTTAAAGCCTGCTGCTCATTAACCACTTGGCTGATTTCAAGCAAACTTGGTGGGGATGACCCTTCAGAATTAGTCTACAGAATTATGATTGGTCAATTTGTATTGGTGGCCATATTGAATTTTCCAAAAGAAATAGCGGGAAATAACTTAAAATGTTGGTCGTCATTAACTGGTTGGGCAATTTCAACCAGACCTGGCTGGAAGGATACTAGTCTGGTAGGTTTCAGAACTTGTATACAGAATTTTGATTGGTAATCTTTTCTGGTGTCCATTGTGGATTTTCTGAAATTTTCGGGTAATCAGTTAAAATTCTATTCCTCATTAACCACTTGAACAATCTCAAGCAAAGTGGACTGGAAGGTCCCTAGAGTGCTGTGCTTCAGAGCTTGTATACAGAATATTGACTGTTTGAGTTTTGTGTGGAGGACATCTTGGATTTTCCGAAAAATGGGGATTCGTTTAAAACGCTATTCCTGAATTGCTTAGGCAATTTCAAGCAACTTTGGGTGGAAGGATCCTATAGTGGTAGCCTCTAGTTTAAAGTTATCATTCAACAGCCTTTGTTAGTTCCCTGATTCTGTTAACCCTTTAATGGTCAAATTTGCTCAAGACAATTTAACTATCTGCCTATTGAATGTCCATTTACAGGCCAAGTGAATAAAGGTTTTGAAAATTTATCACTGGAATGACTGGCTCGCTTATCGAGCCAGTCATTCCATTGGTAAATTTTCAAAATTTTTATTCTCTTGGCCTGTAAATTGACATTCCACAAGACCATAACAGAGGCCGGTTTTGGCCGATATGACCATTAAAGGGTTAAAGTGTGTTCAAGAGAACTTGGTCCTTGATGAAATATGGCTTCATGTGTCAATCAAAATTTTGGCATATTGGATTTTTTTGTTGTATTAACCCTTTGATCTTTAAATATGTTAAATTTTCCCTTTGCAGACCAAGAATTTTTTGTTGTTGAAAACTTAACACTGGATTGGCTTGATACTCGAGCCAGTCATTCCAGTTAAAAAAAAATTTTAATTCTCTTGTTCTGCTAATGGACATTGCTCAGGACCACTTTAGAAGACTTTCTCGCTTTGAGTGTTAAGGGTCATTGTTCTCAGTCTTCCGAGATCACTTGTCCTATTTCCCTGCATGGCTTTGCTAATGCCTGTCTTTTGGTGCATGCTGTGCATACCTTTAGAGTTTAGCCATCCGTCATATGACATCGTAATCAAGTGCGTGACATATAGAATGATATCATAGTCAATGATGTTACGAATGCAAAGTTGAAGACTACGCATTGTATAAATTGACTACGCATTGTACGAATTGTATGTCTACCATTTAACAAATATCCTGTTGAATACTTTGAAACTAATTTGACTGTGTGCTGTTGCTGCCATAGATAGCAACAGCGGCCAGCCGAGTTAGTTTCAAAATATTTAACAGCTTATCTGTATATTTTTCTGGAAATTAATAGTCAGCGAGTTCAGGGATCGATCCCAACATGAGCAAGGTGTGGGTGGAGCTTAGCTAGAGGAGGGCGGGGCTTGGCAAAAACTGGAAACTAAGGTATATGTTTGAGATATATACTCATAACGCATCGATATTTCTGTATCAACAAAATCATATCGATATGACTATATGATACCTGTATTTGATATGATGTCGTGGAACTGTACTCAAGAAATGTTGACTCGTCTTTGCTGCAGATTTTAACAAGAGGATGTCTGTGTGATGTATTTATTGAATCAATGTAAATACTTGTGCTGATGCTTATGACGAAACAAATGTTATTAAAACCTTTGATGCTTACAAATTTTCTTAAACATTGCTTCTTCTTTCTTTTATCATTTCTGTCCAGAAATGCCAGCATCTGACTTAGTGTGATTTGTTAGAAAATTGAGCAGTTATGCGATTAATGTACATAAGATTTATGTCTCCATGTTAACATTCACATATCTTTTTATACACCTATCATAAGACGGGCCCGTATTATATCAGTCCATCCGTCTGTTAACAAATCCATTTCCAGGACAGATCTCAAACAGTTTTTGGTGATGATTTGCCATGATTTCGTTTCAGCGATGTCTGTCTATACTTGTGAGAGTTATTGCCCTCAAATTTTCTAACTGTAAAATATGTTGTGTCTGGGCCAGATCTCATAATATTTTGAGCATACATTTGAAATTTTTTTTTAGTTGACACAGGTGGAGACGAAATGGCATGATTTCGTTTTCTCAAGATCCGTCCATATTTGCAAGAGTTATCCACTCTGAAATGCTGGCCCAGAGGGGTGTGAACCTAGATTTGAAATTTTTTTTTCAGTGGACATAACCGGTGGAAAGAAAGTGTCATGATTTCCTTTATTTCGAAATAATTACCAGAGTTATCCCCTTGACATCCTTAAAAATATATTGTTCGAGCGAGATCTGAGAGAGTTTGGAACCTACATTTGAAATGCTTTTTTCCAGTGTATGTATTAGGCGGAAATGAAGTGTCTTGATTTAATTTCGGCAAGATCTATCCATATTTGTCAGCGTTATCCTCAGAATTCCTTTAAAATGGCTGTATTAGCTCAACTAAGTGAAGTTCTTTAGCTTTTTGGGTGAGCTTATACAGCGGTGATTTGGCTGAAGTAAAGAAATGAGAATATTTCTGAAATAAAATGTAATGTTGAATATTTTGAACAGCAATGTCTGCAGATCGAATTATGTTCAAAATTGTATTACCAGCATGTTTTTTATTATGAAACATGTTACCTTATTTAGGAGCTGTGCTGTAACAGCAACAGCTTTAGGTAATGGTATTTTCAAATGTTGCTCCAGTTTTTAACAGCATATACTGTGGAATTTTCTAATGCCATACTAATCTATGAAGGTAAGCCCCCTTTTGGGGCCCCCCCGCCATACATCCACGCACACACACACCTCTGGCTCTGTGACGGTGACGGACAATAGTCCCTATCCTGGTCAAAGATTTAATCTATGAATTTGAATGCGATAGTAAAAACTATCTTGTTGTTGTTAGTCTACAGTTTGCATAGTTATCCTGTGCTAGCTGTTTATCTGATAATGACAAGCTAGTTAAGCACAGACGCATACACTCACCAGCCTGAAAGCTCAGTGAAGACATGCCTATTCATCTTCAACAGTCCGTTGTAAGGGTGAAATGTATACTGCTACTGGGTCTTCAGTGGTACAAATTAGTAAACATGTGTAAATAGACACAAATCAAAAGCAGTCTCGTAACCCCAACACCACAGTTTTCGAGTGTGCTCGATGTCCGATTTATGTACGCAGAACACGGTTGTCGAGTAGTCGACATTCTGACGATGGTACATTTAGCCACACATCTGGCAATACGACACTGCTTGTTTCATCATCGACACCTTTGCGCACGTGGAACTGACTGAATTCTAAATCCTTTTCAGTTTTAAAATGAATATGACCATCTAGTAAAATATTTGCAAACTGGATGGGTTTTTGTCAGATTTTTTCCCAGTTTTATATTGAATAGTGCCAAGATGGCGACCACAGATACTGATGAAGCTCGCGAGGCATACTTTTACGAATTGTTATATGATTTTAGAGACGGATAAGGATAATTTTTGAAGGAGTTGGATAAGGTAAGGATAGTGTAGCAAGTGATATTTACAATGAAGGAATGATTGATTATGTGATCGATCAGACCGGCCTTTTCGATGCGTACCAAATGAAAAGGCTTGCAGATTTTCATGAAAATGGGTTGTTTTTTCAAATGGATGATGATTCGGAGATGGATATTTTTCAAACTTTTATGGCCGTTTGCACACCTCAGGCAAGCCGGAGTCTCCAGTTGAGCAGTTGTTCACATAAGTCCGACTTGAGCCGAGATCGACTGAGGATTTCTCTTGCTGATGGACAAACTTCGCTAGGCTTGCTTGAAACCCAGATCAAGTTGTACTTGGTGTCTGACTAAATCATTCTTCTAATGCGAAAACAAAATGCTCCCAAAATCTTACTGACGGGGTAAACGAGGAAGTAACTGATGAAATTTAACGCTTGAAGCTGAAATTCCCGTTATTCAATCCCACGGTATAAAGCAATGATAAGAAGCCACCTTGATTATGCAGCATCAGTATGGAGTCCATGCAAAAAGATCACAAATAACCTTAATCGAAGATGTGTAGCAGATACAGGTTTCAGAAATTTAAGCCATGAAGACACTTAGAACGCTCAAGCTACCCACACTTGCTTATCACAGAGTCCGAGGAGACATGTTTGATGTCCATAAGATGCTACATGATATATATGACCCAGAAACGGGAAGCGTATTTAAACTAAGGAAAGATGTGGTTGAGCGGGATGAGGAAACGCAAGGGCATGGTAGGAAGATATTATAGAGAGAACATTGGTATGTTTGGCTTGATTGACCATAGATTCTTAACCAACTGCAGGTAACTAGATTAGCGGACTCGCGTAATAACATTAATTACGCTGAGTTATGCTAACGACCACTAGAAAGCTAATTTATATGAAGTGAATACGTTATATTTGTGTAACCCATTACTGGGTGCCTAAATTCAGATATCCAGGGATACAAGTTAAAGAAATCCTGCTTTAAAACGAAACGTTATTAGACAAACTTTCCCCCCAAATGATCAACATTTTCTATGAAAATGGTGCATTGTTTTGTCAACATCAAGCTTAAGCGAGTCCAGACTCGCTAGGTCAAACTAAGGACTTAGTTCTGAGATTAGGAGCAGGCCCAGAATTGACACCTTAGAGCAATCGCAACTAATTTTAACCAATGAGCAAATAGATAAATCCTATGCCGGAGACTAATGTGCAACTAAGCCATGCTCTCACCAGCCCTTTATAAGGAGCTGCATCTGTGGAAAAAAAATCACTAGATCGTTCATACGGCTCACGCCGAGCACACGACTCAATACACACTGTCCGTAATGCTGGAATAGGCCCAATAGTGCGGCAACAAGTACCGACTTGTGTGACTACTTTCACTCTAGCCTTAAGTGTCTGGCGCATGGTGGCAATGGAGCTGGACCAAACCATTGCAGACTTAGTGAAGAGCCCTACCATGCCCACCAAATTCCCCTGCTCATCCTGTAAGAGACCTGTTAGAACTAATAAAAAAGCCTTATTATGTGACTTGTGTTCGGAGTGGGTTCACTTAAGATGTTCTAAACTCACTGCTTCTGATTATCTCCATCTTGAGTTAGATGACCAACCATGGTGGTGTCTAAACTGCAACAAATCTTTATTCCCTTTCAATCACATTAATGATGATGCTGACTACACACTTGCAATCATGAATCCACGTGTTGAATATAACTACATAGAGCACATACAAGACCTAATTCTAAATCACTTCAAACTTAACACCCACACATATAGAGACATCAACTCAAAAGATGCTAGAGCTGACTTACACATACCTCCACAAACTTGTAACTATACGCTTCTAAGCAAATTTAATGACCTTATAACAAACAGTAGAGAAAGCATTGCACTCTCACTCATGCACGCAAACACTCAATCGATACTGAAGAACAATGACAAGCTAAATAATCCCCTAGATATGAGGGCACATGAGTTTGGAATTATTGGAATTACGGTGACTTGGCTAAAAATAAACTCGCCTACTATAGTCAACAAAAATAACTATACATTTATCGAAAAGCACAGATCTGACAAAATTAACAAGGATGGTGGAGGTGGTGTAGGCATGTACATAAAAGACAATATTCAATTCATTGTGCGTGAAAACTGTTCCATGATGGAAGAATACATTGAAACAATATTTATCGAAATTCCGATTCAAAAAGGTAGAAATAAAATTGTTGGTACAATCTACAGGCCTCCTGACAGTGACAACAAACAATTCATTGAAGCTTTGAGCATAATTCTGGATACAATACAAAAGGAAAATAAAACAGCCTACCTTATGGATGATTTCAATATTGATCTGCAGCAACAGAAATGTTGTCATACCAAAGACTTCATTAACTTATTAAATACCTACTTTTACTATCCGACAATAGCTAAACCAACTAGAATAACATAATCTACGGCGACCGTCATTGACAACATATTCTGCAATAATATTAATCGCAATATCAGTAAAACTCATGTCGGAATTTTTGTAACTGATATCTCAGATCATTTACCTATATGTCTAGAAAAACAACAAACATACCAGAAACAATTCGAGCAGGAAAAATTTAAATGCGGAAATTACTGTCAGGTCAACATTGAAACATTCAAAAGATCTATGTCAGAGGTCGATTGGAGCATAGTAACAGACATTCAGTCTTGTGAGCATGCCTACAACAAATTTCATGACATCTGCACGACTATTTTTTAACAAAGCTTTCCAATGAAAGAAAGTAAAAAATATAAGCATAAACCAACTAAACCTTGGCTTACAAGTGGATTAATAGCTGCCTGTCATACAAAACATCAGCTCTACTTAACATTTATCAAGTGTCAAACTAACTACAATGAAATCCAGTTTAACAAATACAGAAATAAATTAGACCAAATAATAAAAACAGCTAAGAAAACATATTATCACAAGAAATTTGAACAGTCTAAAAATGACATAAAAGAGACATGGAAAACCATTAAATCACTTAAACAAGACCAATACGGCACAACAGACAATTTCTTCACAAGAATAAGGTCATTACCGATAAATTCGAAATTGCCAATGGATTCAATGATTATTTCGTAAATATAGGACCAGAACTTTCGAACAAAATCCAATCAACATCCAAGAAAATTTTTTCTGATTACCTTACAGGCAGCTATCAATCATCATTCTTCGTTAACCCTACTAACACTGAAGAGATCTTTAACGTTCTAAACAAACACAACCCAGCCAAAAGTGCCGAATCGATGGTTTTAAGTGGCGCATTTATAAAACCTGTGTTATGGATATCCTTATCCCACTTAGTCACATTTGCAACTTATCCCTAGCACAAGGCATTTTCCCATCAACACTAAAAATAGCACATGTTACACCAATTTATAAAGCCAAGGATTCTACTAACTTCTCAAACTACAGACCAGTGTCCATACTTCCACTTTTCTCCAAGTTACTAGAGCGCCGTATGTACAATCGACTGACAAATTATAGGTAGAAATCCCTGCTACTTGCGGCCAAATCTTGGAAGTAAATCTAGCAACTAAATGGTAGGTTAGAATTTAGCAGAAGGACCGCATAAATAAAGCGGCAACTACCAATGCAGTATCTTGGACCTACATAAGATGACAGCATTTGAATTCTTCGGAAATCATCCGCCTCATCTTCACGTAATACAGCGTGAATCACATTAATTATAATTTTACTAGGTTGACTCATACTACACTTAGTTTATGTTTGAACAAGAGAGTGACCCTTTTTGCCAGCTCTCTTCCTCCGGTTCGGCGTTGAAGGAATTTTCCTGTGACGGAGGGCTGTGCGAGGCACTTTCCTCTCGCAACAATAATATTTTTGTTAGAGGTATAATGGTTTATATTAAACTACATAAGTAGCCTTTTTAGGACGCTCCCTTAGATGGACACGTCATGGATATATACGGATTAGTGAGATACCTCTGACGAATCCACACAAATAAGATACCAACTTAGTTCTATATACTGTATATTTTTTCTCTCATGCTAGCAAACGAGTACCATTGTTTGTATAGTATATATTTTTGGGTTAATTATCATGTCCAGGCTCCTAAATTGAGTTATGGACCATCATACCGGTGATACGAATAGTAGGGATGAAACAGTGAGGTTCAATCTCAGCAGCAATGGTCGCACAGCCCCACTGGAACATTGTCGTTCCACCAGCTCTAGAAGTCTGTCTTTGTACTTTTCAGAGAGTCACGATACAAAATCCGTTACCCCGAGAACTGTAGCTAACCATCCCTCCCGCGCATCCTGTACATGCAGTGCAATGGAGTGGAGCAGCAGAACGGACCAGTGCGTACCCCCGCGAGCTACAATGCTCAGATGTGATACCAAATATGTCAGGTGCCTTCGAATTGTGCAACTCTGAGATAACCTAATTGTCTCGATATTTAAAGGCTGCCTCTTTGCCGCTGCTACAGGGCGGATAGACACAAAACAACAAAATTGGAACTTTGGAGGTATGAATTGCTGCGCAAGCAACTACAATCAATATGGGGCTCACAGCAAAATAAGCTACACATTGGCTTTGTGATCTCTGGACTCAACGCAGCTCTGATAGTGGCCGAAACCAGTAACCAGTATACAGACAACAAAGAGCAACTCACTGTCGTCTTTATGGATGCAGTCAAGACATTAGATATCGTATGGATAGACGGATTGCTCTTCAAGCTCTTTCATGCTGAGGCAGCTATAGCTCATTATGGTTGACTGATACCGAGGATTGGGGTGGGGGCAAGAGTGAAATGGAAGGGGAACATATCGAGACACGTTGACATCAACCAAGGAACAGAGCAAGGTAGAAACTTCTCTACTGAAATGTATATTGTGTATACCAACACACTCCTGGATAAAATCCTCAACACAGGGCTAGGAACAAAGATTGGCCATGTCAACATCCATGCAGTCGGCCTTGCTGATGATATAGTTATCCTTACTCCGTCACTCAGCCCAGACGGCCAGATACTGTTAGATCTAATCAACAACGACAGTCAAAAGAGCTGAACAGTCTACAACAGCAACAAAACTTATGTCATTGAAAAGAAACCCATAAACAGAGAGTTCCAGGCCAACAAGCTACACACAACAGATGAAGCAATACATCTTGGCATGCTACACAAATCCAACCCCAAGGGAAAAGATCTCAATTGAGTCCCATGCTCAGTGCAACTTGAAAACGGCAAGAAATCCCATCCTAAGTAATGTACCACTACTAGGAGAACCCAAATGTTCATGTGGCGGACCTGATAGCATGTATATGATCAAGTGCGATCACTGTAAGAGGTGGGTGCATTACGCACCAAATTGCCCTCATATATGTTGTCAATGCTTACCTCAACGAAGCGGAAATACAATTGTTCTACATGCGCAACCATTACGGACCATATTACAGATTACTTAGCTTGGTATATCTCTGTTAATAATCAGCCATATGATGTCCATACAAATGGAAGGTGTAATGGTCACATTAATGACCATGTGGCACCTGCTGGCGCTAGCACGAGGCATGATTCTGTAACAAGCATTGACAAATGTACAGCATCTGAATCACAATCAAAAACTCAAATAGCAGGTATGGACACAAATACTAAACCAGATCTACATTGTGACCTGACAAATGAAAATAGTGACGTGACAAATAAAAATAGTCTGGAAGTTGACAATCCAACCAAGTTCACAAATGAACTATGCAGCGACTTGTTGCTGGAGGTTTTAAACGAAATTAAAGAAATCAAGAAAGATTACCAGGCATTACAATATCGGGTCCATAACCTACAATCCACCAATGACAATGGGAACAACAGTAACCAAAGCATGGAGTTAATAGATCCCATAGTAGTATCTGAAACCCAAGATCAAACTAGGAACAAAGTAAATCAAAGCATAAGCAACACCATCCAAACACAAAGGGAACCAATTTACAGACCACAGACTCTGCATATGAGGAACTCATTCCAGAACACTCAGAAAACCTCCAAATTACAAACAGTCGGTCTACCATATATAAAACAGGTTTACACGAGTAACAAATACCAAACATCAAATGATGATATCCATACCCTAAAACCAGGTGTTAAAAGCTATAGCCAGGCTGTTGCACCTTCTGCAAGTAGCGCTCGTGATGCTAGTAATGTTGCACATAGCTACAACAGAGTAGCTGACCAGCACTCTAACAACAACAAATTCAGTCATGCACAAGGCTGGCTGTCTCCAATGACCCCAAGCACTACTACAGTAACTAAAGTCTTAATCATCGGCAGCTCTACACTAAAAAAACTTAGTGGTAGATATATGACCACCGAAACCAATGACATTACCATAAGATCTTACGGAGGTGCCAGAATCAGTTAAATTAATGATAAAGTAGAGGAATTTCTTACTGCTAAATCATTTAATACAATTGTTATCCATGTTGGTAGCAATGATATTGGAAGGCGGAAAGTGAGCGGTATGATTAACGACTATGACTCACTAATAGAGAACATCAAAGTACTGGCACCCAATATCCAAATTTGTGTATCATCTCTGCTGCCACGACCCAGCAACACATATGAGAACAACACTGTGCATGAATTCAATGAAATGTTAGCATCTCTTGCATCATGGCACAATGCAGTCTTTATAGATAATACTGAATTGTTTACAAACCAGTATGCCAAAGTAAATGAAGAGCTCTTCAGGGATCACATCCATCTCAATTATCATGGTATACGAGTACTTTCAGAAAACATAACACACAATCTTGAAACTAACCTTCAAGATTTTTTTAGAGTTAAGAAGACAATGCCAAAGAGCAATGCATTAAACCGTCAACTACCTGCTTCTGAAGTATCCAAACCATTAACACTTAAGTAATTGATATAACAATATATTAGATGAATACATAGATCCAAATAACCGTAATGAAATCAATCCTACCCATGAACTACCCACTACTGCATCCAGCAGCAAAACTAAAAGAAAAATACATACTGGACATGCTCAAGGCAAAGATTTACATATGACACATTCAACCAGAGCCTGTAAAGACTTCAAAGGAAAAGAAAATTGCACTACAATTCGACCAAATTAGAAGCAATAGTGCATAGCGTCCATCCAGCACTTATTTTAATTACTGAGATTTTTCCGAAAAACAAAACTGTAAGTAACAATATAAATCTATGTGAATTACAGCTTGATGAATACAACATGGAAATCAATAATATGCCCAAAAGGGGAATTACCCTATATACTCATGAAACAATAAATGTCCAATATTGCGATATAATAAACAATGACCCCTTTGACGAATCTTTCTGGTGTTCCTGGACGACTAGGCAAAAAGAAAAGATATTAGTTGGGGATATATACAGAAGTCCTTCTTCAGATATATCAAACAATAATTACTTATTAAATCAGCTAAATGCTATAGGAAGATATATGGCAGACCACATTTTAATAGCAGGGGATTTTAATTTCCCAACCATTAACTGGACCATTGGACTTGCAGGCAGTACAGAAGGGGACACATTTCTCTTAGCTATAAGAAATAATTTCCGTCAACAACTAGTCACTAAGGCAACACGTCACAGAATAAACCAAACCTCTAACATATTAGATCTTGTACTAACTAACAATACCAATGCTGTCTACGAAATAACCCACCTTCCTCCTTTAGGCAAGAGTGATCACGACATTTTGCAAATCTCATTGCACCCAGATTTATAAAGACCTACCAAGAAAATAGGTAAACTTAAATTGTTGCTGAATAAGGGGATGTATAGAGAAATACGTAACAAATTAGAGAGTGTTAACTGGCAGTATTTGTATGAACTCGATACCAGAGATGTGTGGAACCACCTACATGAAAGTCTAAGTAGCCTGAAAAAACTATATATTCCAATATCTAATAAACGCAGTAGGAAAAAATCTGCGTGGCTTAATCACAGTGCATCTCAATCAATCATAAATAAAAATAGAAAATATGAAATACCAGAAAACAAAGGCACCAAGTGATTATGCTCTCTAACAAGCTGTCCGAAATAAGGCAACATGGTATATCAGAGAAGCAAAGCTGTCTTTCGAACAGAGAGTGGCTTCAGAATGTAAAACTAATCCCAAAACTACACTTAGGAAATCAACAACTAGTTTGAAAGACCCAATGAATGGTTCATTATCCACAAGTGACAAAGACAAATCTGATATTCTAAATAACTTCTTTGCCAGTGTATTTATGACCGAAAACTTAGACTCTGTTCCAATCGTGTCCCTCACAAGTAAGGAACCTGTTTTAGCAGACATAATAATAACAGTTACTGCTATAGAAAAGAAACTCAGGAACTTAAACCCTAATAAGAGTCAAGGTCCAGATGAAATACCACAAAGATTACTTAAGGAAGTAGCTACAGAAATCGATGTACCTCTCTGCATAGTTTTTAATAAATCTTTAGAGGAGGGCGTGTTACCCACCATTTGGAAGACTGGTGATGTCCGCCCTATTTACAAAAAGGTATGTAAAAGTGACCCTAGCAACTATAGACCAATCAGCCGTACATGTATCCTGCGTAAAGTTTTAGAGTCTTTAACACGAGATGAAGTCATCAATTTTATGGAAACATATTACCTATTTTCCAAATGTCAACACGGCTTTAAAAATAACAGATCATGCAAAACTCAACTCATGGAATACATCGACTACCTTACTTCTAAATTAGACAGAAGTGAATCAACAGATGCATATATTTAGATTTCTCGAGGGCATTCGACAGCGTCCCACATACCAGGTTACTTATGAAATTAAAAATTTATGGCATTGGGAATAAAATAGCTCAGTGGATCAAAGACTACCTAACTATCAGGAAGCAGAGGGTAAAAATCAATGACATGCCATTGCAAAATCTTTGCAGATGATACGAAAATATATGGTAATCCACTAAACCATCATATACAAGATGACATTAGCAAAGTATGTAACTGGGCAGAGACATGGCAGCTAACCTTCAACATGGCTAAAACCCACGTTTTACATTTTGGCAGAAACAACCCCATCACTAAGTACCATATGACAGATTCCACCGAAATACAGACAATCTCAATGTTGGGAAGCGAAAAGAACCTGGGAGTGTATATCAACGAATGTTTAACATTTGACAAACACATCAATACTATGGTGTCCAAGGCCAACCAAATACTAGGAATCATAAAGAGAACATTTCGTCACATAAATCCTAGCATCTTCATTTTACTTTATAAATCCTTGGTGAGACCAATAATTGTATATTGTAATTGCATATGGTCGCCCCGGTTCAAAAGATAATCCCAACTAATAGAACGGGTCCAGCGGGAATCTACAAAAATTATACCAGAAATAAGAAATTACAGTTATCCAGAAAGACTTACCATGCTAAACTTAATGTCGTTAAAATACAGAGGCATTCGTGGGGACCTAATTGAAACATATAAAATCATACACAACCAGTACAACATTGACAAAAATACCTCCTTCACACCCTCCACCAACACTCAGACTAGGGGACACAAACTTAAGTTATACACACAGCGTAGCAATAAGGATATTCGTAAATTTTTCTTTTCTAACTGTTTAGTACTGTACTGGAACTCACTAACAGCTGAGGCTGTAGGTGCACCTACTCTTGAAGTATTTTAAATAAAAGTAGACAATCACTATAGGGAAATAATCTATAACTATGACTAGAATCTACATAAATTTGGAACAATAACAAGCCATAGGCTTATCTACTGTGGATATGATGATGATGATGATGATGATGATGCGACGTTCACCCTATTTGGCGCCAGCTTTCAATGGAAGAACGGACGCAATCCAGTAGTTTCAGTCTATATGTGGAAAACCTTTATACTTCTGAATCTCCTGTATGGAACCGAAATCTGGCAATGCACATCTAAGAGTCTAATAAGCTTGGAACGGTTTCAGACATCCACTATGAGAAAGCGGCAATCCCTAGCTGACAGCACTGCCACAGTAGCTGTCTATGGTCTGGTGGGAATCTTACCAATCGAGGGCTGCATTTACCAGCGTTCACTAAGTCTATTCCGGAACATCATTGCATTAGGGTCGAGACACCTTATAATATGACATAGCTGTCCGACAATTAGCAATGAAGGACATTTTATCAACAAGCTGATTCACATATGACCAGCGAATCCTACACAAATACAAGCTCCCAACCGCTCATGTTTTGCTCAAAAACACACCTTCAAAAATAAGATGGAAAGACATAGTGAAACTGGCAATATTCAGCCACTGGGAGGATAAGATCGCCTCTGAGCTGACCACTAAATCTTCTCTGAATTATGTCTCGTCAACGTCCATCAGCACTTCAAACGTTGCAAAGATCTGGGGAGCCACGGTTTCCGGCAATAATCAACAGCATAAAGCCAGTATCCAAGCCAAGGTACTCACAGGGACGTACCCAAACCAAACCATACCGGTCAATCCGTACCTAGCCTGTTGGAGAATCTGTACCATCTGAACGGGTATGGATTTGCCAGTGTACTGATTGACTACATACCACTGGGACTTACTGGCTCCAGGCAAATCAGGCAAGACAGAACCAATTCAATATGGATGCAACATGTAAATTGCACTACACAGCCACAGAAGACAGAGGGCACTTCATCATCGAGCTTCCTGTGCTTCAACCGGTATGAACAACGCCTCTTGGATGCTTTCTCAATGCCAAGTCAACATGGTTCAAAGACGTGATAGCTATCAATAAAGACCTATTGTTGCAAACACTATTAGATGTAGATTGCCACTCTCTACCTTCAAATATCCGTATGGACGAGGCACTGTGTGTGAAGTTGGAGCAAATCTCGTGCTCTCTCATCTTCAGACTACATACAGCAAGATGGCAGACCCTCAAACACGGTGAAACTTATTTTTCTAATAATTAACTTAAAATGACACTTCCACTCCTACCATATGATGTGTTCCATATTTGGAGGAATATTCGAACTGATGGCAGTCACTCTGTCGTCCCCTTCTTCAACGGGCTCAATAATATGATCAATATAACTATGTGACTTGATACCAACACGAGATCTGCCTTTAGTCCTCCCAGTGAGTGGGATAAGGTTCACCTCATAAAGGTTCAAAGTTCAAAGTTATTTATTTTCATATATACAGTGTGTGTACTATGATCACAACAGGTAGTCCACCAAAGGCATAGCCTATGTAGCGGTGGACCCCTTACATAGAACATAAAGTGAATTTCACATAACACAGACGAGAATGTTCCCCACTCTTGACCTTGATTAGTTATGGTGAAACATTCAAAGGACATTATTTTCGCCGTGCATTCGTCAAGTAGCTGGGTTAGACATGTTTTTTGCCTCTGATTAATTCGGTAAATTTATTTGTAGGATTTGAAGAGTTTTCTGAACTGCTTAGAAGATCATGTGATAGTTTGTTCCAATCCATAATCGTACTGGTAATAAAGCTGAATTTAAAGACGTCAGTTCTTGCGCAAATTTGGTTGAAGTGGCTGTTGTGCATGTTTTTGGTTTTCCGAATTGGAGTCTGTAGACTGTCTAATCATATCTTTGCTTGTTGCTGTAGACCTTTGCAGAACAAGATAAGGTGGTTTTGTTTCCTTCTGTCTGACAACAGTGGGAGTTTTAGGGTTTCCATTATATTTGTCATACTGCCTGGTTCGTAGCAATAGGTTGAGGTGATACATCTAGCTGCACGTTTTTGTACATTTCTAGTTTGTTCTGAAGAGCTATCTGATGAGGGTACCAAACTGTACTTGTATACTCCACAACTGGTCTAATCAGTTCCATGTATGCTTGAAGTCTGATTTCTTGGGAACAGAATGATAAATTTATCCGCAATAGTCTTAAGGTTCTGTATGATATGCTGCAGAACTCAGTGATGTGTTTGTTCCAGCTTAGGTCATTGATGGTGTTGATGCCCAGGTACTTTACTGATGAAACAAAACTTACACTCATTCTTTTTAGGATGTAGTCGAATTTGATGGGGGGGGGGGGTTTCTTCTGGTCACGCTCATCACGTTGCATTTTACTGGTTGGACGCGCATTCGCCAAGTGATAGCCCAGTTAGCTAACATGTTTATGTCTTGTTGGAGCGCCTCACAGTCCTTGGGTCATCAATTTCCTGGTAGCATACGCAATCATCAGCGAATAGCTTGATCTCTGAGGAAATGTCCTGGATTAGATCATTTATGTGGACTGAAAACAGTAATGGGCCTAGAACGGTTCCTTGAGGTACTCCAGAAACAATGTCAGCAATGTTTGATTTGGCACCATTGACTCCTACACACCGTTTGCGACCTGTTAAGAATGAGTCAATCCAATTTAGTATGTTTTTTGACACACCATATTTGTGAAATTTAGATTTCAAAAGTTCATGTGGAACAGTATCAAAAGCCTTTTGAAAGTCAATAATAAAAGATGTCCACTTGTTTCTGTTTATCAATGGACGAAGCCCAATCATTGATGACATTAATTAGTTGAGTTTCACAACTGTGAAATTTTCGGAAGGCGTGTTGTCTGTCAGTTAGGATGTTATTTTGTTCAAAATGGCTCATTAAATTAGAACAGGTGATGTGTTCCAGCATCTTACAGCAAATGCATGTGAGGGAAACTGGTCTATAGTTACTTGGTAAGGACCTGTCACTTTTTTATGTAAAGGACAAATGTTTCCTGATTTCCATTCATTTGGAATAACTCCTATGTCTAAGGACTGTTGGAAAAAATGGGATAGTATGTCTGACAGTTCTGGTGACAGTTCTTTGAGTATTCGCGGATGTATTTCCTCTGGCCCCATTGCTTTTGATGTTTTCAAACCATTCAATAATTTCCTAATTTCATTTGGGCTGATGTTAATGTTTTCCATTTTGCTTGTTTTAGGAATTGAGTATGGTATTTCGCTAAAGGTTGTTTCGGTGAGCATGCTAGTAAATTGGCAGTAAGTGCTTCGGCTTTGCTGAGGTCAGTATCTACGAGAATTCCATTTGTTTTGAGTGGCAGGATTCCTTGTTTGTCAGATTTATGGTTGTTAATATACTTCCAAAAGGGTTTCAAGTAAGCTTTCTAACTGTCTTTTAGGCGTAGGCTGCCAGTCTTTTTAAACTGGCTGTGTGTTTTGTTCCTGCGCCTAACCGACGCCCTTATCTTGTTGTTTATCCAGGTAATGATTGTTGGGAGCGAGATAGCTTACTATAGGGACATTTTTCGAGTGGTTTCATTTAGAAAGTTCTTAATTAGGTGCCAATTGGGTTCGATGTCCCAGCCATTCTCATGCCCATTGAAGTATTTCGTTCTTCCAAACGCCAATGTATCTTTACGCATAGTTGCATAGTCTCCTTTAGTATATTGAAAGAACTGTCACATGGTTTATTTTTATCAGGAATGTTACAGACGAGGGTGACCACAACAGCATCGTGGTCACTGAATGTGTCTGGTGAGTGAAGGTTACTTAATTGAATGGGTAAAGTTGTTGCGATTAAATTTAGAGTGTTTCCTTCACGGGCTGGGAAAGATACTAGCTGTTCCATGCTAAATTAATCAAAGATGTCAATTAAGGCTTGACCGTCTGAATCTGACAAAGAGGCACCAAGTTCTGTGCTGAATTTTGTTTTCCAATCAATTTTCCTGTAGTTAAAGTCACCGAGAATGTGGATATTTGGAAGATGGTTCGCTTTATGTTTTGACTTGATCATGAGTAGCTGATTTCTTAGTAGGATAATGTGATCTGATGGTGCATCTGGTTCCCTATACCAACTGTTGATGTAGTGGTCTTTCCCATTTATTGACAATTTTGCCCATACTGATTCTGAACCGTTTTCTAAGTCGTAGACTTCTTCTTCTTCTTCTTCTTCTTCTTCTTCTTCTTCTTCTTCTTCCTGTTGACTAGCCTCCTTCAACTTACTGAAGATTCTGCTAGACTTGTGATGATTCTAAATTTTGCTTCACTAACAAAATAGTCCCTCCCCCACCCATTACTCTATCATTTCTGAATATATCATAACCTAATTCCTGTGGTAATTGTTCATTTGACTCTACTGATTTATCTATTTTGGTTTCTTAAAAGGCTACAATGTATGGATCACATGTTGATAGATATATGACTGTATTTCATGTTTTTTCCCTCTGATGCTATTTATATTGATTGATACCATGGCGATTTGTTTAGTTCTTACTGTTTTATCCTTCTTGACAGATTTTGGTCATGGTGATTCACTAATTGCTTCAAATCGGTTACTAATTTCAATGTCTGCCAAGGATGAACAAACACTGGACAATAATCAAGACGAGAATATTAGACTCAGTAAGAGAATGCATTCCTCGCAAGTCAATCTACCACAGCTCATCACATCCCAGTAGACAGAAAACAGCATGGATGAACGACGATATCAAGACCAAAGTGAAACTCAAACAGCAACCCGTTAATAAATTCCGAGAAACACGTGAAGAAAAGGACTACAAAGAATATGCTAAAAGAAGGAACCAACTGAAAAGGGAGGTGATGAGAACAAAAAGAGAAATGGAGCGGGAAATAGCGAAGAAGTCTAAGAAAAACCTGACCTTATGACCACAAATGGCACCGTAACCAAATCCAACAAGGACAAGGTAGAAGAACTAAATACGTTTTTTGGAAGCGTTTTCACCCGGGAAGATACCACCACCATTCCACAGCCCCCTCAGTAGGAAATGAATGAATCACTAGTCAGATTTTGATCACGCAAGACGATGTACATACAAGCCTAGCTAGCCTGAATGCCTCAAAATCCCAAAGACCAGATATGCTCCATCCACGAGTACTGAAGGAAATCAGCAAACCCATCTCCAAGCCACTCACAATCCTATTCAACAGATCACTGAGAGAAAGGAGCATACCTGAGGAATGAAAAAAGGGCCAAATCAGGCCAATCTTTAAAAAAAGGCAACAAGACATCCACTAGCAACTACAGGGAAGTAAGTCTGACATCAGTAATATGCAAAGTCATGAAGTTCTTTGTAAGAAATGAGCTTATCAAACACATGCCCAACTTCATGTCAAATTGTCAACATGGCTTCATGAGTGGGTGCTCCTGCACTACACAGCTGTTAGAAACCCTGGACCATTGCACTGGAATCGTAGATGATTGTGGTTCTGTAGATGTCATTTACCTCGATTTTGCTAGCACTTTTGACACTGTTCCGCATCAGAGACTGCTCAACAAGCTTAAGAGCTATGGTGTCACAGGGGATGTACTTGGATGGACAGAGGCTTTCTTAAGCAACAGGAAGCAACGTGTGGCAGTCAACGGTTCTTACTCTGACTGGGCAACAGTGCTCAGTGGCATCCCACAAGGAAGCGTACTGGGACCAGTACTGTTTGTCACATTTATCAATGATATGCCTGGGATGGTCGATAGCATGATCAAGATCTTTGCTGATGACACCAAATTGTTTTTTCAGATTGACTCCTCCAATGATCACGAATGTCTTCAAACAGATCTAAACAACCTGAAAGAGTGGGCTGACACATGGCAGCTACGTTTCAACGCTACCAAATTCAAGGTGATGCATATAGGGAGAGCAAACAGTAAGCCACAAAACACAATGATTGAAAATGGCCAAGAAGTTATCCTGGAAGAGACGATGTGTGTGTAGGATCTTGGGGTCTACGTGGATAACACACTCAAAATAAGATATCACACAGAAATAGCTGCTAACAAAGCAAATAGAATAGTCGCCATGATACGGAGATCTTTAGATTTCGTAGAACTGAGCACATTTGTTCTCCTATTCAAGATCTTAGTTTGGCCACATCTGGAATATGGAAATGTAGTTTGGTCTAATCGAAGCCTATAAGTACACACATAACATCTATGAAGTGGCCAATTATGAACTGCTACCACTGAACAAAGGGGATTGTACAGGAGGTCACAGCTATAAACTCCTAAAACAGTGCTTTAAGACAAACACCAGTAAACGTTTCTTTAGCCACAGGATCACAAACCACTGGAATAGCCTGGCAGACACAGTTGTATCAGCACCCTAGCTCAGTCAACGCCTTCAAAGGGAGATTATAGACAATTGTTCTACAAGGACATTGCTTACAAGACTGACTTTCCGATCACCCGTCTGCACCCACATGTCAGATAAACGGGTACTGGAAGATGAAGACTATGAAGACAGTTAAGACTTGTCACAGGCTAACTAGCCTATACGACAGTAAACTCTATATGTATCTATGTATGATGAATGGTTAGATAGGTTGATGTTGTCACAGTTTGGACACATCCGGGCACAGTTTGAGCACAACTACTTTGGTTGACTAGGAGGGAATTGATCTCTGGCAACTCAAATCGATTCCGCCAGTGTTCTTGGATCAGGACAATATGTGATGGTGCCGCAGCAGCAACTCCCATAATATAGTATGGGCGTGTTTGAGATGAAGCATCGCAGATTAAATATCAAGAGGAGGGATATACGAACAACAACAAGAACAGCAGAAAAAACCATTCTAATTCATTCAATTAGAAAGCTTAGATTACCATATTAGGATACAACTGAGAACAAGCTAAACATCTTTCATTTTGTTACTTTCATAAACTGAAAAACCAAGTAATTATCGATCAAATATACTAGTGTAATGCGTTTCCGGGATTTTTTTTACCAACCAACTGCCACTGACCACAGGCCTTTGAATTTTCGTCCATCCATCCCTCTACCACATATTCCCCCTACTATATATATAAATATACACAAGGTGTGAAACCTTCATCTGTGGGCAACATTGTCAGGAAGCTGATTGGTTGGTTTGTTGTCAAAATCCGCTGACATCACATGATCACGTTTCTGACTACAAACCACTACAAATCTGAGTACAAACCAACCAATCAGCTTTCTGACAATGATGCCCACAGATGAAGGTTTCACACCGTGTGTATATTTATATATATATATAGTAGGAGCGATATGTGGTAGAGGGATGGATGGACGAAAATTCAAAGGCCTGTGCACTGACATACTCACATAGGCTAGTCCGAGTTCTCCGACTCGACCCTCACCTGTAATCTGTATGCAAGTTGAGAGTCAGTTCCTACAATAGTAAAAACGTGTAGTTTTTTGCTACTCATTTCTGAGTTGCAACATTTGGTCCTACTGTGGAAAGTACAGCTTCATTCCTACAGGGGTAGGATCTGGATTGTATCCGCCTACAGTTTGAGTTTCAAGGGATGCTACTAATCACCGCCTGCAAATGCCCGTCACCGTTCGTGGCTTATTTTTACTGTCTGTGGACCGACCGTGGATTATTTTTACCGAGGCAGACTTACCGCCCGCGAGAACGTCCGTGACAATACACTAAATTTGACGGGACGATTTATTTATATCAGTAGACTATTCATTGAAAAGAAACCAACATATTTAATATGAGGGTTAAGGCCAACTATACTGATACGACATGCTGTAAGCACGTGATATTTTAAAATTAAATTGACTAATTATTATATCAGACATCAACAATTTTTAGTCAATTTATTTTTTAAATATTCAAGACAGGTATGTGCCCGCAACCACATGCAACCGGCCATGGGTTATTTTTACCATCTGTGGAATGACTGCGGGCAGACTTATGTGGCAAAAGATACTAAATTTGACTGGATGCTTTATTTATATCAGTAGATTGAAAAGAAACCAACATATTTAATATGAGGGTTAAGGCCAACTAGACTGATACGACATGCTGTAAGCATATGGTATTTTAAATTTAAATTGACTAATTATTATATCAGACGTCAACAATTTTTAGTTAATTTATTTTCAAAATATTCAAGACTGGTATGTGCAACCTGGGTTTGATGGGTGCCTACGAGAGTATAGATATAGGAGGAGGCCTACGAGAGAATAGATATAGGAGGATGGACAAACAGATACTCACCATGTACCATAATACATACAATATACGGGCGCATAAAAAGTAAATTGAAGTAATTAGTTTGATATAATGAGTGTTTAATTTACATTATAGGCCCTATTTCTCTAAACAGTATGTACTAAGCAACAGAACAAACAATCGCAGAATTGATCTATACAAAATTCAAATGTGAGTGAGTGCGCGCACGTGCGTGCATGAGTTCAGTATTTACAGAATAGCACATGCTCGCACGCACAGAAGCCGAATATGTCCAGATTGAATGTTAAATGTTTAATACATATCGTAGACGGTCGTGCACACAACATGAATTAATTAATTTATTTATTTTGTTATAATTCGGGCCAGGTGAGCTAATAACAATAATGTAGCCTAAACAGGATTATTTTGAAGCTAATATGACTGGACATACCTTCCTTTTCTTGTTGCATGGCTCCTTTTTCAAAGACGGTGATCCAGGGCTTTTCACCACATCGGCAAATGTCGGTTTACGAGGCATTTTCATGTCTTTGTTGGTAATATATACAAGCGGCATGAAATGATTAGGTTTCCACGTTCCCTCAGGTTCAAATATAGATGTCCACAGAATTGACAGTGGTTCGTATTTTTGACATGATACCTGGCGACCGTGGAATGTAATGTTCAGGATGCTAATACATTTGTCCATTATCCCATTGACCGGAGGATAGACGGACAAGATATCTTGCAACAGAAGAATAGCTCCCATCCTTTGCACATTCCACCAAAGCCTCAGAAAAATCTGGCGACATATCTGAGTGTACTGTCCATCACATGCTCAGAATATAATTCTTCGTGCTCGGCTAACTCGATGCATGTGCGTACCCTGAGTTGAGTTGCATGTGTTTGATTACCAGAAATCGCTGTAGAGAGTGCATTAAATAAACAATTACCATCAGCGTTAACGTTAATTACCATCGCATGCCTCATCCCACCGAATCGTTTCATGATGTTGACTGATATCATATGATTCACTATATGCTGTTGAACATTTTGAAACAAATTTGACTGTCTTTGACCTAGCTATTGATTCTTGGAGGTCATGGAATTTCTTAATTTTAGTCATGGAAAAGTCATGGAATTTCAAATACTGAAAGGTGTACAAACCCTGGATATGACATCCGGGACGATATCACAATTAAAATCGGGCATCAAAAATTTCTGCTGTTCCTGATTTCGAATTAATATTGATTCCAATTTAGCAGCTGATTTCAGCTGCGCCAAACAGCATGACGCAGCTAGTGTCAATCTTTCTAACGAGCTCATGTAATCAAATTCTCCATTAACACTGGTACAAATTGAGCACATGTATTCATCCGGAATGTTAGTTAACTCTGTTAATTGTGTGGACGTCAGACCATCACAGGATGCGTGGAACCATTTACCACACTTGTTGCAGTAAATGGAGCCATCTTGATAGTCGCCATCATCACATGAACCGCATGGCCATTTTGGGCTTCCCCGTGGTCGCCTTCTTCGCTTGCCCTGTATGAATAAGAGATGATTGGATTATTAACAAATACAAATATAGTGACTGTGTGTGTGCGCGACTGTGTGCGTGCATGAAGGGAGGATGAGGGAAACATAGGCAGTGTGGGGGTGCATTGCATTGGTGTGGGATGTGGTGGATGGAGCCTGTGTATGTGTACGTACATACATGCGTGTGTTAAACATGGAATTTCAGAAGCAAAGACAGGACAGACAATTAACCATTTAAACCATTGGATGGAATTGAACCAAATTTGGTATGTGGGTTACCCATAGGAATGCGCTTTACAAGACAACATTTAGATTAGGCTCCGCCCCCAAGGTGTCGTTGTAGGGGTCAAAAGGTCAAATTGATTATAATGCATCTTACTCCAAAGCGTTGCGCAGAATTCAACCAAATTCGGTATGTCGGATACTAATAGCCCCCCCCCCCCAGGGAACGTGGCAGGGGCCAAAAGGTCAAATTGATTATAATACATCTCACTCCAAATCGTTGGGCAGAATTTAACCAAATTCGGTATGTGGCTTACCAATAGGAATGCTCTGCAAGACGAGATATAGATTAGGCTCCACCTTCAAGGAGGTGTGGTAGGGGTAAACTCTGACACTGTTGGACGGAATTCAACCAAATTTGGTATGTGAGTTACCCATATGATCGCGGAATGCAAATTGGCATTTACATTTGGCTCTGCCCCCAGGGGTTGGTTGTGGGGTGTGTCAAATGTTCAAAGCGTCATCAACCGATCAATCTAGTTGCTATTTGCTAAACCTAACCCCTTTCTGTCCTGTACAGTTACGGTAGTATATTATCTTGGCTGCATTGACATCCAAAGTATACATATAATATGTAGTTAAAATGGTATTGTGCAGTAAATAAAAATCCTAAAATCTGAACTTGCTAGGATATTAAACCATTTACGCATCTGTACGCTTTTCTATGAAGGCGGTAAAGATAAAACAAGAACAGAACATGGTAATTTGCTGAACAATGGAATTACGGACTGCTGGACATTCAAACTGCTTTACACGGCTTTAGTGAGACCACATCTTGAATATGCTAACCAGGCATGGTGTCCACATTACAAAAGGCAAATAGAGGCCATAGAGAATGTACAAAGACATGCAACCTGGTCAAGAAGTACATGTACTAGATGCCGCCACATCAGGTCATATCCTACATTTCAGCAGGAATAACCCTGAAACTATATACTATATGACAGATGCACCCAATATGCACCCTGTATCACCATCAGAGGTCGAAAAAGACATGGGAGTGCATATTAATAGAAACCTCTCTTTTGATATACATATATAGGTAATATTGTATCCAAGGCAAACACTACAATAAGACTAATCAAAAGAACCTTTAACAGCATAGACCCATCTACATTCATGCTCTTGTACACGTCTCTAGTGAGACCTATCCTCGAATACTGCAACTCGGCATGGTCACCAAGATTGAAGAGGCAATCACAGCTGAAAGAGTTCAGTGGTCAAACAACAAAACTCGTCCCGGAAATCAGAGGGTATAGCTACACGGAAAGATTTTAAGCTCTAAATATAATGTCACTGAAATATAGACAATTTCGAGGAGATTTAATTGAAACATTCAAACTCATCAAAAATCTATATAATGTTAATAAGGCGTACTTTGTCTAACCATCCAGTATTACACAGACCAGAGGTCATAGCTTCAAGCTGAACATAAAATGCAGCAACAAATATATTCGCAAGCACGTTTTCACCGATAGAGTGGTACCACAGTGGAATTCACTGCCAGCTACGATAGCCGAAGCAACAACAGTCGAATCATTCAAGAACAAACTAGATATCTACACAGGTACTTCAAAGAAAAAACATTTGAATTTGACTGAACAGGCCATACATATACCAGCCCATCACAGTCATACTGCAATTCCGCAAATACAGTGGACTGATATAGGGGTAGCCTGTGTATAGACCGGAACATGCTCGGTAGCAATTCCAATTACCTGTGGATTCATCTCAGCTTCCATGTCTGCACTTTTCTGGTTGCATCAAGAGACACTAGCGTAGTGGAGACTCGGATAGCGATGAACACAGAAAATGAAAACAACAGCAATAAGACAAATCACGGCCTTCACAAGTCAGCATGCAAACATATGCTAGGCATAGCAGGGTGTAACAATGAGTGTAGATGGCACACCGCAGCTAATGCGGGAAACACCCATCCGCACCACAGTATTTCCACAAATCAATGTTAACCATTACCACTCTGATGTAAGAATTTTAAACTTCAAGTTAAATTAAGAGATGAACTGTTTTAATTTTTTGGCAAATTTGGTGGATGATGTTGCTGTCATAGACATAACAAAAAATTGAATATTGACATCAGAGTGGTAAGGGTCAAAGTCTAAAATCTAATGGTTTCCAGGATACTTAATTAAACAACACCAGTCAAATCATTCAAGAACAAACTGAACAAGCCATACTACAAGAAAAACTCTGAGGCAATAGCAAGGCAATGGCTTATAATGCCTCGTAAAGTGATGATGATGATGATGATTAGCTAGCAATCCTAACGAGAAATTTTCAGAAATCATCCGAAAACACTAAACTTTAAATCATGTTAGGATCGGTGCAAAAATGTCTTCAGATGTAGCACCTTGATGATGCTGATGATGACGATACCTGGGAGGGCATCCCTAAGTTATGAAGAGAGATTGCGAAAGCTAGATCTATCCAGCCTAGCGTACCATCATTCCAGAGGAGACATGGTTGAGCTGTACAAGATCATGACAGGAAAATACAGTGAGGGTGTCTCAAGCTTCATGCCATTGTGACTAGACAATGTAACGAGAGGTCACTGATAGAAATTATTCAAAACACGGCCATGACTTGACATCAGGAAATACTCATTCACCATAAGGACAGTCGACACATGGAACAAGTTACCAGATGTTGTAAATGCCCCGAGAGTCAAGAGCTTTGAAAGTAAGCATGATCGTTTCTGGTCAACACAACCACAGAAATTTGACTATGCACAACAGCTAGTAAAGTATGGTGTAAACGTGGAGCTGACAGAAGAGAATTCCTAAGAGATGGAATTTGAAAATTTAAATTCCAGGTCTGGAAAGTCATGGAAAATCAGCATTTTTTTACCATACATGTAGGTCATGGAAAAGTCATGGAAAATGGTAATCATGCAAAATAAAAGAAATATGTTGGAATAGAATCCTGCCATCACCTCTATGCAATAAAAATTAAGGCAACAGATTATAAAAACATTGCTTTGGTAATTCAGAAATTTTGCAGAATAACTCGGATCATAATTTTTGGAGCTACGTCCTAAACACAAGTCTCCTAGATATTAATTCTTGGAGGTCAAGGAATTTGTTAATTTTGGTTATGGAGAAGTCATGGAAACACAGAAAGATGTATGAACCTGAAACTGGCTTGTCTACATTCTGGTCAAACATAGATGTTATTAACTACTAATTATAACAAATCTACATTGTGCAATGTTTTATGTTTAGCGAACTTGTTTCATTTGAAAAACATTGATGAATTATTCTTCCTTTTAGGGCGAAATGGCACGGGGCGGGGGTTGAGTGTCCCAAATACTTCGTTTGAAGATTGCAACAGTTTGATGTTTTATTTCAGCACAACAAGTCACAAAATAAGTATTATATAGATACAAAAAATGTAGCATGCAGTATCTACAGACAGTTTTCACATTCACTTGGGTTGGTATCACAAGAAAATGTAAGCTGACTTGAAAAGTAACTATCTTGGAGATTGAACATTTATTATTATTAGCTCACCTGGCCTGAAAGGCCAAGTGAGCTTATGCCGTGGCGACTGTCCATCGTCCGTCAACTTTTCCTTTAAACAACTTCTCGAGAACTGCTCGGCTGATTTCAATTATATGTAGCAGAAGCATCCTTAAGGCATAGAGATTCAAGTTTGTTCAAAGGAAGCCGATCGGCCAATTTGGCCGGCGGCCATCTTGAATTTTGGCTGATCTTTGGAAACGGCTTTAAAAATCTCCCAAAACCGTTTGGGGGATCGATTCAGAACTCACGAAATATGATCTAAGGCAAGAGCTGAACGAAGTTTGTTCAAGGGAACTTGATTGACCAAATGGGTCAACGGCCATCTTGGATGAGCTCGTTTTTGCAAAAACAACTTCTTCCCCAGAACCGTTGAGGTGATCAGGCCGAAATTTGTGATATATGATGAGGCACAAGAACCATTAAACTTTGGCCGTCATGGGCCAATCAATCAATATATAGCGTGTTTGGCGGCCATATTGGACTTTTTGATGGATTTTGAGGCCGAAATTGTTTTTATAGATGTTTTTGTGTATTGTGATTTCAAATTTGCCATTTTTGAGACTGTCGCGTAAATGGTTTAGCGGCCATCTTGGATCATTTACCCGCCAAAATCTCCCATACTAAAACAATGGGAAATTTAAAATGTATTCTCGCGCCAGCTTGGATTTTGGTTGATTTTTAGAAATGTCTTGAAAAATCTTCTCCAAAACTGCTTGGTGGATCAATTCAAAATGCATGAAATATCATCTAGGGCAAGAGCTGCACCAAGTTTGTTCAATGGAACATGATTGGCCAAATGGTTTAGCGGCCATCTTGGATAACCTATGTTTTGCCAAAGCAACTCCAGAACCACTGAGCGGATTGGGCCAAAATTTAGGAGATATGATTAGGCACCGAGTGCCACTAAAGTTTTTTCACGGGAAGGAGCTACGTCAGAAACATGGCCGCAGTGGACCAATCAAAATGTAACATGTTTGGTGGCCATATTTGACTTGCAAAAATGTCCACAAAGGCACAAACTCATTTAAAAGACTACTCCTAAACCACCCACCAACAATTTTGACAAAAATGCATAGTGCTCCAGGTGAGTGACACAGGCCCCTTGGGCCTCTTGTTTGATTTTGTGATCATGTGCGATCATATTCTTAAAATAATCGTGATTAATAGAATAATCGCGCGGCATACAAGGAATATGAATTCATGTCATTGCAAAGCAATAGGCCTGGGATAAATGTTTCCCTCTATATATGAGAGCTTTAACAGGCAGAAAAATTTCCTTTTTTTAATCATGATTCATACGGATCAGTATGCCAGAAAATGTACAGATCTCTGCATTTCCTGGACCTTTGTATTGATGTGTTCAGTCATATCTGTAGTACACTGCACAGAAATTGTTCTGAATTTACACCATATTATTTGGATCATTAATCGTTTAATCGTCAAGATGTCAAAACATTTGCTTACATAATGTCCATTTACAGGCCATGGGAATACTATTTTTGAAAATTTATCATTGGAATGATTCTCGAGCCAGTCCTTCCAGTTGTAAATTTTCAAAAATAGTTCTCTTTTGGCCTGTAAATGGACATTTCTCAAGCCCTGTCAAGGCTATCTTTGGTCGGCTTGACCACTAAGCGGTTAAAACACCGCAGATTACACAAACTGGTTAATGAAAGTGGTAAACGCTGTTTGACTTGTGCCATAAAACTACTTCTGCTGAAACAGCGATCCAGCGGGATCGATTTCTGTCTTAAAGCAGTGATTAATGAATCCATTTGTCCAGGCTAAGTGAAGACTACTTTAAAAAAAATGACCACTGGAATGACTGGCTCGATAAGCGAGCCAATCATTCCAGTTGTAGATTTTAAAAATTAGTCTTCTCTTGGGCTTCATATTGACATTCCTCGAGAGCACTGCAGAGGCCAGTCTTGGCTGGCTTACCCTTTAAAGGATTAACCTTTTAACACTCATATGAGTCAAAAACAGTTTCTGCTGTGGCCTTGAGAAATGTCCATTTGTAGACCATGAGAAGACTATTTAAAAAATTTTACCACTGGATTGACTGACTCGATAACCGAGCCAGTCATTGCAATGTTAAATTTTCAAAAATAGTCTTCTCTTTGTCTGCAAATGGACATTTTTTATGAGAAAATTTAAATATTTTTTAGCAAATTCGAGGGTTAAATAACCAAATGCATAACATGATCCTGTATTGAGACATACAAATTCTAGCCTGTCCAAATTGGCGTAACCCATTGTTCGTTCGTGCAAAGGTTGCACAAATATTTCGGACGACCTGTTTTCCATTCCCGTAATTACTTTCATGTTGTATATAAATACATGAAAATTGGTTAAGCAAAACAGAATGGGTTACCTAGAACAAAATTGGATAACTCAAAAATGGGTTGCGCTGCGCATGGTGTGGTATACTGGCATAAAGTTGGCAAGAACTCAAAGTGGCAGTTATAGAGTAACAGGTCTTGCTCTGAGAGTTGAGATGGGAGGTGGCGCGAGTGGAGATGAGATGTGGTGCTGGTTGTCGAGTTGAGATGGGAGGTGGTGCTGGTGGGCATGGTCATTGGTGTGTGAAACTGGTTAATCCTTAGCTCACCTGCCATTCTTGAAGCTCAGGTGTCAATTATTATGAATTAGTTCACCTGGCCTGCCTGGGTTTCAAGGGTCGAGATCACTGACTTATTTTTCTGAATTCCGTTTTATTTCATCTAATAACCGGTGTTCATTTTGGTAACCATGTTCCTCCTAGCCGTTGCAGTCTAGAATAGCAACAGCTTTCAAGCAAATGCTTTCCAAAATGCCCAAGAGCCATTCAGCTGCTTAGCAATTATGATTTTCTCAGTGGTGATCTAAGGGTTAATTAATTTGTATCCATTCCATATGTTAGCCTGTGTTCATTTTGGTAACTGTGCTGCTGCAAGCCATTGCTCTGTATGGCCGCAACAGCCTTCAGCCACAGTGCTTTCAAAATGATCCACCGTCTTCCATATGGATAGGGATCCTGACATTCGGCACCATAACATATGTCCAAGCATGTACATGTATATCAGGAACAGACCTGGCTTTCACCATTTGTTAGCCAATAGATTAGCTAACTACACTTTTCTTAGGCTAATCTTAACTGTTTAGCAAATATTTTGCAATGTCTGCAATCCATCACCATCAGGTAAATACTTCAGCTGAACACTACAGACCATAATACACAATTATATTGAATACTTCGAAACTAATTTGCCTGGAAGTGGTGGCTTCGTAAGGCAGTAACAGCCTCCAGTCAAATTAGTTTCAAAATATTGAACAGCTGACCTATATGGGTGCTTTTGATCTAATATATTAGGATTTCAATGTTTATTTGGTCACAATAAAACATAATTTTTGCTAGTTAGTTCTTCACAATTAAATTTAATATTAACAGGTTTAGTATTTCTCTACGTAAGAAACTATGTATAATAATATGATTTTATTCATTAGCCATATGTTTAGCAAGTCATGCTTTTTGTTAGCCAGATCTCCACTTTACTATCATTTGGCCAATACACCTTTCCACTTTATCCATCCATCTTATGACATCATAATCAACTATGTGACGTGTAGAATGACATCATAATGAATGACGTAGATAAGTACATCACAAACGCATATTTGAGGACGGACTATGCATTGTTGTACGAGTTGTATGTCTACTATTTAAAACATTTTGTAAATATTCTGTTGAATATTTTGAAACTAATTTGACTGGGTGCTGTTGCTGCCATAGGTTACAATAGGTTGCCATTAGTTACAAAATATTCAACAGCTTACATGTATAGTTTTCTGGAAATTTATAGTTAGGGCATTCAGGGATTGATCAATCCCAACATGGCAAGGTGTGGGTGGAGTTTAGCTGGTGATGTGCGGGGCATAACTAAAACCGGAAAGGCCCATTGGCGAATGGGTAGGTCTGGCCCTGTGTCCATGTATCTCAATCTTAAATTCTTCTGTTTTAGGTTAACAGTGTGGCATTATTAAGCCTTGCAGTTTGAGAAGATCTACAGAGCTCCTGATTGTGTACATGTATCTAGATACATTCTATCTCTCACCATGTATTGAAGAACGTCCTCAACATCATTGACAGAGTATCTATACATTGGCACGAACTCACTGAGCAGAAACCATGGATCCCGATAAGACTTATTTTACGACGAGAGAAAAGACATTCCAGTATGATGACTCGTTGCCTTCTCTGCCTCTGCCTACACTTAGCAATACCCTGCAACGTTACCTTGAATCAGGTATGTACTTCCGGGCTGGGAAAAGAATTCTAGCCTGAAGTTGGAAGAAATTTACCCTGTGAAACTTGTAGAGCTTGTGAGTAACAGCATAAACGATTCTAAAGCTTTAGCAATCAAGAGCTAAAGTGAAACATAAATACATCTCTCTTCAACGCCTTATGAATTGTAGATCCATTTGTAATAAATGATAAAGCTGGTTAGCATTTGTCAAGTTCCAGTTAGCATTGGTCAAGTTCCAGTTAGCATTGGTCAAGTTCCAGTCAGCATTGGTCAAATTCCAGTTAGGATTGGTCAAGTTCCAGTTAGCATTGGTTAAGTTCCAGTTAGCATTGGTCAAGTTCCATTTAGCATTGGTCAAGATCGGATGGCTAACTAATTTGCCAGTTTACTGAACACGTGAAGTTGCTATGCCCAAGCAAACGCTGTTTAGTCGACTATACATGATGTAGTTTAGTGGTAACTGATTCCCCAGTGAATTACTATTGCAGAAACTTTAGAGACGGGTACCAATCTCGAGTAATCCTTTCTGTCACCTGTCTTGATGGCCTAAGAAAATAGGTTATTTTTGTCCACTAAGATGTCGAAAAGCGTCCATATCAGATAAAGTGGGAAGGAAATGGGTCTTACGAACATTGACATACAATAGGAAAGTATAATTTCATCAAACCTATGTTAGTTAGTGAAATATTTACACTTTTATATGCATTTATTTGTGGCAAGCGTTGGGTGTCCGCCATTTAGAAATTTATGCAAATTTTGTGAAACCGAGCATGGGTGCTTGGTGGACTATAGTTGACTAGCTAACTAACCATAGTCATCCAATCTGGACCCTTGTCTAACATGTCTGACAGTGGCATTGGATCGACATGTATACATTGATGAGACATGAGACAGAACCATGCAATTCTGAATGGAAAATAGGTTCTGATTGGTCAAGACGTGACAAAGAATTTTGAGACGACCAATCAGAAGGCATAATAAATCCAAAGTCAGATTTGCTTCTAATTTCTTTCAGAGTAGTCTGTAAGCGGCTTTAACCCTTTAATGGTCAAGCCGGCCAGAACCGACCAGTCATCTTGAGGAATACCCATTTGCAGGCCAAGAGAAGAGTATTATTGAAAATTTACCACAAGAATGCCTGGCTCGATAAACGAGCAAATGCAAATGAACATTCAAAAAGGAAATATTTTGATTTTCTGGACAAAATTTGAGCACTGCTAAAGGGCTAATGATCAACCAGATTTTCCTTATTTATGTATTAGTTTGTGTTGCTGCTAGGCACATTCAGGGGAAGACCTGGCTTTCACTAATTTCTAGTCATTATATAAGCCAACTACATTTTTTCTTAGCCAAATCTGAACTATTTTAGCCAATGTTTTCCAATGTCTACGATCCATCACCACCAGGTAACCCTTTCAACTGAACGCTACATACAAGATGCAAGATTATGTTGACTATTTTGAAACTAATTTGCCTGGGAGCTGTTGCTGCCTTATTAGTTTCAACATATTCAACCTCTGGCCTTACAGGGTGCCTTTTATCTGATATTAGGATTTCAGCATTTATTTGGTCACAATAAACGGAAATACACATGTATGTGTATCTTTAGTAATTACATTAAATATTTGTCTTAAAATGTTTTTTCAAAGTTAATTTTAATGATTTTCTACTTAGAAATTATGTATAATATGATTTTAATCATTAATCAAATATTTAGCCAGTCCTGGGTTCTAATAGCCAGACCATCTCAATTTGACTGACATTTGGTTGGTCCCTGAAACAATTTTCCTCAAGGATTCACTCTCCTGATTTGGCTAAATCCATGTTCACTTTATTATGATCTGTTCTATAGCACCTTTATTCAATGCAGGATTCCAGTTTATCCGTCAATCATATGATGTCATAAACAGCTATGTGACGTGTAGGATGATGTCATAATTAATTACCTCATGAATGACATAGCTAACTGGACAGTCAAATTAGTTTCAAAATATTCAACAGCTTACCTGTATTGTTTTCTGGAAATTGATAGTCAGGGAGTTCAGGGATCGATCGATCCCAACACGGGAAAGGCAAGGATGGAGCTTAGCTAGAGATGGGCCGGGCATACACGTAGCTAAAACTAGTTTCTTCCATTGATCAGTCAATGAGCTCGTAGTAATTAGGCATCATGCCTGTATATCTCATATGAATACAAATAATGAAGCCATACAGTATATCATAAGTTAACATGTTTCCAAAATATGTTAGTTACAGTAGTACAATTTTGAAAATGGTGTAAGGTATTTTCTGCTGAATAATTTGGACATAACCCTTTCAGTGACAAATCCCTGAAAAAGTAAATTCTTTACAATATAAAGCTTATTCTGTTGAATATTTTGGAATTAATTTGGCTGGAACCTGTTGCTGCCTAAGGCAGCAACAGTTTCCAGACAAATTACTTTCAAAATATTCAACAGTTTTCTTGTATGATTGCCTGTAAAATGAGATATCATGAATTCATCGGTGAAAGGGTTAATTTGATTTGGAAGCCATTGGTACCTTTAAAGGGATGCTAGTCTCATCCCAGATGTTGTATTGTACCAGTAGATTATGGGTTATAGGTTCCATACCATTCATATTATGTATCACAATTATATATCCTTTGTAATACCGCATAAATGTTGAACAGTAATCGCCACCATTTTGTCTCCTCAAGCGAGAGTGTGTGATGTCATGCACGTGCCAGTGCATTACATTCTTTATTAGCAACAGCTTCCAGTCAAATTAGTTTCAAAATATTCAACAGCTTACCTGGTCATGTATGATTACTTTTATACGAAATTGCTAAACTATAGCTGGCACCTATCTGACCGAGCGTATATACCGAGGTGGGCACGCTAAGTCTTTCTGATTGGTTGAAAAGTAAATCATGACAGCCATCATAGGCTGTAGAAATGTACCAACATTTAGCTACTAAAGCCTGAATATCTTTCTATAGCGGCATGATAAAAAGCTTATAATTACCTGCATAGTTTATGAGTGCCATATTAGATCACCTGAATAGCTATCGAGAGATGAGGTTAGCTATCCTTTAAGGCAGCAATTCTACCATTCCAGTTATGTTCAAAATATTTCACAGTAGATTTAATTTGTTTTATATGTTTTACATTGTGCTCAAAATTGTAGTAACTAACATTTGTTTTGTAAAGAGTGTAAGTTATTTATGAGCTGTTCTGTGTGTGCTGAGAGTGTTAACCGTTTAATGGTCAAGCCTATCAAATCCAGTTCCTGCAGTATTCTTGATGAATGTCCATCTGCAGGTAAAGAGAAGAGTATTTTCAAGAATATATTGCTCGATTATCGAGCCAGTCATTCCAGTGGTAAATCTTAAAAAATTGTCTCCTCTTGGCCTGCAAATGGACATTCAGTAAGTAAATATTTTCATTTTATTGACCAAATTTGACCAGTAAATGGTTAATATATCTATATATGTCTTTCAGTGCGACCACATGTAACTGATGATGAATATCAAAGGACAGCGGTTATTGTCGGTGAATTTCAGCAAGGACAAGGTCAAGTAATACACGCCAAGCTAGCGGAGAGGGCAGCTGCATACAAAAACTGGGTCAGTTACATTGTATAATTGCGTAAGCTGTTCTTCATTTGTAGTGTGCATGGCATGGGAGAGGGTGGGGATTGAGGGATGGAGCAAGCAAGTGGTTCCATGTGTCTGTTTGTCTTTCATTTTGCTCGTGTACTGGTTAAGTTGTTTAGTTTAGTTCCACATAGATGACATCTAGTAATATCTCAGGATTGTTTAACCCATTGGACCTTTACATTTTTATCCATCCGTGATATGAGGTCATATGACATGATAATTGACTAAGTGACTTGTGTGATGACATCATAATCATGACATCACGAATGACTCAATATAGTCCATCTATAATGCTTAATAGTCTGACGCATTGTACAAATTGTATGGCTTTACCATTTAATAAACATTCTGTTGAATATTTTGAAACTAATTTGGCTGGCTGCTCTTGCTGCCATTCTATAATAAGTGGATGAAGCCCAATTACATTGTGGTTATGAGATCAAATGTTAAATGTCAAGGTCGAAGAAATGTGCTAAAATGTTAAGAAACTTAAAGCATGTGAATTGTTGACAATATCACATCATTTTGCCACAAATTTTTCGTCTATGTTTCATGGAATCCTCGAACAACAAGCACTCAGCACGGCCACAGACCCACCAAATATCTGGTACATGTACCATTATGTTGACGACACTCACATAGCTACACCGCTACAATATTCAACCTTTCACAGATTATTTCAACACTGTTAAGACAAGAGTATTGACCATTGCATCCAACTCACCAGCGAAGTTAAAGAAGATGGACAGATTGCTTTCCTAGACGTCTTGGTACATGTTAGCGATTTTGGAAACAGCAATCTCCCAGTCTGCAGAAAACTGACACACACACAGATCACTAGCTAAATGTTCACTCTAACATGGCTAACAACTATTTGGGACACAAAAGGTCAATCGTCAGAAGTCTATTTCATCGTACACACGCCATCATCACAGAAACATCAGACAAAAAGAACACAAATTAATCAAAAGTCACTCCTAGCCAACGGTTACACTTTCTGGATGAGAAAATTACCTCCCTCACCTCGTAAGAAACAAGCAGATGACAAAATACTTCCATTGGTCGGACCTCATTACATTCATCAGGCCTGGAAAAAACTTTTTCAACAGTGTCCAGCACTTTGTCAGGCACCAGCTACTTAGTACCTGACATCCAGAATTTGCTGCCTGTCAACACTATTCTACTTCACAGAGTTCTTTACTTGAACTTATTAGAAACATGTCAAAAAGCAACTAAGCATTTGTCATAATGATCATGATACACATTAGGTAGATGAATATGTTATGGCTTTGTCAACACTTGTATGCACTGTTTTGTTGCACACTGCAACTATTGGGACTGTTTTAATCTGTACCTGACAAAATGTCAGGAACCGACAAGACTGTGCCTGACATTTGGTAGTTTTGTGCCTGACAATGTCCTTAACAGGCACCTTATTTCCAGGCTTGTTCATGGCCTATCTGAAGTTCTGAACACCTAGGCAAATTCTTCAGACAACATAACAGCAAAACCTATCACAAGCCCATCAGCACCTTGATCACAATGGACCTTTCCGGTTTTAGTTATGCCCCGCCCATCTCTAAATAAGCTCCACCCACACTTCGCTCATGTTGGGATCGATCGATCTCTGAACACCCTAACTATCAATTTCTAAAAAACTACACACTATGTAAGCTGCTGAATATTTTGAAACTAATTTGACTGGGTGCTGGCCCAGTCAAATTAGTATCAAAATATTCAACAGCATGTTTATTAAATAGCAAAGAATTACAAAGACATACAATTCATACAACGTGTCAGACTATTTGAGATTTGATGAGTGTCTATATGGAACCCTTTGTGACGTAATGATTGTGACATCATCATACACGCGCTGAGCTGATTATGACATGATACGAGGTCAGATGATGGATGGATACTCTGGAAAGGTGAATTAGTCAGCCCTAAAGGTTAGCTCACCACAGATGAATGCTACAAGATCGAGTGTGATCAATGCAAGGGCACATATATAGGCGAAACCAAGAGGCCCTACACAGCACCAGAATCAAAGAACATATAAAAACCAAATCCATCTCGGCTGTGGGAGAGCACATAGAAACTACTGACCATACCATCCCCAGCAGCAATGCCTTGGTCATTAACATCGAGACCAATTTATCAAAATGAAAAGTCAAGGAGGTTATTGAAATTTTCAAGCATCGACCGACCACCCATGAACCAAGACGAGGTCTATAGACTAGTCGTAGGAGCCAGTTTTGGTGGGTCAACCTAGACAAAATTCCCACCTAAGTTTTTTTTGTGTCATTCGATTTGTAAGGTCATCCAAAATCACATACTAAAAATCCCGATCGATTCCTTTTGGGCAGAATTTTTGGCGAGAGTTTGAATTTGAGCATGTTTTTATTTTCCTGTCAAACCACTTTTATGGATATCTTAAATCTATGTCCACGATATTCTTTAAAATCATATCTAGCATCTCATTTGTCGTATTAATTATTAAGGTGTCTCACGATAGATTTAACTTGAATTTGAATATCTGGTTGTTTATAATTTTACTAATATTTGTTCCAGGGTAAATTTAGAAAACTCGTTATCAAGTAAATCAAACATCATTTCTGTGAAGTCATAATTATACAGAGTGTATAATGACTTGACTTCATTATTCTTCTTGAAACAATATAAAATACATGTGTACTATTCAAATGTGTTGTGACAATCTGCATGGCTCCTAAGCAGATCAAATGACACGACGCCAAACTGGTCCGGCTTCATGCAACATATCTTCAGACCACCTGACGGAGAGACTGGACAGGTCAGAGGTACTAATACTGCCAATGATCGACCTTAATCCAAATGATGAGACATCCATCCAGCCCACGCTTTTGTACATCCAAGAACAGGCAAGCTGCCTCAACTCGCCAACAGCCTGTGTAACATTCGATCAACCACTTTGGCTAAAGACACTGGAGATAAAGATTGCCAAACGTCTAGACAAAATAGTTTTGCATATTGGAGGGTTACATCTGCTAATGAGCGCATGTAGTAGTATCTTTGATATGATGAAAGGATCTGGAATAGAAGAGGCATTAGATGAAGTGTATTGTCAGAATGCAGTGACACATATGATGAGTGCCAAAGCTACTGCTCGAGCTCAGCGTGGTCTACTTAATAGAGGCAGCACTAACCACAAGATTGGTAGCTACTCCCTCAGAATTCCAGCGACAGCGAAATGGAATGTGGAGAGAAAGATACAGATTTTGAATCACATGAGTCTTTCTTTGTTGAGCCAAGTTCCAGCTGTACTGATGAGCGCATGGATATGAATAGGCCAACTGATATAATAGCAGAAAAAGTCAAAGAACTTGAGAAGCTACTGAATGGTGTTCTTGACCTTAGCATTAATCCAGACAGGCCTGCTGACTACAAAGAACTCGTCACACTGGATGAAGAAATGAAAAATGTAAGCCATCAATGAGTGCTCAATCCAAGACTGCCAAATTATGGATACAGTTTCTAGAATACATCAAGGGCATAATGGACTTTATCAGCTTTTGAGAGGCTCGGGATGTGGGAAAAGCATCTTGTTGCTGTGAGTTTCTCAACCTCTGCAGCAACTGGACATATACACTATGCTAAGAGTGCTCGCCTGTATCTTCAGGAAATGTAGAAACTACCTACTTTTCACCTGTGGATGTATAGAAAATTTGTAGAGGAAGGCTACCATACGGTACAAAGAACTGATCGTCTATGGTCTGGACAGTGGACTGATCTCGTTATAGAACAGGTTCTGATGAAGTCACTGAAAAGCCGTGGTGGACTGACTCGAGGAAGGGGCATGATGGAAGGCATGAGGCATCAGTGGCTCTACACTATGCATGTGTGTGCTACTGTGCATGATGCCATGTCAAGTCTGACTGGGAAGCGACACCTTACGAGCGATCAACATGTGGACATGAGAAGAACTAGACGTGAGCACGTTTTGCGAGACATGAAAATTATGGAGTGGTTTCAAGTGCATGACCCCTTTGATGCCAATATCCAACAACTGCAATCTCTGGGCAGTGGTCTGAGTGGACGGCAAGAGGATGGCATCAACTGTGATGAGGCCGATAAAGTTGGTAAAAAATCTGTAAATGAAGCATCCATGAAGAGGTCTAAGATTATACGCACATTAGATGACCGTAAACAGGGAATCAAGATTGATAAACAAACTGTGCGAATTGATCCATCGGTTTTGTTCATGCGATGTACTGCACTAGCGCAAAGAGAAGATGACAATATTCTTCCTTACGAGCGATCAACATGTGGACATGGGAAGAACTAGACGTGAGCACGTTTTGCGAGACATGAAAATTATGGAGTGGTTTCAAGTGCATGACCCCTTTGATGCCAATATCCAACAACTGCAATCTCTGGGCGGTGGTCTGAGTGGACGGCAAGAGGATGGCATCAACTGTGATGAGGCCGATAAAGTTGGTAAAAAATCTGTAAATGAAGCATCCATGAAGAGGTCTAAGATTATACGCACATTAGATGACTGTAAACAGGGAATCAAGATTGATAAACAAACTGTGCAAATTGATCTATCGGTTTTGTTCATGCGATGTACTGCACTAGCGCAAAGAGAAGATGACAATATTCTTCCTTACTTTAGACACGAAATGACTGCAGTCCCTACCTCGTTATGCAAAGATTTTTCCATGAGGAAGGGGGATAAATCGGTACTGGCAAGAAAATTACAGATTGATGTGACAAACATTGACGAAACTAAGTTCATATTACCAAAGCATAGCATGCCTGTAATAGATGGGGCTGGCTTCTACATTATATAAGATGGCCAAAAATACAACATATGCTCAGGTGCTTGAACAGTACAGTTCATATCTTGAACACAAGTACAGAATGAGTTGTGTTGTGTTTGATGGATATGAGGATTTTCTTTCAACCAAGGACCATGAACAAGGTCGACGGCAAATAGGCATGATCTCTGCTGATGTATTGGTGAACGTCACAGCGAAGGCTCATGCTGACCAGGAGGAATTCCTCTCGAATAAATGAAACAAGACCCAGTTAATTAGCCTTCTGTCAAGTCATCTTCGATCGCTGGGCCATGCCACGAAGATAAGTACGGGAGATGCAGATACACTGATAGTATCAATGGCACTTGACTATGCTAGCGATGGTCAGCCAGTCATAGTTGTTGCTGAGGACGCTGACATCTTCACACTGTTGCTGTATCACTGTGATGATAGATTGGCAGACATTTTCTTGAAGAAGGAAGTGAAATGCTCAAAACGTCGGCAATTGTGCAGTCTCATGGAAGCTGCTGATGTCGTTCCAGCAACGATGCGAAAGCATATTCTTATAATTCATGCTTGGAGTGGGTGCGATACAACTTCGGACATGTTTTGCTATGGTAACACTAATCTTCTGAAGGTAATGTCTAAGTCCAAAGAGGTACAGGATTTGTCTGATATAATTGGGAGTTGTGACACATCACAGGAACAAGTTGGGAGTGCATGAATTAGCCTATTCCATTGCCTGTATGGTGGCACTGAGAAGGAAATGCATACTTCTCTGAGATATGTCTAATATAGCAGGTGGTTGTGAAGGGAAGTAAGATAGAGCCACAATGACTGCCACCAACTGAGCATGCAGCTTACTTCCACAGACTCCGCGTTCACCTCTAGGTTGTCAGATGGCTAACTCTTAGTAACGATGAACTGGACCACAATGATTGGGGATGGAAAGAGGAAAATGGGTCTTTATGCCCGATAATGACAGATCTTGAAGCTGCTCCATCGAAGGTACTCAGTTTCATTCGGTGCAAATGCAAAGTAACAACTAAGAATCAGCGTGGCACCCAGCAATGCTTATGCAACCAAAACAGATTGAAATGTGTGATCGCATGTGCAGGGTGCCGAGGTCAAATTTGCAGCAACATCGACCATCTGGTAACTATTAATTAAGAAAATGATGGTTTGTACTTATAATCTCATACCATCGCAGGGCACATCCCGACCTAAAAGCGTGTGTTAATGAGCATCTCTATACTATCCTCAGTGATAAACTTGTTTCTTTTTTTCGCTGACACCTGTGCATCTCAGCTGTTGAGTGACAAGGAACATATTTTATTTTTTCACATTTGTATCTTCTTCTTTTCGATCGCTGGTATCACACTTGGAGAGCCGTTCTCAAGATGAAATCTGTGGTTTTCTGCAGTTCTTCCACAGGCCCATACAGCTTTTCAAGAAAAGAGGTTGACAAAGGCCAGATCTCTTCTCTCAGCAGCTGATACGTACTGCGACATTGAAGTATGTGCTCTGTGGTCTGTTCTGTTTCTCCACAAGGACAAGCGGGCGATGTCGTATGGTGGCATATTTCCCTATGCTTCATCTGCTTGACTGGGTAGTATGAACAAATAATATATATATACAGTATGGTACAGCTGAAAATAAGTTCACATGTTTATAAAACAGAAATATGTTAGTAAGCAAAAAATGTTCTCTTGAATATCTTGAACATAATGTACCTTTCCACTTTATATATCCATTAAATGACATCATAATCAACTGCATCACGTGTAGGATGACATAATCATGACATCATGAATGATGTAGATAAGTACATCACGAATGCATAATTGAAGACGGACTATGTGTTGTATGGATTGTATGTCTTTACTATTTAATAAATATTGGGTTGAATATTTTGAAACTAATTTGACTGGGCGCTGTTGCTGCCATAGGCAGCAATAGCACCCAGTCAAATTAGTTTCAAAATATTTAGCAGCTTATCTGTATAGTTTTCTGGAAGTTAATAGTCAGGGAGTTGAGGGATCGATCGATCCCAACATGAGCGATGTGTGGGTGGAGCTTAGCTAGAAGTGGGCGGGGCTTTGTCAAAAACTGGAACGATCCATTGGATTGGAGGAGATTGCTGCCATAGCAGCAATGTCTTCCAATCCAGTTATAAATGTTCAAAATATTCAACAATACATTTTATTTTGTTTTGGAAACATTAAGTTATTTCTGAGCTGTACTGTATTTACTCATGTTTCAGTTGTCTGACTGGTGGTATGAGTTGGCATATTTGTCTGGACGAGATCCGCTTCCTCTCAGGAGTATTATGGCTGCCCCGGCTCCACATATCCACCACTACTGGTCTCCTCTGGACGGAACTCAGCTATCACGCGCCGCTCTATTAATACACTTTCTTATGAAGTTCTGGTGCAAACTTCGCAGGTAGGCAGAATGGCAGATGTCTAACCATTTTCAGGTTTATCCATAGGCCGATAGACATCAGGCAGCATCAACGGTGACTTCTACAACATTTCCTCAAAATTTTATAATTGGATTGCATTCACATTTCTCAGGCCTACAAGGCTTTGCTATGCAAGGCGTGATTGGGAAGCCATAATTAAATCTTTATCTAGTTTTTATGTCACTGCTCTGTGTTTTCAGTAGGATGGCTAACAATGGAAGCATACATACAATAGAAGGATCCATTTAAAGCTATTCCCCTCCCATTTACAGCTAAGCTCCACCAACATTTTTGAAGTTTTTCCGTGTGTTGGAATAAATCTATATACTTTAAATCCTTAATTCCCAGAATCTCACTTTCATAGTAACTATACAGGTAAACTGTTGAATATTTTGAAACTAATTTCACTGGGGCCCAGACATATTAGTTTCAAAATATTCCGTAAAATGTTTATTAAATAATAAATCCATGAAAGACATTCAATTCATACACTTTGATGGACTTTACAATGTTCATGACGGAGGTAGATACATCATTCATTATGCATTATTATTGTGACATCACCCTGTGATGTAATGGATCTTTCCATGTTTAGCCATGGCCCGCCCATCTCTAGCTGGGCTCCACCTGCACCTCGCTCATGTTGGAATCGATTGATCTCTGAACTCTCTGACTATCAGTTTCCAGAAAACTATACAGACCTGTAAGCTATTGAATATTTTGGAACTAATTTCACTGGGTGTTGTTGCTGCTTATGGCAGCAACACTGTCCAGTCAAATTAGTTTCAAAATATTCAACAGCATGTTTATTAAATAGTGGTCAAGGTATTTGCTCACATTAGATTAGCTAATCCGAAGGAACTCCAATCAAGCAAAAATTTTCGTCTTACTCTTGTAAGTGTTTACGCTTACACAGGCTATGACAAGTAAACAGATATTTGCGTTTGATCGATCGAATTTACTTCCGTCTTACGTTGGATTAGCACATGGGTGTGAACACCGCCTTAGTCTCAGAAGATTCTTCAGAAAGGTCATGGTGTTTGACTGCTTTGCAGGGCTTTAGTTTTACCTTATTTGGGCATACAGGATCCATCAATGCTCCTACAAACTACATGTAGAGAATTTTGAAATCTGTGAGATTGATTTTGAGCCATTTTAGTTTTAATAGCACTATAAGACCTCTGAATGGCCATAAAATGCCACAGCATCCGTCTCTGACTATTTAATTGACTGTAAATTGGTTAATTAGTATTCATAGCAGCTAGTAGGATTTTAATTTGGGCTCACTAATATGGGCGGATTTCATTTGGGCATGACTTGGAAAGTCATAGCTAAGGGGTAATCTAAAGCCCTGCTTTGTTAGGATAGAATCGAAGGATCTGATGTGTCACCCAAGTATATGACATCATAATCCATTATGTCACTTGGATGATGTCACAATTATAATGACATATTATGACTGTCATGAAGCACAAAAACTTTGTCATGTTTGATTGTGGCGTTGGTCTACATGTGCCATAATTGATTATGACATCATGTACTTGAGTCACAGACTGGATCCCTCTAGTAAAGTCAACTGTCACGCAGGAAAACTATTACTGGTACGCTTCACTTGTAACCGTCTGTATTTGCAGATGACTAAATTCCAGGGGCTAATATCTCTGGACCGGCTAAATATTTTGAAAACAATTTGAGTCAAAGTTATTGGTGGCTAAGCCACCAACAACTTTCACTCAAATTGTTTTCAAATTAATCGGCAAGTATTTCTTCATTGAAATTATTGTTTAACGGGTTGCTGTGGTGAGACAGTTAAGAACAAAGTGTAATAGAGCTAGGACTGTTTTTATTCACTGTGCCTCGTTGATGTCTGTTTCAGCGAGGAGGTACGCGTGGACCGTGATCGTAAAGGCGGAGTGTTCTCTATGGATCAGTTATATCGTGCATTCAATACGACTCGTGTACCACGCCAGCAGTGTGATCTGCTTAAACACCACTTTAAAACAGGTTAGGCCATACCAATTTATTATTTTATTTTACAAACCCTCATAAATTAATTTTTCCATATCTACATGTATGGAAAAAAAATAATGCTGGAATTCAAGGCATTATTTTCAGCATTTTTTTCATCTAGATAGCAATTTATCGCAACCAAATCTTCAACACTGAATTCCGTAGAATTTTCTGTAGCTCTTTTTGTTCTCTGTAGCTTTGTTAACCCTTTAATGGCCAAGCCGCTCAAAATGGCTTTGCAATGGACATGAGAAAAGTCCATTTGCTGGCCAAGAGAAGACTATTTTTGAAAATTTTGCATTAGAATGGCTGGCCTGCAAATGGACACTCACTGAAAAAATGTTGACAATTAACATGATGAAAGGATTAATACTGTAATCGCTTAAAACTTCTGAGTTTGAAATTGTGCATTATTTTTATTTTGTTCCCATCTCTGATCGTGTTTTTTGGGTGGGAATTTTCACAAAACCAAACATTAAATTTGGCTGGCTTTTGTCCATTTTACTCTGAGGATAGATCATGAGTGTGTTAATTGCTAAAGTCACATAACATCCAAAAATCCATGTCCAGGTAGTTGAATACTAGATAGCCATTTACTGTCTTTGCCTCAAATCCAAATATAATTAGATGGGACTCGTACTTTTTATATGTGTCTGTTTGTCTCTGTCTGTCTGTCTGTCTGTCTGTCTGTCTGTCTGTCTGTCTGTCTGTGTCTGTCTGTCTGTCTCTGTCTGTCTGTCTGTCTGAAATACTTTCACATACACACATGATTGCACGCACACATGCACACAGACCCACGCACATGCATATTCTCTATCCTTCCCAGACATGCCAGATATTTTGATACAGGAATCTCAAGACTTAAGCCCTTGCTTCCTGTAATGGCCCAGGATGACTAGCTCACTCCAGACTGTAATAGCTCCGGCTGGCCCATACTTTAGCAATGGCAATGCGACCAAAATATTTGATGGCAGGGTGCTCTCCCTTTTTGTGTCATGCAGACGTATTTGTGCAGTGAAATACGCTAACAGTATATGTGTTGAAATTTATTTTAAGAAGATTGGCAACTTTCCCACCCACCAGACAAATGCCAGATGCAGTAATATCGCTAAAACCGCATCACAGGACGTATGGAGATTTAATTTACAATCGCATAGCGTTGTCAGATATGCCATTGGTAATGTAAAGGGCAGCCTGGGCCATTACAGTTTGGAGTGAGCATAGACATGCTTTCATTTATTTCAACAACATTTGTTTTTCAGGATTTTGAGAAAAATGTCAAAGTTACGAACAATTTTGAAAATAAGTTTTATCCACGCAGAACATTTCATAAATATATTCAGGTTAAAAACATCGTCGTGTCGTG